>JAGXJF010001686.1:0-390298 GCA_019208055.1 Stipa capillata
CGGAGGGGTCCCGAGAGGCGGCGGCGTTCGGGCCATGGGGCAGCCGAGGCCCGGCGGGGAAAGCGGCCGGCGGCGCAGCTGGGGAGGGACCGGCTCGGAGTAGAGCTCGGACAGGGCAGCGACTGGGCCGGAGGCCTCGGCAGCGGCGAGCCCGGGCAGGCCAGCCGGCGGCGTGGAGAGCTGAGCACGGGGAGGAGCTTGAGGGCGGTGGGCCATGGAGGTGGCCGGCGGCGGCTTGGAGCTGGCCGGTGATGGTCCTGGAGAGTGCGGCATGCAGGTGGAGATGAGCTGGGGAATGAAGAAGATGGGGCAATTATTCAAATGCTCATGCATGTGAGAATTTCTTGGATGGATAGGAAGATTAGGAGGTGGGGAGTGCAGTGGCATGACATGCATTGCTCCAATCCTTGGATTTGGATGGGATTTGGAAGGAAGAAGATATGGAGTTTTGCTCTTAGTGTTGAGAGGAAGAGAAGTGGCAGGAGGTTGAAGAAGAAGGGATGGGGAATAAAAAGGAGCTGTAGGGGAGGGATCACGTGGCAGGGGAGATGAATTCTTTTGCATTCTTTGCTATTTTAAAGTTAGTCAGTAAAAGTTTATAACTCTAGTTTATAAACTTTTTACAGATTAAACGTAACACCCTAATTTAGCCTCGTATTTTTAATACTTTGGTATATGGACCCCTAAATGAAATTTGACTCCAGCATTGGACTTGAGGTCAATGTAATGGTTAGCTTGTAGATGTAAAATTTTATTATAATTGGAGTAGAGGAGGATCAGTTGCTTTACTTATCTCTATTTTTGTTTGAGGAGGCTGGCTTTGTAAGAATAATTTGGGTTGAGGTATAAAATTGAGTTCTAATTGGCTGGTAGCATTTTTTTGGATAGCTACGACTTTATTACATGAGCCATGACATGGGTTCCGCAACTCAATTTCAAATTGATCCTCGCGCTTGCGTTAGGGTTTTTAATCGAGGTCATGTTTTTGAACTACCTATATGCATGCATGCGAATGAAAGAAATCGTTTTTGTTCGTGAAATTTTCACTGATCTCATATTTGAGAATAGGGCACTACAAAACCTACCCCCCTTAAAAGAATCTCGTCCCGAGATTCCTACGGTAAAGAAAAGGAGAAGAGGTGTTCAACTTGCAGCAAGACTTCGAGGAGATACCAAGCTGTCGATAGGGGGAGAGCAGAATCACTTATCGACCTTTACACTAGTTCGGGAAGAAGGAAACTAGATCAGATTATTATTTCTTGGAAATGACTCCTTCTGTGGTGTTTCAACTTTAATAGGCTCTACGCTCTATTAAAGGAGAGACGAAGGTGGGAAGAGCAGTAATAGGTACGGCGGGAAAGTTTCACGGTCTTCAGATGAAGTAGGCATCAGGGAGATGATTTTAAAGAGACGAGGATGGACAAGGTGACCAAGTGCTCCTAACAAGGAGGCACTTGAGCTTGCAACAGAATGTTGTCATCTATCATACCCAATTGGGAGTCTTGGGCATCATTCATCCGGGGAGGTGGGGGAGTATCAGACGTTGTAACATAGGATGAGATATGTATATATTCTATAAAATGTAAGTAATATACATTTTGGTTTATGCAAAGGGTTGGGGTGGGAATGATGGTAGGTATGTTAGATAAGTGTATGACCTAATTGCAAAGAAGGTCGATGATCACTTATACAACATCATATTACTCCTCAAGTTGTTGATAGCAAAGATGAGGTCCCTCATTGACTTCTACGCCAGTTCTGGGAAGAGGGAACCAGATCAAGTTATTATTTTCAGTAATAACGTGCCTGGGAGAAGGGGTTGAGGGGTGCGAGGACTTCGTCAATCCTGCAAATTCAGAATTCAAGATTGTTGGTTTGAGTGTGGGGAACTGGTATGAACAACTGATCTTAGCTTAGGTGTGGCCGAGGCAAGAGAATTGGATGGTCATAACTACTCTAGATTGGAAAGAAAGAATTATAAATATGAGGATCGGTCTCAGATAGTGGTAATTGCCTTCATTGTTTTGGGATGAGTTTAAAACGTCTTTTACTTTATTGCTTATTCTTAACGATAACTCCGTTCTATGTTATTTGGTTAGTTAGGCTTACTTCAAAAGCTATTTTCCAATCACATTTCCCGGATTATAATTATCGACATTCCACCCACATTATATCGTGTTCTCCATCAAATATTCTCTGGGTGGACCTAATTGGATCCAATTCAGGAATCTATATCCATCAATGTATCAATATTTAAATGCTCCTTCTTTCGCAACCCATCAATTCTGTAGCCTATAATCATTGACTTTCTTCTGTCTTCCATCAAATCTCCCTAAATTAAGTCGAAACATACCCTCTAGCAACTACTTCAAGTTCTTATTCGTAAATCCTCCATGAATCTTCTAACATGCACTATCAATTCTGTTTAACCTATTTTGGTTCAATCCTTTAGCACGTAGAACTCAACTACTTCATCAAGACGTCTTTCTAAAGACAGATCACTACCTTAGCAATTTCCTATAGGAAAATCGAATTCCAAAGATCATCTACCTAACCTATAAGTATTATCTTAATGGTAATCCAACATTTAACTTTGCCCATGATCATTTTCTATTAATCCTCCATCTATAGACTTCATTTTTATCTCATCCACTAGTATTCAAAATCTTCATTATTAATCATATTCCACCGATCCAACAATTTATCTAAGTCCCTTTATCTATTACTCCTGATTCTTTCCAAATCCAATAGTAGTGTTGCCATCTGTACGTCTTCTACCGTATCACCTGCCAACTCATAATTATCCAAGCCCAACGGCAATACTTCTAATTTCACCAATATCCAATGACTAAACCAATCTTCGGATCTATTATAATTATTGGCACCAACAGCAACCTAAGGTCCTCATCACTAGAGACCTATGAATACATTAGATCCTCCGATAATGCTTATATCACGAACCGCCAAAGATCCATTCGCCGTTGATGCTAAGTCGTAATCGTAATCAATTGGTCTGGTAATCAATCTCTACTTCTGTCCATCACTTTTTCATTGAGAATCAATGTCAAGGGAATTATCTACTAGCAATAATTAATTACTTTGCTAAATCAATTAATCCTTCGCACTCCATTGCATCTCCTATTAATCCAACTCATTTAGGTTAACCCACTGAAATTCATATACTATCTCTAATCTTTACTCCAATTTCCAAAGGGTATTTGCTAATACTATGACTTTTGACCTAGGAATTAGTCCAACAATTCCCTATAATCCAATCAAAATCCAAGATTTACATAGCCCTGTAATCCAAATAGACTTATTAATCCTGTACTCCTTTCTCAAATTTTTATTTTCAGCATGACTCTGATCTCGAAAACATCATCCACCGACAATAGAGTCATTTCCCTAAGAGGAATCCAATAAGACCTTATTATTTCTTGAGATTTCTAGAGATCTATAGTCTAATCACTGTAATTAATCTCCTTAAACAAACCTTAGTATCTTGATTACTAGCCAAGGCATCATACCATCTTCCATCTCCGATCATAGCATCAAGGGCTCACATAGACATTCAGATTCCTATTTTTATTTCTAAAATCTTACTCAATTCCATCCATTCCAATTTTGCTTTGACCAAAGATCATCTTTAAGGTTAGTCTGAGATCCAGCTTAATCTTGCTGGCAAGGTATATTAGATAGGAAGGGTTTGGATGTACCGCGTTGTACAAGTGATAGTTCAAAATTGTCGGGATTGAAGAACAGTTCCGTACCGCACTTAGCGCCATCAACGAGGAGGTGATCAGGCTCCCTATTGACGTGCTAACATAGGGCACAAAAACGTTCGAGAATACCGAAGGCATGGCATCAATTCTGAATAATCTATCATGTACAGATTTACATCCTTGAGGTAAAACAAGATATTATGAGATTGGTCTTGAACTTCCTTCGATCCTGCTAAGGAGGGGGAAGGGAAGGACTGAGCCAGCGCTTAGATCCACTTGAATTTAGTTGAAGACCTCGGTTTAGGGCAGGAACTAAGAGATGGAGAAC
This sequence comes from Stipa capillata, assembly GCA_019208055.1. Taxonomy (NCBI): domain Eukaryota; kingdom Viridiplantae; phylum Streptophyta; class Magnoliopsida; order Poales; family Poaceae; genus Stipa; species Stipa capillata. Next base: position 4,051 of record JAGXJF010001686.1, read on the forward strand.
ACAAAAGGTTGACAAGGAATTTGGAGAAACTTAATTCCTGGTAGCAAGAAGCAAGTTTAGGCTTGCTGAAATTTTTGGACCGCACACACTTTAATGGTGTGAGAGCCCACCACGATGGCATAATATGAGGAGAATCCTTCACCTTGAGGTATAGACTTTGGGGATTGGAATAGTGGGAAATGTTCCACCACATCATGGAGGAATTGGTCGATAAACTGGCTCAAGGGGTAGAGCGGAGAAACAAAAAGGAGGGCAAGCATATCAATGTCCTCCAAGAATAGGGAATATTGGTTAGTTAGAAGATCAGTTAGCAAGGTAGGGTTCTCTAAGTCATCATTATGACGGAGATAAGTCTTTAGGGTAAGGTGGGGGAAAAAGCAAGAGGATGCCGACTCCAGAACTTGGAGCAGAACTGCGAACTAATGGCACACTGTAAATAGCAATTCTGACTTAAGAAGACGATTGTGCACACGATAATCATATAGAAAAAGGATAATCTTTAGCTGCGGAAGTAGATGTAGCGAACGACCATAGAGCTTAACATGTCTTTGAATAGATGGTGACAAGGGTTAAGGTACTTGGGCAAGATTGAAGAGATATAATTGCAAGGGAACGAATTCAGATATACCACTTACTAAGAAAGCAGAAGAGCAAGGGCTAAAACATCCGGGAGACATCTTGCATAGGAAAGCAAGATGAGAAGAGATTTTATAAACATTTTGCAACCAAATGAATTAGAGAAGAAGAAAATTCAGATTTAAGATTGAAGGGGATAAGGAGTAAAATGAACCGTACTTAGTCTTGTTGAAACTCATTTTTAGTTTTATAAATAATTTTTGCTGGCCTATCAGCGAGGCGCAGCGGAAGCTCCTATCTAATGACCACCTGCAATTGGCTTCCTACGGTCAGCTCGGCTCTGATACCAAGCTGTCACGGACCCGGAATTGCATAGGGTTAGGGGAACGTGAAGTCGCCAAGGACCGAAGGACTCGTCCACCCGGTGGCACGGTACCTGCGCCGTACGCACCAAGGTAGAACGATCCGACACCCGCCAGGTGCGAGCCGGCCGGAAGCGACCAATCTTCCCAAAACCCCATACGATTCCATAATCCGGTGAAAAGTCAGAGTCGTTCCCGAATCCTACCACGACAAGCAAGGTCGGAGGAGCCCGGCAATTCCACCCACACCCTAACCTAGCTCGGAAGCTAGTGGGTCGCTCGAAAGCCCAGTAGAACGCCCACACCCTGCCTGGCCGGCACAGCATCTCAGCCAGCGGGTCACTCAACCAACTCCTGCTCGACTTAGTAGAAACTGGTACGGCCTCGATCTTTCACGGCATACCCATACACTTCATATCATTCACGCATTGTGCAGGGGCAGCCCGGATTAACAACTCGGATATCGTCACAAAGCTCTACATTACGATATTAATAATAACAGTCCACGAAGGGACTTCATATTACATCAGACGGTTAACACCGGAAACATATCCGAGTACGGAGAAAATTAACAACAGCGGAAGCAAAATAATAGTCCCACAGCGACATAGTGATCATAGTGATCGCTGAACAAACGCTAACTATCCCATACATCGAACACAACCGAGGAAACCAGACACGTCAAACCTCGTCAAAAAACTCTTCGACCACCGGCTCACCTGCAAGCTCCAGGGATAACCTGGGTGAGTACGAATGTACTCGCAAGACTTATCCGTGCTTGATTAAATGTCCTACTCATACTAGTGCAACAACAATTAAACATGAATGCTTCTCAGAGTAACAATATACTTAATTATGAAAACAAAGCATAATTAACATGGAGGGAGGACAACTAATCAATATACTACTCAGGCAACCAACCAATCAACATCAATTACTAACACGTTTACTTGCATCATTTTCAATCACTTAGGGTTCAGCCCCTAGATTAATCCCAATCTCAATCATCAACACATAGTTCATTCAATCTCTCGGACCGTTCCGACGATACAACCACTAGCGGTATTCGAGAGCATTATCCCTTGGAGGTTGCAAAGCTCCAAGCGGCCTTAGGCTCGACATACCCTAGCGTTGATCTCGGCAACGTCCACGTGGTGACAAGGGAAGTAGCCACGCTGGAGTTACCTCAAGGTTGGTATCGCGACAATACACCCATTCACCTGGTCGCACCAAGCTCCTCCAGTGATACCAACTTTATCCAGCTGACCCTTTTTCCTTCGGCTCTCACATCTCACCTTAGGTTCAAATATTTAGCTCATCGATTAATTCCAACCATCGCTAGGCACACAATACAACACATCCTAACATGCTAGTTTAATCGAAATTAACGACAACTACGAATGATGATAGAAACATCAATACATGGATAGAATAAGCAAGTACTGAACACATAATAGGGATGCAACAAGCTCTGCTTGCCTTGGTTGTAGTATTCCTGATCTTGCGGGAGAACTCCAGTATACTTGAAACACCAGTAAGAAGCAAACGACCTCTAAAAAGGAAAAAGCAACCCTAAGAAACTAATTTGAAACTGACGCAGATGCATGGATGCAGTTGACATGGATGCAACTACGGTGGATTAAGATAAAGTACACAAGTACATAAATGGGTGGGTGTTCATTCTAGATTTTGGGTTTTGTTTTAGTTATGATATAGCTTTAATCATGGATGGATCTAAAATATGGATGCATGCATGGAATAAGACATGCAACTAGGGGGAAAGGTTTCAACTCTATAATTAGGGTTAGGGCTCATTTGATTGATTCGTTGTCGTAGGTGAAAACATGGGCCAAGATTCTTTCTCGGCCGTTAGGCAATTATGACACTAACTATTTTAAATTGGCTGTTAAGCTAGATTCTCTAGTATACATATGTTAGGAGGTTGTTAACATTCGTATGAGTTTCTACCGGTTAAAACAGCATTAGCATTTCCTGTCTTCTTCTCGGTAGAGGAAATAATTTTACGTTAACTTGGAATGTCTTAACTGTTCATGGCATACCTTGTTAACTAAAACCGTAGTCAATGTGACTCACTCTTAATAAGGAAAAAAGATTAATCTTTATTGCAGATTATTAGAACAGTGTCCTAAAATGCTTAAAAACATTAGCTACTAAGTAACTTCTCACTTGCTAACGGGTCACCAGTATGCTTCGTGTTTTGAGTTCACTGCTCAGCTACATGGTAGGTCACGATTTGATTTGTGCATTTGTCAAATGAACTACCCCCTGGTTAATGGATGACTGAAGCATTTCAAAATACTCAGTGTTGGCTAATTGAGCTAACTGTCAGGCATTAGTGCAACAAGTTGATATGCACACATATTGGTTGTTAATCAAATGTTAGTAGGGATCGGCTGGGAAGCAATTGTAATCAACCATTTTGTCGCAGCTGAATTTCGAAGAATGGACTAGTGTTCACGGAGTAATGTATTTTAGTTCGCCCTCCAGAATACTTAGCAGATTTTATATGGTACGAATATCAGCTGGAACGCTAGGGTATTAAAGTAGCTGAGTGATACTAATGAGGTTAGTAAGCAGGGTTGAAGGTGTCTGGATCAGATTCCGTATATACTGGAGTGTTAACGTTTTAATCCCTCAACCACGGATGTCAGCGATATGTCAAGAGTAAGTAGTATTAGGAATTCCAGTTGAAGGCAGCTAAGCACACCAATTTGTCAGCTTACGGATTAGTTCACTAATTAAAGTTTTAATTGTGTCTTGACCAGACGCGGCAGTCCCTTAATTGACGTAATAAAAATTGTTTCAACCGAACACGTTGGACTGCAGTTCACTAAAAGAAAATAATCTACCGACCACCACACAGGTCGGAACGTCATCAGTCGGTTTCATCCACTAGTTAACTAAATTCACTATTTCTAGGGGTTAATGGGTGTTGATTAATTAATGAGTTGCATACATCAATTGAAGATTTCCCCGAATTAGTGTTTGGATCCGAAGGTAGGACCCAGACCCCTGATTAAACGGTATATTCACAGTATGCGACCGTTGAAGTGTTGCTGACGTCTTAATCTTGACTAATCACAGCCAATAGTGTAATCCTTTGTATCACCTGTGCTCAGTCATTGATTGATCAGAATGCTCAAGAGTAATTATTTGGTTATTAAAGCGTTAACCACTGTTTAACTAATTTTAACTAAAACCAACGACTTCGGTTATTAGAATTTTAGTGGTGTCCGAACTCCAGTAAGGACTTTGTCTTAACCATTACATGCATTGAACATATTGGACTCAATGTAGCGTTAACGCTGCTCATGAATGAGTGCTATTCGGAAACAAGAAGCAAGAAGAGCAAGGGAGATAAACTGAGAGGAGCTCACTGCAGGCGACAAGGAGCTTGAGCTAGCAGCTAGTCTTGGGAGGACCTCCATGGCCGAGGTGCTGGAGGAGGTCACCGGCAGCTCAGACTTGCGCCGGTGTGCGAGGAGCCGCGCTCGGTGAGGACGAACCGCAGAGGGCAGGGACGGAGGAGGTCCCGAGAGGCGGCGGCGTTCGGGCCATGGGGCAGCCGAGGCACGGCGGGGAAAGCGGCCGGCGGCGCAGCTGGGGAGGGACCGGCTCGGAGTAGAGCTCGGACGGGGCAGCGACTGGGCCGGAGGCCTCGGCAGCGGCGAGCCCGGGCAGGCCAGCCGGCGGCGTGGAGAGCTGAGCACGGGGGGAGCTTGAGGGCGGTGGGCCATGGAGGTGGCCGGCGGTGGCTTGGAGCTGGCCGGTGATGGTCCTGGAGAGTGCGGCATGCAGGTGGAGATGAGCTGGGGAATGAAGAAGATGGGGCAATTATTCAAATGCTCATGCATGTGAGAATTTCTTGGATGGATAGGAAGATTAGGAGGTGGGGAGTGCAGTGGCATGACATGCATTGCTCCAATCCTTGGATTTGGATGGGATTTGGAAGGAAGAAGATATGGAGTTTTGCTCTTAGTGTTGAGAGGAAGAGAAGTGGTAGGAGGTTGAAGAAGAAGGGATGGGGAATAAAAAGGAGCTGTAGGGGAGGGATCACGTGGCAGGGGAGATGAATTCTTTTGCATTCTTTGCTATTTTAAAGTTAGTCAGTAAAAGTTTATAACTCTAGTTTATAAACTTTTTACAGATTAAACGTAACACCCTAATTTAGCCTCGTATTTTTAATACTTTGGTATATGGACCCCTAAATGAAATTTGACTCCAGCATTGGACTTGAGGTCAATGTAATGGTTAGCTTGTAGATGTAAAATTTTATTATAATTGGAGTAGAGGAGGATCAGTTGCTTTACTTATCTCTATTTTTGTTTGAGGAGGCTGGCTTTGTAAGAATAATTTGGGTTGAGGTATAAAATTGAGTTCTAATTGGCTGGTAGCATTTTTTTGGATAGCTACGACTTTATTACATGAGCCATGACATGGGTTCCGCAACTCAATTTCAAATTGATCCTCGCGCTTGCGTTAGGGTTTTTAATCGAGGTCATGTTTTTGAACTACCTATATGCATGCATGCGAATGAAAGAAATCGTTTTTGTTCGTGAAATTTTCACTGATCTCATATTTGAGAATAGGGCACTACAAAGCTGTCAGGGCCCCGGAATTACATATGGCTAAAGGAACGGATAATCGCTAAGGACCGAGAAACCAGTCGGCCTGGTGGCACGGTACCTGCGCCGCGCACACCGAAGCGGAGTGGTCCGACACCTGACCAACGCACCGTACGCTTACCGAACGTCGTATGCCTTCACCGTTGGTCAAGCCGGCCGGAAGCGACTAAACTTCCGAAAGCCACATATAATTCACGAAGTCCTGTGAAGATTTAAAGTCCTTCTCTAACCCACTAAGCAAGACAAGATTGGAGGAGCCCGGCAATGTACCCTCACCCTAACCTGACACAGGAGTCAGTGGGTCACCCGAAGGCCCGGTACCATCACCCACACCCTGCCTGACTGGCACTGCATCTCAGTCAGCGGATCACTCAACCATATCCTGTCGCACTTAGTGAAAGAGAGAATGACTGTAACTCTTCACGGCTAACCCATACACTTCAATTCATACACGCACGGTGCATGGGCAGCCACATTCAACAACTTGTATATCACAACCAAACACTAAGAGAAGGATTACAAGATAATATCTAACACGTCCCATGCTCGGGGCAATATTTACTTTACATACAAAGCGACCTGAAGGTCAATAAACCTCAAATAGCCACAAGGGCAGCAGCGGAAATATAAAATAAAAACACCCGAGATGCTGGGGAACCCATCTCAAACATCCCACAAGATTCCCAAGGAGGTCAAAGCCGAAAGAGGTAAACCGAAGCAGCGAAAGATCAACTCCAGAGATGCTCCATAAACCTGCCTAGGATAAACCTAGGTGAGTACAACCACCGTACTCGCAAGACATTGCTCATCAATTAATTAAAACATGGTATTAATCATGTTTGACAAGTGGTAGAGGTTCACAATTTATATCAAGTTCAAGTTGCATACAAGAGATAAAATGAACATAAACTACATAATTAAATTTCAGGTTCAACGAACATTAGCAACAAGTAATAACAATAGGAAAACATCTTAACCAGGGTATAACAATGGGGTAACATCTACGCATAGATTAGAATAACCACAGGGAAATAATAGCAAACTTACAAGCACACCTACACACAAACACAGTAATATAAATCCACCTCTCAACGAGGTGCTCATCCACCTCTCAAGGTGCTCATCCACTACTCAGGGTGCTCATTCACCTCTCAGGGTGCTCATCCACCACTCAGGGTGCTCATATCATACCTAACCGTATTCATCGTGCAAAACCCTCGGCTCTCACAGCTCACTTAACAAGTTCAAGTTAAAAGGGCAACCCAGTTCATTCTCAGCCATAGCTGCTGCATAATACTAAACCTACACATACTAGTACGACATCAAGCACAGGCTAAGTAAGCAATCACGCAAGCGTCAAGTCAATCAAATTAAGTATGCCAAACAAGATTAACACACAATGTAATGATTAATCAACAAGCAATGGAGCTTGCCTGGGAGCCGGATGACGAAGTATAACGTGTGCACTAGCATTCGTGAGAAAATCCGAAGTAACCAACTCCAATAAGACGCAAATAACCATCTAGAAAGGAAAAGAAACAAATCTAAGGAGGCTATTTTGAACATTACAAATATGCATGTGATGCAACTACGGTGGATTAAAATGAAGTGTACAATTACATAGGCAGATTTTTATTCATTCCCGACTTTGGTTTAGTTTTAGTTGCGTTGTAACTTAATCATGGGTGAACCTAGAATATGGATGCATGCATGGGATACGATATGCAACTAAGGAGAAGGCTTTAAATCTATAATTAGGGTGAGGGCTCAGTTGATCAATTAGTTGTCGTAGGTGAGAACATGGGGTCGCGATTGTTTTCTGGCCGGTAGGCGAATTGGGATATTAGCATTTTAAGTTTGGCTGTCAAGCTAGATTCTCTAGTGTTCATGCTTTTGGAGTTCGTTGACATTTTCTACGAGTTTTACAAGTTTAGTAAAACTTAGCATTTCCTGTCTTCTTCTCGGTAAAGAGAAATATATTAATTATCTTATTCCCAATATTATCTCATCATCTAGGAACAACAACTAGTGGGTTCACATACCGTTGTTACAGAACTTATGCTCTTTAGTTAATTAGGAGTTCGTGGGTTCTGATTGTCCTAGAACTAGGAATCCTTTTTCCTTTCGTTTAAGCTTATGAGCATATGGCGTATGTGCTTGTTCTTGGGAAAATCTATTGCTAACACTTGGATTCATCAAAACTAGATATAGCTGTGAATCTTAACTATTACTCTCTTACTTGTGTCCAGCAGGTGACTTCGTCAATTACGACGAGTCCTAAGCTAGCATGTACAAAATACCCTCGAGTGGTTTTTCTTACATCAATTGGTTGGAACGGCTACTGGGCTATTAATAGTACTGAGCAATACTGAAATTGTTTATGTAGTAACGAATTCCATTAGTGGTAGCGTCTACCATTTACACGTGCATTAAACAGGTTAATTACTAACTGTTGGTCTTAATCGTATACAGCAATTACTAATGTATGTTTACCCGACAAGGACATCAACATCATAGAGCATTAGATTAATAATTTCTTTTTATTTAACTTGGTAAGAGTATGGTGCATGGGGACTTCTTGTCACTGGTACTTCTAAATTTCACTAAGCTCGGGTATTCTGATGGTGAGATCTAGGGATCATTCTCACATGTGTGCAACCATTTGAACCAATTTAAGTGGTGTATTTTGATAATTAGAAAATCTGGACAGCAGGGCTAATTGAGTGTTAATTCCTAAACGGCTCATCAAATCGTAGTAAATAGATACTCAATTCGAAGCTTCTGACGGCGTCTACGGTTCTCCTTTTATGCCCATGGCATACAAACTTCGAAAGAGTATGAACGCAGCCATGGAAGCTATCAGCTTGAAGGTACGCATACAACTAATGGTTGTTAGTATGTCGAGTTCTCTGATTAGCACTTACCGCAATTAAGGTTCAGATAGAACTTAGCTACGTTAACCATCGGTCATCAACAGAGTATTGATCAACTTAATCATTGACACTAGTATTGCCTTAACCAAGCTAATTACTATACTCAAAAGACTCATCCGGTTTTAGGTAGTCCTCACTGTCATCGTTTTACAAGTAGTGTATTAATGAAATTAACTAGACAACCATAAGGGTACTGACTAGTTCGCTCCTTAGTTGGTTATGGCCATACCTCAACTAGCGATTGGTCTATTAGCTTTAGTTCATGGTGGTCACCAGCTTAGTAAAGACTCTAAACATATCGATTAGCACTGTTAGTTCAGTAATACATTCCTTCAATAGTTGATCCTTACTGAACCATTGATTGCAATAAATTGGTCACTGATTAAAGGTATTCGAAGAAGCTACTGCTAACTGAGCAATTTCTGAAGAAGTCTAATACTGATCCAATTTATTTTCTTGTAGCATTGCTTGTGAGGAATTTGGTTGACTGGTTCTGTTCCTCAGGGATCACAATTAACAATGCAGAAGATGAGAAACCGGGAGGTGGCTCACCACTTGAGAGGAAAAATTTGAGCCGGCTACTAAAGCTGGAGAGGATGCTTGTGGAGGTGGTGATGCCGAAGCTGACGCTCGGGTCGCCGGTGTTGAAGGAGACCGAGCCGGCATCGCTCCTCCCGTAGTCGTTGGGCGGCTCGTCAGACCAGAGTGGAGCCGCCAATGCTCTCGGTGGTGAAGGAGAAAGGGGAACCGGCGGTTGGGAAGGAGAACAGGAGGCGCTGACCGGCGGCAGAGGTTGGGGACGCTAGCGAGTTGAAGAGGGAGGTCGCCGACGGTGGCGTCCGTGGCGGCGGCGGCCAGCTGGGGGCGGAGCTCGGCTTGGAGCTCCCCGGGTCTGGATGGGGAAGGCCCAGCGGGGCGGCGAGCTCCGGCAACCGGCGACACGGGAGAGTGGAGGGGAGGCACGGCCGGTGGCTCAGATGAGGAGGGCGGCGCAGAGCACGGCACGGGGAGGCGCGGGAGAGGCGGCGGCGGCAGATCCGGCGGCCGGCCGGAGTGGCAATGGAGCGCGGAGCAAAGGGGCGGCGAAGGGAGCACGGGCGAGCGGCAGGGTGGCGGTTGGAGAGGCGGAGGGAGTTGCCGGCGGTGGCAGCCGGCGGGGCGAGCGACCAAGGGTGGCGGTGGAGGGCGGAGGGCCCTATGGCGGCGGCGGCGGCGGGTGAGCCGCAGGGAAGGTCGGGTGCGGCGGCCAGGCGATGTGGGGCTGGGGTGGCGCACGACCGGTGGTGGATGGGGAGATGGGAGGAAGGGGAGGCCGGCGGCGCAGCTAGGGGGAGCAGCAGGAGGCCGGCGGTGGATCTGGGCTGAGCAGGAAAAATGGGAGAGGAGGAGAGAAGAAGATGGCAGGGTGCCCAAAAGTGCATGCATGTGGATGGTTTTTGGGTGGATTGGAGGATTAGGAGATGGGGAATCCAACGGTGTAACATGCATGAGCCAATTCTTGATTCTTGATGGGATTTTGGAGGGGATGAGTTGGGGAAGAAGAAGGCTTTGGGGAATGCCTGCTGCCATGCTGCGTGGGGAAGAAGAGAAGGTGCGGTGGGGAAGGGAAATAAGAAAAGAAATGGGGAGAGGGAAGAAGGAGCTACCAGGTGGGCCCCACGGCAGGAGAGAGGGAGATGAGATATTTTCTTTTTATTTGTTATTTGCTGCTCAAAAGCTAAATTAACTAGGGTTCCAAAAATAAAATTTGAATTCTAGGGGCTGGAATCATTTCCCCAAATATTTTTCAAACATTAGGACTTGAAGTCAAAAAGATGATTAACTTTTAAAGGCAACATTTCATTTATACCGGAGGAGAGGAAGTTAACTTAGTTAGCTTCTTCCAACATCTGTCCGAGAAGGAAACTGCGGGAGATAACCTGATCTTGATATACAAGTGAGCTCCAATTAACTGGTAAAAGTTTTGATAGCTGGGATGTTAGGAACATGCATGAATTTTTGAGTCATGAGTTTTAGTGACATTAGTTTCGCTATTCGATTTTTGGTGTTAATCTTAAGGGTACATGTTAGGGATTTTAATCGAAATCATTGTTGAACTACCTATATGCATGCATGTAAGGGAAGAACTCCAATTTATTCACGATGATCTTCACTGATCTCGTGTTTGAAGATTTGGTCGCTACAAAACCTACCCCCCCTTAAAAGAATCTCGTCCCGAGATTCCTACGGTAAAGAAGAGAAGATGAGGTATTCAACTTGCAGCAAGATTTTGACAAGATACCAAGCTGTCGATGGTGGGAAAACATAGTCATTTTCTTGGAAATGACTCCTTCTACGGTGTTTCAGCTTTAATAGGCTCTACACTTGGTTGAGAGGAGAGACGAAGGTGGAAAGAGCAGGAACAACTATTCTTGTTCAAGTCCTGAATCAGGGAGGGGGTGGAGACATGACTCCGGAGTAAAAGGAATGTATGGTCATGGTTACTTCAAATTGGAAAGAAAGAACAACGAATGTGTTGGTCACAGATCAGGGTAATTGCCTTCATTATCTTGAGATGAGTTGAAGATGTCCTTTACTTGAGGAGAGATTAGGTGCTATTTTTGGACAACTATGCTTCCATTAGGATAAGAAGGAACAAGGTGGTATGAATTAAATAGTTTGAAGATACTGTCCAGAGAGGGATTGATCCAGGAACTGTCGGGACCGAAGAATAGTCTCGTACTACAGATAGTGCCCTCGACGAGGAGTTGGCCCGACTCCCTATTGAGGTTCTAGGTGAGCACAAAAGCATTCTGGGGTACCGAGTACGTGCCTATATACACCGGATTATTCACCGAATAGGTTTACATGGCTTGTACGAGAGCAATTCCAGATCATCCAACATTTTAAAAACTCAAGTGGTTAAGATGGAGTGGAATATCTTTAAGATCAATCTGAGGTTCTGCTTATTCTTGGTAGCAAGGGTTGTTAAAGGAAAATGGTTTGAATGCATCACTTTGTATAGGTGATAGATCGGAATCGTCGAGACCAAGGAATAATTCCGTACCGCATGCAGTACCATCAACGAGGAGGTGATTAGGTTCCCTATTGATGTTCTGACACGGGCACGGCAGCATTCCATGATACCGAGTGCTTGCGCATCAATTCTGGATAATCCACCATGTGTAGGTTTACATCATCAGATTAAAACAAGGCATTATAAGATGATTCTGAAACTTCCTTCACAACTGTTAAGAAGGAGGAAGGGAGAGATAGAATCGGAGTTTAGTTCAACTTGAATTCAATCAAGGGCCTTAAATTAGAGCAGGAATTAAAAGATGGAGAACACAAGGAGGTTAGCAGAGAACGTTAAGAAGGTACAGAAGGGCATAAGCCAGATAAGCTTGAGATTAGGTATGCGAGACGAGAATTTTCCCCCAAAAAGGAATAAAGGAAAGCACCGGATTACTTGAAAGAATACGGGAGAATACTTGCACTGAAATGGACAAAAGAAGGGTTGTACACTAAGGATGCCACATAGGCATGGGAGGTTGACATCGTCGGTTGACACCCAATCGGCAGGGTTTTGGGACTTTCTGAGATCTCTTAATCGAGATGGAGATAGAGGAATCAAGACTAACACATTGGGAGTTATTGATTAAATTTGGGACTTCTCTCTGGCTCTTATGTGGAGTTTCAAGATGGAAACTATTGTCTGACCTCTTGTCATAATAGGCAAGAGTTGCGATAATACAAAGGTAGAAGAGACTTGTTCGAAGAATCATCTGGAAATGGCCCGGAATCTGGACGGACTGCATATTCAGCAGCAAAACCACTTAACAACTTCATATTGAGGTTAGGTGTGATTACTGAAATAAGTTGTTTGGTATTTGCTAAGACTGGTTACGGAAGATGAGATACATACGTATTCTTGGTAATGACAAAGAATGGGATACTGCGGCATCTATTAGAAGTCGAAGTATTAGAACATGAAAGGAAACAAGATTGAGAACACAGATGATAAAAGTTGAGGGACTTGGACTAGAATTGAGGAATGGGAATGCAAAAGAGAACACTCAGCTATACCACTCACTAAGAAGACACAAGAGCAAGAGTTAAAACACAAGAGCAAGAGTTAAAACATCCGAGGGGCATCTTGCATAGGAAGACAAGATGAGATAAGAGGTTATAAAACTTTTGCAAATCGAAATGAGTTGGATAAGGAGAAAATCAAGATTCTAAGTCTGAAGAGATAAGGAATAAATGGAGCCTTACTTATTAATTTTAATTATAAGGTTTAACTTCTAAATAGTTTTGCTGGCCTATCGGCGAGGCGCAGCGGAAGCTCCTATCTAACGACCACTTGCAATTGGTTTCCTACGGTCAGCTCGGCTCTGATACCAAGCTGTCAGGGACCCGGAATTGCATAGGGTTAGGGGAACGCGAAGTCGCCAAGGACCGAAGGACTCGTCCGCCCGGTGGCACGGTACCTGCGCCGTACGCACCAAGGTAGAACGATCCGACACCCGCCAGGTGCGAGCCGGCCGGAAGCGACCAATCTTCCCAAAACCACATACGATTCCATAATCCGGTGAAAAGTCAGAGTCGTTCCCGAATCCTACCACGACAAGCAAGGTCGGAGGAGCCCGGCAATTCCACCCACACCCTAACCTAGCTCGGAAGCTAGTGGGTCGCTCGAAAGCCCGGTAGAACGCCCACACCCTGCCTGGCCGGCACAGCATCTCAGCCAGCGGGTCACTCAACCAACTCCTGCTCGACTTAGTAGAAAATGGTACGGCCTCGATCTTTCACGGCATACCCATACACTTCATATCATTCACGCATTGTGCAGGGGCAGCCCGGATTAACAACTCGGATATCGTCACAAAGCTCTACATTACGATATTAATAATAACAGTCCACGAAGGGACTACATATTACATCAGTCGGTTAACACCGGAAACATATCCGTGTACGGAGAAAATTAACAACAGCGGAAGCAAAATAATAGTCCCACAGCGACATAGTGATCGCTGAACAAACACTAACTATCCCATACATCGAACACAACCGAGGAAACCAGACACGTCAAACATCGTCGAAAAACTCTTCGACCACCGGCTCACCTGCAAGCTCTAGGGATAACCTGGGTGAGTACGAATGTACTCGCAAGACTTATCCGTGCTTGATTAAATGTCCTACTCATACTAGTGCAACAACAATTAAACATGAATGCTTCTCAGAGTAACAATATACTTAATTATGAAAACAAAGCATAATTAACATGGAGGGAGGACAACTAATCAATATACTACTCAGGCAACCAAACAATCAACATCAATTACTAGCACGTTTACTTGCATCATTTTCAATTACTTAGGGTTCAGCCCCTAGATTAATCCCAATCTCAATCATCAACACCTAGTTCATTCAATCTCTCGGACCGTTCCGACGATACAACCACTAGCGATATTCGAGAGCATTATCCCTTGGAGGTTGCAAAGCTCCAAGCGGCCTTTACCATCCGACATACCCTAGCGTTGATCTCAGCAACGTCCACGTGGTGACAAGGGAAGTAGCCACGCTGGAGTTACCTCAAGGTTGGTATCGCGACAATACACCCATTCACCTGGTCGCACCAAGCTCCTCCAGTGATACCAACTTTATCCAGCTGACCCTTTTTCCTTCGGCTCTCACATCTCACCTTAGGTTCAAATATTTAGCTCATCGATTAATTCCAACCATCGCTAGGCACACAATACAACACATCCTAACATGCTAGTTTAATCGAAATTAACGACAACTACGAATGATGATAGAAACATCAATACATGGATAGAATAAGCAAGTACTGAACACATAATAGGGATGCAACAAGCTCTGCTTGCCTTGTTCGGGTCGTTCCTGATCTTGCGGGGAGCATGCGGGAGAACTCCAGAATACTTTAAACACCGGTAAGAAGCAAGCGACCTCTAAAAAGGGGAAAAGCAACCCTAAGAACTAATTCGAAAAGGACGAAGATGCATGAATGCCAGCGATATGGATGCAACTACGGTGGATTTAAAATAAGGTATACAAGTACATAAATAGGTTTGCATTTATTCCAGATGTTGGGTTCGGTTTTTGTTGCGATATAGTTTTAATCATGGGTGAGCCTAGAATATGAATGCATGCAGGGGATATGATATGCAACTAAGGATAGGAGCCTTAAACCTATAATTAGGGTTAGGGCTCAGTTGATCGATTCGTTGTCGTAGGTGAGAACCTGGGGTCGCGATGGTTTTCTGGCCGTTAGGCGAAGTGTGACACTAGGCATTTTTAGTTTGGCTGTTAAGCTAGATTCTCTAGTATATATATTACTAATCCTAAAGGTGTAATTTAATTATTTCTGAAACGTATTTTACAGTATTGTGCAAAACCATGGCATTGTTGATTCTACAAATTTAATCAAGTTTAGCATTTCCTGTCTTCTTCTCAGTAAAGAGCAGAATTTAACTGATCTTGCGATTAACTGGATAGTTGGGGTTAGCAGATGACTAGTGGGTCCAGGTTGCATGCATTTCACCTCTTTACCATCTGCCGCATACTAATATCTTAGTTACATTAAGCACTCAATGGATTAGTTAGAAATGCCTAGTATATAATAGCAGCTGTATTATGAAGTGAGGATGAGTAGCACTGGCTAAGTATTTCCTGGTCCAGGTATGAGGTACTGAAGTAGGATGTAGGAACCTTTAATTCTGGTATTAGATCGCTACAGCCCTTTCTTAGTTAATTAATTGCAGCTGTGGTATATCAGATTTGCTAAAGTCTTGTCAATGTTGCCACCCAATCTCTGTGTGGTTTCTGTCGTTGTTGTCTCTTAGTAGATGCTAATTGGCAACGTGTATGCACTATTACTCAATTATTTGATCGATGTATGTTTATCTGGCAGGTCATCGTAAAGCTTTATTTCTTCACCTACCAGCACGTTATTTCTAATGAACGATCGTTAGGTTCGAACCAGCATTTAGTTATTGAGTAGTCAATTAGTTTAGTCATTAAAAGCGTTGAGTATATGAACCCTGGTTATGGCTAATAAACACGGTCACTAGATAACTCTAGCGCCATGCACAGCGATCAACTTACCATACGTCTATAGATCATCAACTTAGTAAAGCATCTAACATGTCAGAGTCTGATTATTGGAACGGTGTCTAAAAATGCCTAAATCATCAGCTACTTGTTAACTACCCACTTGCTAACAGCTTCATGGTCGGAGCCCATTGATCAGCTACATAGTAGCTCACAATTTGATTGATGTGTATTTGTCAACTGGACTTCCACCGGTTAATGGATAATTGGAACATTTCGAAATACTCAGAATCAGCTAATGATTTAGCCCGTGGGTTTACTAATTAAACTGGCCACCGGCTAGTAAACACTTGAATTCAATTATCGCTGTTACGGAGGTGTTCAGGTCATTAGCATTTGCTATTAAATTCTTAAACATCAGAACACATGGAATCATCAGCTTGGGGATTAGCTCATTATTTGAATGCTTAAAGGCGTCTAAACCAAATCCATTAGGTTCATTCCCAAGTTAACCCGTAATTGTCTTGACTCCCACGTGCATCAACCCAACAGTGCATATCTTGGCCAACTATTAGTGCGTGGGTGATTCTCACTAGTTCTAAACACATGGCGATCTATCTGATTAACACCGAAATCTGATATTGGTTGATCCGAGCATAAATTAGTAGCTTACCGAGGTCAGCCTTGTACACAGCATAATTAGTAAGCTGACCATAGAGGTTATTAGTACACTAGCTAATTACTATGCTGTTCTCCTGAATATGTCGAGAGTGATGGAAATCAGAGGCGAACAGGGGAGCTGTCACAGGGTCTTACCACGGCGTCGGCGTTTGCTTGGCTCGGACGGCAAAGAGGAGCTGTGGCATGGGGGAGGCGAGCTCAAAGGGGCCGTAGCGGGCGGCGAGGCATGGAGAGGCAGCGCTGGTTCGCCGGCGCTGTGGGGAAAGGGAGGCACGGCCAGCAAGCAGTCCGTCGGGGCGTCGATGGCGGCCGGGTGAGCGGCGATGAGGCGCCGGGGTTGGAGGAGTGGGGCCTGACGGAGCGAAGAGGCGATGGGGCGGTGGCGCGGCACAGCCCCGAGCTCGGGCGGGAGTGGACTTGAGCGCAGGGAAGGGCTCCGGCGGCGGCCCGGGTCCGATCGTGGAGGAGGGCGGCCGGAGGTAGCAAAAAGGGGCGGCGGCCCTGGTGGTGGCCGCGGCAGAGGGCGAGGCGGCGCGGCAGGGGGAGCAACGGCGCAAGGGAGGTGCGGCGGAGCGGCCTGGAAGCTGGGCGCGCAGGGAGACGTCGGCGGTGAGGAAGATGACGCCCACTCAATGGCCACCTGCCCAACTGCCCATGCATGTCCCAATTTTTTGTGTGGATTGAAAGCTCACGGCGTGGGGAATCCAGTGGTACCACATGCAGAACTCGGTTCCTGATTTTTAGATAGGATTTGGATGAGAGAAGGTGGCGTGGGTTTTTGGTTGGTGTTTGAGAAGAAGAGAGGAGAATGCTCAGGCGCAGAGAAGAAGGTGGCAGGGGAAAAAAGAAATAAGGAAGTAAAGGGGCTGCTGGCGGATGGAGAAGAGAAAAGAAGAAGGAATCTGCCAGGTGGGGAAAATGGATTGCCAGCGGGTCCCGCGGCCAGAACAGATATTTTGTTTTATTTTATTTTTCTTTTTGTTTTCTTTTCTTCTTTTGTTTCTATTTTAGTTTAGAGATCGTTTAACAGGTCAAAATTGATTCTATGTCTATAAAAATTTACAAGTGCTTGCATGGCATAGATTTTCTTCATATATAACATTTCTGATTAAATTGAGTTCATATCGAACATGTCCTTGGGTTTTTAATCGGGGCTAGTTTTGAAGTATCTATATGCATGCATGAAAAAATTTCGTTTGAATGTCACACGTGAGTATGTGTGATCTCATGAGGATATATGAAAATTATTATTTAGAGGGTCTTTACAAAACGTTTTGTAATACCCACTTTAGACTGCATCTTGTACCGCAAAGAGTACGTAGACTTACAAAGATGTCCGGTGTGCAAGACATCCCAGTACAAGTGTATTGCAAACCAGCTCGATTGTGACGAGGACGACGATGAAGTGAAGGGCCCCCCGCGAAGGTTTGCTGGTATCTTCCTGTTCTTCCCCGTTTGAAGCAGTTTTTTGCCAACAAGAAGATGCAAAACGAATGCGTTGGCATAAGGAGAGTCGAATTGAAGATGGAATCCTGAGGCACCCTGCCGATGCATGCCAATGGAGGGTAGTGGACGATGCATTTCCTGATTTCGGGGAGGAGGCGAGAAACATAAGGTTTGGGATGAGTACAGACGGGATCAATCCATTCGGCAATATGAGTAGCAGACACAGCACATGGCTAGTCCTTCTATGGATGTACAACCTTCCTCCATGGCTGTCGATGAAGCGCAAATATATACACCTCTCCGTACTCATCCAAGGGCCGAAACAACCTGGAAATGATATTGACGTGTACATGCAGCCAATGAAGGAGGAACTAGAGACACTCTGCACCAGGGGGCTGAGGTTTGGGACGCTGATAAAGTAGAGTATTTCCAGCTACGAGCTATGTTGTTCACTACAGTCAATGACTATCCAGCGCTTGGAAACTCGTCCGGCCAGAGTGTGAAAGGATACGAAGCTTGTGTCTCATGCCAAGAAGAGACAGTGAGTTTATTCTTACAGAACTCGAGAAAAATCGTGTACATGGGTCACCGAAGGTGGCTGGCCAAAAATGATCCATGGAGACAGTGCCCAATTAAGTTTAACGAAGAAGTAGAAAATCATTCGAAGCCGGTGGAGAAGACCGGTGCACAGATATACGAGATTGTCAAGGATATCAAGATTGTACCCAGAAAGACACAAGAGCTAAGATCGGGCATCTGGAAGAGGAAGTCGGTATTTTGGGACCTGCCTTACTGGCAAGTTCTACACACCCGTCACAGTATTGATGTCATGCATGACGAGAAAAATGTGTGCGACAGTTTGGTTGGTATTTTGCTGAACATTCCAGACAAGACAAAAGATGGTGTCAAGGCACGGCTTGACATGGAACAGATGGGCGTCAGACCAGAGCTGTGGTCCAAACAGATAACGTAAAAGACAAAAAAAGGGTGATTTGAGAGTCAAGACGCGCCTACCTCCCACCTGTTACACTCTGAGCAAAGCAGAGAAGAAGAGACTGTGCGAATGTCTTGCTGGGGTGAAAGTTCCTTCCGGATATTCGGCAAACATAAAGAAACTTGTATCGATGAAGGACTTGAAATTAATTGGTATGAAGTCTCATGATTGTCATGTGATGATGACACAGATCCTACCCATTGCAATTAGAGGCCTAATGGAGCCAGGAGTCCACAAAACTGTCACTAACCTTTGTAGCTTTTTCAACACGATCTCTCAGAAGTCAATTAGCCCAGATCGCCTTCAGAAACTTAAGCAAGAGATCGTCGTGACCATATGCGAACTAGAGATGTACTTCCCTCCTACATTCTTCGATATCATGGTACATCTCATGATACATATCGTTCCGGAGATACTGAGTCTAGGCCCCGTGTTCCTACACAGCATGTACCCTTTCGAAAGATACATGGGCATTCTGAAGCGCTACGTTCGTAACAGATATCGGCCTGAAGGAAGCATCATCCAAGGCTATGCTGCTGAAGAGTGCGTTGAGTTCTGCACAGATTACATGGCTGAACATCGACTTATAGGTGTGCCAAGTTCGCGGCACTCGGGTAGACTCATTGGTGTCGGCACACTCGGAAGAAGACAGTACGATCCTTTACATACCGATCGATCAACTGACTTCCATAGAGCACATTTCGTGGTCTTGCAACACCTGTCAGTGGTTGGGCCTTATATAGAGATGCACCAGCAACTGTTGCGCAAAGAAAACCCCAATAGAGGACCTTTTTGGATCACAAGGACGCACAATGCGCAATTTGGCCATTGGCTAAAGGACTACTGGTACAGAAGGGAACCGACAAGTGAAGAAGAAATAATCGTCAAATGGTTGGCAAGAGAACCCATGACAAACATCGTGACATGGCAAGGGTATGATATCAACGGACACACATTCTATACGGAGGCTCAAGACCGGAAAAGCACATACCAAAACTCCGGGGTGACGATAGAAGCTAAAAATAGTATTGATGGCCCGAAATGCAGGTACTACGACATCATCGAAGAGATTTGGGAACTTGATTACACCGTGACCAAGGTCCCGGCGTTTCGTTGCCGATGGGTGCACCTGAAGGACGTCCGTGTCGAAGATCAGAACTTCACCACGGTGAATCTTCGGAGTGTCGGGTTCAAAGAGGAGCCATTTATATTGGCTAAACAGGTTGCGCAAGTGTTCTACGTACTGGATCCATCTAATAAGAAGCACCACGTTGTAAGAAAAGGAAAAAAGAGTATCGTTGGAGTGGATGGTGCAGTGGATGAAGATGACTACGACCAATTCGATGATCTGGATACCAAAGATGAAGATGAGAGGACAAACAAAAAGATCAAACGTCATACTGATAACAATGCCAAGCCATACGTACGTACTGATCATAACGAAGGACTGACATATCAAGGGAAGAAGCTAGTCGATGACGATGACGAGAACGACGAAACTTAATATAAGTGTTGTCATTTATGTGATTTAGATATGTAAATATATGTGTGTGATATAAGTGTTGTCATTTATGTGATATGGATATGCAATTTTGATTATGCATGATTGGTCGGTTCCAATTCTGTCATTGCAACTAAACCAATAGAACTTTCAAACTGGTCATGACATCCAAGACCTTATTTATTTAGGGAAAATTGAGCCACCAAGGGCAAACCGTCCTAATGTCACTACTAATCCCCTACCCACTCATGCTGTACTTCCTCCTGCCAATATAAACATGATCCTCAAGTTCATATGCTCTGGTGGGATGATTTCAACGAAAAATTCCCAAAGCCCAGCAAGTGATGAATCCTTTACCCTTGCTCATGTTCTGGAAACACTAAGATAAAGTCAGCACTGACGGGCACAAGAGGTGACCGTCACTGATAACTAACAGCGATGGGTGAAAAGTTGTACCCTGTCAGTGACGACTGTGTTAACACTGACGGGCACAAATATATCGACCGTCGCTGATAAATAAGAGTGATGGGTTATAAATTGTGCCCCGTCAGTGACGACTTGATAAACACTGACAGGCGATGATATGCTGACCGTTAGTGATAACTAACAGTGACGGGTTGTTTGTTTTGCCCGTCAGTGATGACTAGGGGCTACATATAGCAGGGCCCAGACACTTAGAAAAAATTTCGTGCCCGCGCGTCCTTTCAAGCCTGGACTAGCAGCGAGCCCTAGCCTGGACTTTTAATAAATCCTAATTTCCATGGTGGACAATGTTCTTATTTAATTCTAGTTAATATATTTACATAAAAAAGAGGCTCTGGTCCGTTCAAGCCTGGGGACGAGGTCGAGGCCAAAGTTGTACCGCCACCAAAAAGGCAACGCAAACCAAGAACAGGGAACAAGTTGCCGACGCAGACCTTAGTCATCACTGGGGTCGACCCCGACACAGGCGCACCGTCTGAACCAACGAGCTCGGCGTCAAAGTTCAACAACACCTGTGGGGTGCTCGTACGGGAGAACATCCCGATCACTACTCCCGAATGTACCAGGTGCCCCAATCAGAGATAGATGCCCTGTTGACCTTGTTGTTTAACCTGTTCGAGGTCCCGGAGCACCTTAAGGAGACAGTGAAGCACCACGCGGAGATCATGATGTGTAATGCTCACAAGAACTGGAGACACACTGCGACCAAGGAGTACGTGATGAAAAATCATCATCCGGGAAGAAGATGGTCGAAAGTAACTGATGAGCAGTGGGACCAATTCGTCGTCTCGAGGAGCACTGACAAGTTCAAGGCCAAGAGTGAGAAGAACAAGGAGCTGCGCATGAGGAATAAATTCAACCACAAAGTTGACAGCCGCGGGTACGCCGGGATAAAGAGTAAATGGGAAAGAGAAGATGCTGCACTACGAGCGGCTGGGAAACCAGTTCTGTTCGAGGAAATATCGGAGCCTCGCGCCAGAAACTGGGCGAGGGGTCACACGAAAGTGAACCCGACGACGGGGGATGTGACATTCCCCAACGAGGAGGGCCAGGCGGTGTCCAATCGATTGGTACTAATTCGACCTATCCTATCAATCCATCGTAACTAATTTGTTTCCTAAACGCTCGATAGTGAAATATGATACGTCTCTATTGCAGATACTATTGAGCCAGCAGGAATCCTCTCAAAATTCTGTATATTCAGAGAGGTAGCAAACACCTCTATCGGTTGCTCTGGGAAACCCGGAGAAAACCGGGCGTATACGAGGTGTTGGTGTAGCCGCTACATGGGATAGAATCTTTCTCAAATCACCTGATGCCGCCCGCCGAAGGAAGAGGAGCAGGCACGATGTTTTAATGGAAGCGATGATGGAGAAGGCGAGAGAGGCGGCGAGACAGGAGATCAGCGAGGATTTCCTGAGACGGTTGGAAGAGGCAGCACGAGAGGCGGCAAGACAGAAGTTCGCAAGGTTATATGTGGATCTGCCATCCATGCATCGTGCGCCGAACATTTCTGGAGGGAGCAGTTGCGCCTCTACCAACGCGGCCACCTCCGATGGGGTAGCTACATCATATCTGTGCGACAACTTAAATGTAAGTTCATGGTACTTAGTAGAATCTTTCGTACACATCATATATTTCAAACACTACCCTAATGGCCGAGAACCAACCTTTAGCTGTTTCACAGGTGCAGGTGCCCACGAAATGCCGATTGGTTTATCCTGTGTCGGGTGCCAATGTTACCGTCGCACACGGCCTACTGATGCCAGCTTCTTCGGGGGCCCTGATACACCATCAGATTACATCGCCGGACATGGAGAAGGTACAGGTGGATAGGGTAGTTGTAGAGTTCAGTGCCATGACTGTCCCTGTACCTCCTGAAGAGGATGCCACCATGCTAGGACAATGCTTGATGACCTTCATCCAGTGGCCGAAGGCTCAAGTGATTGTAGAAGGGGCCTCGACTCGCGCATCTCTGGGCAGCGCCTCTCCATCAACCCGGATATCTCCTTTGGCCTTGAGCCAAACACATCTGTCATTCAACCGGAGAGATGAAGACTTGATGCCATCCCATGAGGACCGGTGGCACGTGACACCATTATGGAAGTTGAGCCGGCACTTGTCAACGCACCCGAGCCGCCGAGAAAAGAAAGACGCTCCAAGCATAGGCAGGACCCGAAGAATGCCCTACAGCCAGCGGAGCCCGTCAGTGCGCAAGGTGCCGCGAAGACTTTATCTCCAGGCACACTTCACAGAGCTATGAAGGAGACATTTGCTGGCCCTACGCCTAAGGAAAACATAATACGTACGGAGAGTGATCCAAGTGTGGCCCAAAAAGCTCCAAAGAAAAGGAACACCAAATGGGGTGGCACAGCAAAGAGGTTAGCAAAACAAGATAGCGTCGCTAAGTCCCTGTCCTACGCGTCAACTCCTGAAGTACGACAGAAAGCAAGGGCAGACAGCTACATTCCTGGCCAGCCGCTCCTCCCGGACGATGAAATACAAACTTTGGGAGCCGAGGCAAAACTGCTGCATGACATGATCGTGCTACATTCGAGTCAACCGGATCGATTTGTATCCTTCATCAAACTCGAAGTGCCAGAAAGTTACCACTTTTATCGAGAGTTTGACAGTCCTACATTCAACGTCGACTTTGAAGCCGTCTGGAGCATGTATAACCTGAAGAGACTAGACAGCACGCTAATGAGGGTCTGGACACTCTGGCAATCTTAAGAGGTCAGGCGTAACAAAGCGAGCATTGGGTTCATCGATCCGTGCATCTTGCACGACCGCCAAATCGACGAAGCATTTGAGTCAGTCGTTGATTTCATCTCCCAGGCATGGCTCGCGCAAAGGGACAATGAAATGCTAATTTTGCCGTATAACCCTCCGTGAGTTCTTTACTAATTGTGTCAATTTTTTCTTCGAGCACTTAATTAAATAGCTGCGTGTGTTTACATGCATCTCATCTGGTCTATGCAGCGACCATTGGGTCCTTCTCGTGATAGTCGTACCTTGGAACAAGGTATTTTACCTTGATTCTCTCAGGTGTCGAGAAGGACTACCCCCTAGGGACTTCTCCAAGATTCGGCGGTGCGTTGACGAGGCGTACGCCAAATTTAGGGCAATGGGACGGACGACGCGCTGGAAAAAGTCAAATCCAAGGTTCAGCCACGCGTTTGACTTCCCGTGCAGGCAGCAGCCGGCGAATAGCGTGACATGTGGGTTTTATGTGTGCGCGCACATGGACGCGATGGTCCGTCACTACAACCCACTCTCCAGTGCAAAAGACTTCAAGGACTACCTGGCTCTCGACTACGACTACTTACGAGATCAATGCCGCATGAGAGATGTGTTTGCATACTTCTTGAACCAATATGTCGTCCGGCCAGGCGGTGATTTTACGCCGGCGTAGAGCTGCCCCCCCACCAGTGGAAAATGTTGATTTGTTGATAACTTAGTTCATATTTGTAAACTCTGCCCCCCACCTCTTCAATGCAACGTGAATTTCATTTCGATTTGTAACTATGTTCTCTTTAATGCCGCATGAGAGATGTGTTTGCATTTCGATTTGTGAATTTCATATATTTGTGAATGTGTTGTAAATGTGGTTTCTGATTTTGTGATGCTATGTGATGTTGTTATTTCAATTATTTGTGATATTTTGTGCCTGTGCCTCGCAGCTGGGGCTGCTGAGAGGCTGTGTAGCTAGGGCTGCACAGCTGGGAATTTTTTCAGAGGGCATGGCTAGCACATCCTGAGGCTAGCCAGCAAGCCAGGTTTATGCAGGAACCAGGATAGGATCATCACTGACGGGCGCTAGTAAAAAAACGTCAGTAATGACAATTATCACTGACGGGCTATTTTAAGTGAACCGTCAAAGGAAACACTCATCACTGACAGCTGCTAAAAGAGAATCATCAAAGGTAACATACATCACTGACGGGCCCTGTAAATTTGCCCGTAGTGATAATTTACAACTGTGACGGGTGGAAAGTCACGCGTCACAGGTAACAACCCTCACTGACGGGCGACTGCTTTCGCCCGTCAGTTATGATTTCGTTCGGTCCTTTCCAGCGCTCATCTCTGACGGTCTGTGACCAATAGCCGTCAAAGATAGATCTCATGACTGACGGTCGACTAGACATCACCCGTCAGATATGTTTGCACGTGCGGTCCTCTCTACAGCCATCTCTGACGGGTGGATATTTCACACCGGTCAAAGATAATGTGGTATCTCTGACGGACCGGGTACCCGTCAGTAGTAACTTGTGTTATCACTGACGTTTGGTTGCTGACGGGCAGACCACCCATGATAATATGTGCCCGTCAGTGATAACCTTTTCTGTACTAGTGTTACTTGCTAAAATATAAAGCAAGTCATCTGTTAGTTGTAGAAAGAGTTTGAACTATGAGTTAAAGATATGATAGGTTTTGTTGCTGGTAACCAAGTTAGATGGGTTGGCCAGTACTTATAGCCATGGTGTGTCACATGTAAAAATTAGATTTGAGTTTATGAAATAGACACTATGTGTGTTTTAGGGTAAATACCTGTTATTGAGTTTTGAGTATTGTGCATTGTAGGTCCTGAAAGTATTGGAGAGGTGTCACGTAGGTCCTCGTACTATGAAAATCGTCATTTAGGTCCGCGAAGTTCAATAAGTGTGCCATCCAGGTCCAAAATATGCCCGACCCGTCTGACCGGCCACCTGGTGCCGTTGACCGTTGCCACGTCGGACAGGGGGCCCCGCAGGATAACGGAAATATGCGAAAACACCCCCATATCCTCCTCCTCGTCGCCGTCTTCTTGCTCCCACGGCCGTCCTCAAGCCCGCGCTGCAGGGACCCCGTGCCGGCGTCCCCAACGCGCAGCTCGCCACCTGGAATGCCTCCATGCCGCTCTGCCTCTGGCGGGGCCTCCGATGGTCCACGTCTGTCTGCTCGGGATGGGGAAAGGGGAGGAAAACAGGGGAGGGGGCGTCGGGTCAGTGGTCGACAGCGGCGGGGAAGCGATTGCTCGCCGGTGGAGCTCGTCGGGAGAAATTGGAAGGTCGGGGAGGTGCTCTAGAGGCTCGGGATTCCATTTTTAGAGAAAATGGGAGGGGTTGCCACGGGGATTTGGCCTGGCGACGGGGAGGTGGTTTGGGTTGGGCTTGCCGGAGATGGAGACGGCAGTGGTGGTAGGTTCGCCGGTGCTCAGAGAGAAAGAGGAGCTGCTCTAGTTGCTCAGGAGCTAGGGGAGGAGGATAGGTAGCTCGACGCTGATGGGGATTAGGTCGGCGGCGGCGGGGCTCTTGGTTTACCTCGCCGGAGATGGGGGATAAGATGGTGGCGAGGTCGTCGGAGTCCGGTGAGGGAGTTCGGGGTGTTCTAGGAGCGCGTGGGTGAGCCTAGGATGCTCAGAGGATTGAGGAGATGGAGATGGGGCTCGGGATTGAGGGAACGGAGGTGGAGCTCGGCGTTCTGATGGAAATGGGGAAAAAAGAAAAGGGCTCGGGATCGCCGGCTTTTATAGCTAAGCAGTGGCGAGACCGGGGTGCGAGACTGTGGCGAGAAGCTCGAGGGATCTGCGATCGTGGCAATGGGGGGGATGGCGTAGCGCGAGGGGAGCTCGGGTGAGGCATGCAGCGGCGAGGTGGCGCGAGCGGCAGCAGGCGGAGCGGAGGAGGAGCAAAGGAGATGAGAGAGTCCGGCGACGCGTGGAAAGCAGCTTTAGGCACGGCACTAAGTTGGAGCAGGCCCCGCCTGGCTCCGGAGCCGAGGACGGACGCCGTCGCTCCTCGGGCGGCGAGGTAGGGCGGCGATGGCGACAGGACGGGGAGATGAGAGAGAGAGAGACGGGGTAGAACGGGGGTGTTTTCGCATATTTTCGTTACCCTGCGGGGCCCCCTGTCCGACGTGGCAATGGTCAACGGCGCCAGGTAGCCGGTAAGACGGGGTCGGGCATATTTTGGACCTGGATGGCACACTTATTGAACTTCGTGGACCTAGATGACGATTTTCATAGTACGAGGACCTACGTGACACCTCTCCAATACTTTCAGGACCTACAATGCATAATACTCTTGAGTTTTAGAGGAAGCTTGATAAAACTCCCTGAGTTTTGGAGGAAGCTCTACAAAACCTCTATGCTGCGTATAGATTTCTACCACGTGTAGAAGATTATTCATCGAATTTATACGACTCACCACATTAGTCTTTTATCTGATAGAAGAGTTGGTATATTCTATTCCTGTTAAAGGTGAAATGTCGTGAAAAATCGAACCACAAACAACCGACCAAATCTGACCTGAGGGTTTGGTCCCAAACTTGACTAAGTGATCTGTCGCACAATTCCGTGTGTCTACGAGGCGTGGGACTTAGCCGAGAAAAATGTTTGACATGGCAAACTTGTGGCTAGATACTAGGCTAACATGTCAAACTCGTGGTATATGTAACGGAAGATAGTAATACGACGGAGCTCTGCTTTATACTAACGACGTGCCAATTTCATTGACATAGACACGGTGTCCGACATGCAGTTTAAATTATTACTTTCTAAGTAAATATATCATGTATTATATGATCTTTTATATACAAAAATGTTTTTGATGAAAAGTCTAATAAGTATTGGTAGCCAAAGTTGGAGGAATATTATTTCACGGTACCAAGCGTACGTCACATATTTTCAATATGAACCGACGTAGTAAATCATTGTATTGGACCTTATTGGTAGAGGCACAGATGCCAAGTCACATGATAAACAGATAACTAGTCTCTAACAAAGATGGGATACAAGATGATCATCAAAGCCTCTTGAGTATAACTTGGGCACCGTGCTGAGGCTGTAGTGTGAGCATGGTGTATGGTGCATGGGCGTACGAGGGCGACAGCTCAAACTCGAAATGCTGAAGGATCATGCTCAGTGCCATCTTGGCCTCGAGGAGCACAAAATTCTGGGCGATGCAGATTCTCGGCCCCCAACCGAACGGGAAGAATGCCGGTCGGTCCTTAGTTGCCTTGGAGATACCCTCTGTGAACCTCTCCGGCTTGAACTCCAACGCGTCCATCCCCCATATATCGGGGTTGTGGTGAACAAAGATTATGGGCATCTCAAGGAGTACGCCTGCAGGATACGTGATACCTCCGATCTGGATTTCTTTGGATGTTTTTCGGTTTAGCGTGACCGCCGGTGGATACAACCTGAGCACCTCATACAGTATCATCGTCACCTGTTGAGCCTAGGCATAGTTAGCAACGAGAAATCAATGGCTTTTAAGCAAAACTCACAGTTCTACTTTTTATGCAACGTAGATAGAATTGTCAAAAGCAGTTGCCGTTTTCAGTCGACTCACCAGGCCGTCGAAACTGAGTTTGTCCCTGCCGAACACGCTCAGGACCTCCTCCCTCGCTCGGTCCTGCCACTCGGGGTGCATGCTTAGCACGACGAGTGTCCATGTGAGCAGCAACGACGTGCTCTCCATCCCGGCGAAGTAGAACAGCTTGCACTCCTCGATCACGTCCTCTGTGCTCATCCTCAGGCTGGATGTCCCACTGTCCTTGTTAGACTGCAGCATCAAGCCAAGCAAGTCGTTGCCACTGAGTCCATCATTCTCGATAGCGCGCTTCCTCTTGTCGACGATGCCTCTCAGAAGCACTTCGATCTCTCGGTTGATCTCCTTCATCCTCCGGTTGTTTTCTGCTGGAAAGAACCTGCAAGATGCAAGCAGTTGTATGTAACTATGTATGATTTGCATATGTAGCTTCAAATTAACAACTTACTTTCGAAAAAGTATATATGCATGTAACTTCAAAGAAATGGCCGGGAATATAAGTTGCTACGGGAGGGGTGCTTACAAGTAGCCCGGAATGTACATATACTGGAAGGCCTTCATAATTCGCTTGCCTTGCTCTGCCTGAAGCTGGAAGATCCTTCGTCCTTCCATGAAGCTACTGCCGAACGCCGTGCGAGAGATCACGTCTCCGGTGAGGTTCTGAAACTCCTGCCAGATGTCTAGTTCATGTGATCCACCAGAAATACTTAGTTTAAGCAGGGAAAGCCCCCTAGAAGCCCAACCAAACACTGAACTTAAGGGCAGCTTTTTGCAATAGGGTGTTCGGCTTTTGTGTAGAAATTGGGCCACTGCGGGAAGCCGGCTGGGAGCAGCTTCCCGCAGTGGCCACTTGTCTGTCGCTTTTTGCCCCTGGGGTTTGAAACGAAATAACGGGACAATGCCCTTCTCCCCCCGATCCCCTTCTCCATCGCAGCAGCGTCGCCTCTTTCTCCACCGCGGCGCACCTGCAGCCCCCCCCTCTGGCAATCCTTCACCTCCCCCTCCAGATCCGCCGGTCCTCCGCCCAGATCCGCCGGTCCTCCCCCTCAGTCGTGGTCCTCCTCCAGCCAGCGGGCTCCTCGTCTGGTGGTCGACCTCCCCGTTTAGCCACGACCACCGGACCTCCACCGCCCACGACAGCCCTCTCCATCGAAGCCTCGACCATCGTAGACGGCGTGTCCTCCTCCCGCACAGCGCCCGAAGGCGTGTCCTCCTCCCGCACGGCGTCGCCTCTTTCTCCACTGGTCGTGAAGCTGCTCCTCCGGCGCCTCCAGATCCGCCGGTCATCCCCCTCAGTCGTGGTCCTCCTCCGGCCAGCGGACTCCTCGTCTGGTGGTCGACCTCCCCGTTTGGCCTCGACCACCGAACCTCCGCCGCCCACGATGGCCCCCTCCACCGAAGCCTCGAACACAGTACACGGCGTGTCCTCCTCCCGCACAGCGCTCGAAGGCGTGTCCTCCTCCCGCACGGCGTCCGACGCCGCGTCGTCGTCCCGCTCAACTGCGGCCAGCAGCAACGTCGCCTTCATCGCCGGCCAGCAGCAACGCCACGTCGTCCTCCTGCAGGGCCACCACGCCGAGCACGAAGGGCGGCGTCGTTGCCGGGCATCACGTACCCCGGTTCGTCATCCCGCACACCGACGCCGAGCAGAGGAAGCACATTCGTCGCTGGCCAGCACGAACGCCGTCTGCTCCTCCTGCACAGGCAAGGCCACCGCACCGTCAAGCTCACGTCGAATGGTAATTCATCCCCTAATCTCTAGTCCCTTCCAGTGATTCAATCTTCAAACCATATGTGGGGATATCAGGCATTTGTGCTGTCTTCTTCAAATATGGAATTGTACTGATTAGTGAACATGTCTTCTCTGAACTGAATGCGCATCTCCCACTTCGGAGTGGATTCTTGATCTACTAGTGTGGTACTCTTTCTCTTCGATCAGTAGCTATATATTTGGTCTATCAGTGAAAATTGATGATTCGTAGACCATCTCTTAGGCTCAAGAAAAAAAGGGGAAACAGATCATATGAACCAACCATAAGTGACTCACCCCCTCCACCATTTCACAACCAAATAGCTTAAAGAAAACCATAATGTATGACCTTACATTTCTATTTGTTTCAGTTGAATAATTCTCAGCTTATGGATGTCATGTGCCTAATGATGTATACAATTGTTTTGGTCATATTTACTAAAATCTGAGAAAGGATCGCAAACAAATAGAATTGAAACTTATTTGAAATGAGGACAAATAGCTAAGGAAAACAACCTATCTTGTACACTTCCTTTACCTTCTTGTATGTCGATGTAGAATTAAACAGAAAATTATGTACCAAAAGGGATATTAGCATCATGTTTTCATTAATTTTGATTACGTGTTGTCCATATTGGATTTTGCCATGCTTAAGTTTGTAATTGTCACTACTACAGAATTCATTTAACGGGACGCCCCTGTACAGACAGTTTTTTGAAGCCGTCTGTACAAATAGTATCACAGACGGTTCGAAACGAAAACCATCTGAGAAAATGACTACAAACTATTCCCAACAAGCGGGACGCTACAGTACAGACGGCTCCAATTTGGAACCGTCTATACAAATAGCACAGACGGGTCCAAACTGGAACCGTCTGTACAAATCAAATAGTCCAGACGGTTCTAAGTTTGGAACCGTCTGTACAAATCTGCAAACAGTACAGATGGTTCTAAACTGGAACCATCTGTACAAATCGAACAGTACAGACGGTTCTAAGTTTGGAACAGTCTGTACAAATTTGCAAACAGTACAGACGGTTCTAAACTTGGAACCGTCTGTACAAATTGATTTGTACAGACGGTTCTAAACTGGACCCGTCTGTACAAATAGATGAAGCAAGGCTAGTTGATCTCTGCTGCCGCGGCAGCAAAAACTGCAGATTTTCTTGCTGCAGCAGGGAAAGTAGCAGCGCTGGGGAGAGAATTTGACAGCTCCGATTGTCAAACGGTTTTCACGGCTGTGAGCGGGAGGCCAAACTCTACGTCTCCAGAAATTTTGAGCCAATTCCGAGAAAGTCGACGAAACGACTAGTGATAATCCCGGCCCGAAATCGAAGATTTTGAAAACGGCGCCCAGATGAAATTGCTCGGCAGAAGCTGGGATCAAGGTGGAAAGCAAGTCATCGACTCAAGCTAACCAGGGAAACAAGAATCACCTAATTCGGAGTCCGGGTGAAGGAGATATACCCTCCGCAAGATCAAAAAAAGTGGCGGAAAAAACTTCTAGAGCCAAAAAGTTCTACTTAGAAGCCGAATTTTGAGGACCAAGATGGGTACAGGTGTAAACACGTGTATTTTTTTCAGATGCGCATCGTCGTTAGCTTCGATTTGAGTGGTCGTGGACCCAAAACGGACTCCGTATGAGAAAGTTACAGCCGTTTTACTAAAACCTCTCAAACTAGAGTTGAAACTAGCACTTGGAGCTACAGCACAGACGGCTCCAATTTGAAACCGTCTGTACAAATAGCACAGACGGGTCCAAACTGGAACCGTCTGTACAAATCGAACAGTCCAGACGGTTCTTAGTTTGGAACCGTCTGTGCTATTTGTCCAGACGGTTCTAAGTTTGGAACCGTCTGGACTAGAAGCGTCCCGCTTAGTCGTAGGCATAAGTTAAGAAGAAAGCCATCTCATATATATCGCATACTCAGACTAGATCAGCTGGCAACTCCCCTTGCTGGACAACATGAGGTTGCGGGATCGAAACCCGCTGGAAGCATATTGTGCGATTTAATTCAAGCGGTTGGATGAGATTGCGCGGACGGCGGGATGAGACTGGGCACATGGCGTGATGAGGGGTTATGTTTTTGAACCGTCTGTACAAATCGATTAGTACAGATGGTTCCAAACTAGAACCGTCTGTACAACTCGAGTAGTACAGACAATTCTAGTTTGGAACCGTCTGGATTTGTACAGACGGTTCTAGTTTGGAACCGTCTGGACTAATCGATTTGTACAGACAGTTCAAAAAACCGTCTGTACAAACCTGATTTGTACAGACTGTTTCGTCCAGACGGTTCGGAAAACCGTCCCGCATGGGAGTTCCGAACCGTCTGGACAAATGATTTCTCTAGTAGTGTGTGTTAGATGGCTACCCCGAAGGCAATTTGGGATGCTTTTGCAACAAGGGCGTTTGTTGAGATTTGCAAGGATGAAACCTTAGCTGGGAATAGGCCTAGCGGTTGGTTGAGTACCATCGGGTATAATAACCTTGAGGCTAGATTTTTTGAGCGGACGGGGAAAAAGTTTACGAGAAAGCAATTCAAGAATAGGTGGGATTTCATGAAGAAAGATTACGTGCTATGGGTTTAGTTAAACAACTCAGCAACAGGTCTTGGTAGATGCCCGATAAGGAAAACTGTGGATGCACTTGATGAGTGGTGGAATACGCAGATTGGGGTAAGTGCACTCTGAAATCCAATTTCGAAGTTTAATTTAATTTGAAGTATCCATAATTCATTAAGATCGTGTCTTTTTGGGATTTCAGCTAAACAATGAGTATGCCAAGTTCAGAGATGGTCCACCGGCGAACCTAGAGTGCTTGCAGGTTATGTTTGATAAGGCTTTTGTGACCGGTAATACTGCCACCGTCCCTGGGATGGTGCTTGGTGGAGAGCCTAGTGCTATTGATTTGGAGGGTTCTGGTTCAAGTTCAGATGCAGCTGAAGAGGACTTCTCTGGGTCAGGGTCGAAGAGAAAGAAGGGAGCAAAGGGCAAGGGGAAACAAAAGAAAAACAAATATTTTCAAGAGTACAAGAAGGTAGCACGTGCTATATCCTTTCAGTGCACAGGCTTCATCCAATTTGGAGCTGCCACCATCCCTACAATCAAGTAGGTCATACAGTTGATGATTGAGTGTGGTGCTATACAAGGGACTCCTCTATTTTTCACGGCATGTAACCTAGCTCTCAAGCCAGAAATTAGAGAGTTGTTTGTGGCAATACCTAGTAATGAAGGAAGGTTTGATTACCTTCAGAGGTCACATGACAATGGCCTGTAGTATTTCATTGAGTTGGACTATTTGTATGTTGTATTTGTAGCAACTGCCATGTATTTCATTCGCACTTCTTGTATGTTGTCGTATTTGAACTATTTGTATGAACTGTCATGTATGTTAGATATACCGTATGTTGTATTTGTATCAATTGTCAAGGATTATTATGTGTTATTTATGTGAGTTTTTATATGTATGTTCGAGCAGATGAGTGATGAGGAAGACTACGATGAGGAAGATTACGATGAGGAAGATGATGACGAGAACATTGAGGAAGAATTTGCACATGCATATGGGAATAGTGCTGAATGGACATCTCTTAATCGGTTGCAAAATTTAGAACAACTGAGACAACTAGCAATGTTGGGTGAAGATTATGAAAATAGGTATTTGAACAAACAACCTTATCGGTGTCATGTACAAACTGGATATTCTTGGACGATTGAGAAGCTTAATCATAAAAAATCTTGCTACAGGATGTTTAGAATGTCTAGGAGAGTATTTGATGCATTGGATCAAACTCTAGTGCAGAATTATAACTTAACATCAACTAGGGACATGACATCTATAGAGAGTTTGGCAATGTTTTTGTGGATGGTTGGAGGACCTAATTCTGTCGGTGATGCTGAAGTAATATTCTGTAGATCTACATGGACAGTGCATACAAAATTTTATAGAGTGTTGAATTGTTTATATAGTATGTCCCATAATATCGTTACACCAAAGGATCCAACATTCAGCCAAATCCATTCAAAGTTACTAGAACCCCGTTTCCATCCACACTTCAACGGTTGCATTGGTGCAATAGATGGCACGCATGTGAAAACCATTGTCCCGGCAGAGAAGTCAATTGAGTATAGAAATCGGCACAGATACACTTCGCAAAATGTCATGGCATTTTGTGACTTTGACATGCGCTTCACATTCGTTGTTGCCGGTTGGCCAGGATCGGTACATGATACACGGGTTCTAAACAATGCACAAGAGAAGTTTGTTGATGTATATCCAAAACCACCTCATGGTAAGTACCTTATTTATTGTGCACGCAACTCTTTTAATTCTAATAGCGTATAGATTCTTATATTATCGTATTTGTTATGTGTAGGCAAGTACTACCTTGTTGACTCAGGATATCCAAACAGGACCGGTTATTTAGCGCCTTATAAGGGAACAAAATATCATCTACCGGAGTTTCGCATATCGTGCGCGCCTTCGGGGAAGCGTGAGGTGTTCAATCATGCTCACTCATTGCTTCGGAATGTGATTGAGCAATCATTTGGAGTCCTAAAGATGAAATGGAGGATCCTCTTACATGTTCCAAGTTACCCAGAGGAGACACAAACTCGTATTGTTCATGCTTGCATGTGTCTTCATAATTTTATACGGGAAAGCAAACTAGCTGATAAGGAGTTCGATAAATGTGATGCTGATGAGGACTACATTCCTGATGTGGGACAGGCAACCTCCGCAGGAAATGAAGATATACATGGTGTTGCGATGGATGGCAATAACATGAACATTACTCGGGAACAAATTGTTGATTCCCTGTATGTTGCAAGAAGGCGTTAGCTTGTGTTTTTAATTTTAGTATGGTTTGTATAACTTGTTCTCTCTATTTACGTACATCTAAACATGCAATATAAATTTTAATTAAGTCATAAATGATTGTTTCGTATTAATTCAGGTTGAAAACACATCAAATATGTTAAGTACATACTAATACACTCATCGCACGGTAATTATAAGTATCAACGTTCATCAATATCCGATGTTAGAGAGAGAGAAGAGAGAGATATAGAAGAGAGAAAGAGAGAAGAGAGAGAGATATAGAAAAGAGAAAGAGAGAATTTTTTTCTGATTTTTTCTTTTTTTGAATTTTTTAGATTTTTTTTGAAATTTTTTAGTTTTTTTGAATTTTTCTGATTTTTTTTGAATTTTTTTGAATTTTTCTGACTTTTTGAATTTTTTTGAATTTTGCTTTTTAAAAAAAAGTTCTGATGTTTTTAAATTTTTCTCATTTTTTTCATATTTTTTGAGATTTTTCATATTTTTTATTCACAGAATTATAAAATATACACTCTCACAACTCTAGGGGCATTTCAGACATTTTCTCATACAACAGCCAACAGCCACAGCCCAACCAAATACGCACGTTCACGGACTCACGTGCCAACAGCCACAGCCATTTCTCCAAACAGTCAACCAACAGCCGCTTTTGTAACAGCCACAGCCCAACCAAACACGCCCTTACTCTCCCAGCAGACTATCAGCTCAGTGCAGGACGTGGAGAAAGCTGGCAACATGCCCTGAAAATAGCTTCAACTAGACCATGGAGGCGCGTGTTGCGGCGCCCGTTGCTAAGTAGATAATAATTGAAAAAGTATGGAGTTGTTAAATAGATAAAAATTTAAAAAGTATAAAAAGCATGTATATAAGAAAGGTTTAAATAAGTAAAAAGATTTAGTTAAATTGATACTGTCTGGATTTGTGAGGCTATGTACATGAAAGGGAAGAAGGTAGACTGAATTGCAAAAGTGAAAGAAGATTCAAAATTTTTTACCAGGACGAAAATGTATTGTTGGAGAATTGGAACTGAAATATAAGATAAGTAAATGCAGGAGACAGAAAGAGCAGGTGGGAGTAACATGCTGCAGTGCTAAACAGAGTATGATACATAATCAAGGTTCTACATTAAGATGTACTACATGATTGTTTTTGCATATATTATCTGCAAGGCCTAACGGGACACCGAGAAAGGTAGTGACAAAAATGACAGCATTTAACATCTGAAATAGCGGTGCAAGCGAGCTGGCATAACAAAATGTTGGAGGTCTTTATCGGTGTTGCTTGTGCCACAGTAAGTTGTCTTCCATGAAGCATGTGAGAACTGACCTGCGAAGGAAAAGTTGTTTGTAAATGAACACTGAATTGGTGCAGGCAGAAAATACAGAGCAATGAGCAATGAATAGAAATTCTATCTGATATATGTGGGAAAAGCAATGATAATTGCCACTGTAATTAATGCAAGATTTGAGCAATATGTTACCTGTTGGATGCTTGGTTTGCACTGTGGGGAAGAAATTATACATTATGCTTAGTATAGGCAGGAATTGAAGAAAGGAAACGATCAATGAATGGATACTATATGAGAGATACATGCGTAAAGCAGTGGTGATTGGTAGTATTTTTAGATAAAGCTATAGATGGACTGACGTGCTATTCATGTTATGTGAGCTTTGCGTTGTAGGAAACATAGTATATATGATGCTTATTATAGCTAGCAAATTGCTCAAATAAAACATTTATTGTTTTGACACTAATTGTGTCAATGTTGTACCACGGAAACATGCATATTGAACTGATTAGGAAATTGCACCTTTTTTGTTTTTTGTAATGAAATTGCCATTTCGAAAGTGAGCAGAATATAGAGCCATATATGGTACCAGATTGTGACTGTTTTGATTATTAACTATGGAAGTGAATAATGCAGTTCTAGAGAAAGGAGAAAACCAACTGTCATGGAAGAATCGAAGCCATGGAGCAACAGTAAAAGGGCTGCATATAAAGCATATTAGACGTTCTTGTTTTAAAAGTATGACGCAGTTTAAGAATCATAAGACAAAAGAGGAAAAACCTGATGTTGTCAAAGAACATGCATAGCTAGTGCCAGGCGGTCTCTTTTAGTGCTATATGTGAAGACACATATATCGTGTTTTTTGACACCAGCAACGTGCACAAAGTTGGACCAATTAGTCGTTATGATTGCACGTTTGTCCCGTCCCATGATGAGCCAAACTTGGTGCATAGTATTGCTGTGCATATCTACGATGTCAAGGTAATTAATTGGCTCAACTAAGAAGGTCTTCAGGTATGTAGTTGTGAAAGGCACCGAGAAGTAATGCAGGCATAAAAGGAAGAGGAGTGTAACAATAATTTATATAGTATTTCATTCTGGAATGGAATAGGAACAAGAGAAATATTACCCTTTTTTTGTTCCAACCAATGAAAGTTTTAATCATCGTGCACACATAGTGTGGGAAACGTTGTCTCGTAGTGCCGACTATCTGTTTTAGATGGTGCACATCTTTTGCTGTCATTTCTACCTTGTTACCAAATACGCAAACATTGTTGTAGCCTCCTATAGATAGGGGACCATAGGGACCTAAATAGAACAAGTTAAATGTATCATATTGCTACAATGGTTGACTAATAAGATGATAAATATTGTTATAGTACCTCGTTTAATAGTTCTTTTTGATAGCTTTGGTTTTCTAATTGTGCGATAAGACAATGAAGCATTCATATTGTTGCAAAGGTCAGACTCTGCATAAGACATGATTAAATAATAAGGTAACCATTAATGCACATTTAAACAAGAGACACTGTAAGGTGCAAGTTATATATATGAGTTAATACTGTGATAGTACCTTGCTTAATAGCTCTGTCCGATCGTTTGGGCTTTTTAAATGTGCAAGGAGGTAATGAGCTATCGATATTGTTGGAAAGGTCTGACTCTGTATAAGAGATGATCAAATAACAAGGTAAGCACTAATGGGCATTTGAAGAAGAGACAGTCTAAGGTGCAAGTTACACGTAGGAAAGTACCATTGTCATCGCTAATGTCAATGATATTGTTTGGCGCCATAATTTTTCCATCGCGGTTGTCATTACGGAAGCCATGAACATACATTGTGATCTCGTCAGAAGAGGTATCGCTTCCTGAAAAATTTCATGTTGCCATTTTTAGATCATACATATGCATTAAAGTATGTATACAACATTCAATACACTGTACCATGTATGTCGGGATCAGCCTGGTTCCTTTCCATGTTCATTTACCTGATGTGCAATGAAATAATTTGATCATCGCAGTCTGGTAAGAGATGAGAGAATGCATTGTTGCATGTGCATTGCATTATAAACATGCTCGTATTATGATGCAGAAGTAGAAACTACAAACTGTTTTAGCTAACACCACAAAGGATTGGGGCCATGCTATGTCTAGCATAGGTATACTTTTCTTGATTCATTAACTTTTTGTAAAAGCACAATATTTATGCAAGTTTTTATTAGCAAAAAAGAATATTCCTGGTATTTGAGAAAGATTTGCCAGGTAACATAGATAACCTGAGCGTTGATTGCAGCAAAGAATCACGCGCTGTAAGTTTCTGGTGTGTAGGTATATAAACTCTGCTCTGTTTACTATTGTTCTTTTAGATTACCATGTGTCTAACAAACTTAATACGCAATGTAAGTGACCCTATATATCGATGATTATTGAGTTTAAAATAGCAAAGTTGTAATGTGTATGGATTGTCCAATGAAAAATTGTGCGGTCCCATG
Organism: Stipa capillata; assembly: GCA_019208055.1. Classification (NCBI taxonomy): domain Eukaryota; kingdom Viridiplantae; phylum Streptophyta; class Magnoliopsida; order Poales; family Poaceae; genus Stipa; species Stipa capillata. Next base: position 42,406 of record JAGXJF010001686.1, read on the forward strand.
TAATGACCCTATTTATTAAAACACGAGGTCAGTAAAGATCATCGTGTCTAATCGAAGTTCTCTTCATCATGTGCATGCATCTAACCAATTCAAATTGACTTAACTCAAAAACCCTAGAAGACACGACATAAAATCGGCTTAGATAAGATTTACGAAAACAATTTCACTCAGAAAATACCTCTAGTGATTTCTATCAGGCTCTAAACACCCCGAAAAAGCTTTACGAAATGATCCCAGGAAGTTGGAGTGGATTTGCATATATGCATGTCTTAACGAATGATTCTCTAAATTTCTTTCCTCGGACCAAATTGCAACCAACTAAAAAGATGCATTTTTATTTCTCAAAATTCTTACACAATACTCTGATAGCAAATTGAAACGTTAGTAAGTTAAATTTTACCCCAAGATCTTCTCAGTTAATTGCTTTAAGGTTTTCGTTTGAACCCCAAATTAAGCTATGGATAACCTAAGCAAATTTCAATGACTTAACGATGTTTTAGCGAAATTAGGTTCAAATCCATGGACCTTAACTCCCAATTGAGTCTCGTTGCTATCAATATGAATTTCAAATGAAGTGAATAACCATAGATAAAAGGAATGAAGTAAATAGAAAATAGACAAAAACCAAAGAAAATTTCCTCACCCCTCTTACCTGCCCATGGGCCCCGCTGGCAGTTCCCCTTCCCCACGCTGCAGATCCTTTTCTTCTCCTTCCCTTTATTTTTCTACCCACTACAGCTTCCTTTCTCCACCTGGCAGCCCCTGTTCTCCACGTATCACAGTAGCAGACCTCCATTAACCCCATCCCCTGTTCCCCCCACTGCCGCACGCCTCCTTCTCCCCTGTCATCTTCCTTTTCCCCCCAAACTCTCTCCTGCCGACTTCTCCAAGGGAAGCCACCGCCCTCCTCCTGCCGCGTCTCCCAACGCCGCCGGTCCCTCAACTCCTCTGCTCAGCGCCCTCCACGCGCCGCCCTCGGGCTTCCCCACCGTGGCTCCTCTGCCCCACCGCGAGGCCTTCCCCCAACCAAGCCGGCCTCCCTTTGGAGCTCCCCGCCGCTCCAAGTCGCCGCCGGCCGACCTCCTCCATGCGCCGCCCTCGGCCAGGTCGTCGCCGGCCAGCACTCCCCCATGCCGGCCTCCCAAGGCCCGGCTCCCCTCTGCCCAGATCTACCGGCCGCCATTGGAGCTCAAGCCCGAGCTCGCCCCACGCCGGGGCTCCTCTACCGCGCGCCCTCGAACACCTCCTGGCCGACGCGCCGCCACCCGGCCGGTCCTCCCTTCGCTCGCCGCTGCCGGGGTCCTCGGCCCGCTCCACCGCCCAGACCACCGCCCTTCGTCTGCTCCGCCTTGTTTTCTTCATACCGCTTGAAGCTCCCCTCACCGCCTCGACAAGCCGCCTATACCGGCCGACCATCCCGCCGCGCCACCAGTGCGCCTACTCCAGCATGCATGCATGCCCCGGCGCGCTCGCCGGCGTGCCCGCGCGCCACCGCCTCTCTAGATCCCGCCGTGGCCGCCCCAGCTAGCTCCAGGTCGCCGTCGTTCCAAGCTGAAGTTCTGCGCCGGTGTAGGTCCTCCACGGCCTCAGCTCCACCACCCATGCGGCGCCACTCTTCTCACTATCCGAGTCAAGAAATCGCCCGACACCGTGGTGAGACCCTACGACGGTTCCCCCTGTTCGCCTCTGACCCCGGTTCCTTCCGACATATTCAGGAAATCAGCATAGTTAATTAGCTATTGTACTAATAATCCGCTATGACCAACTTACTAATTATGTTCTGCACAAGGGCTGACCACGTTTAGATACTAATCGATGCACTGACTAACTACACACTTGTTACAACTAATTTAACCGGCTTTAGACTAACTCCATGTCAGGTCCTGGTGCTAACTAAGATCATTACTACATTTTCAGCGCCAAAAAAAAAGGTAATCAATACAAGGTGATAGTGAGCTAATTGATGTATTGCTTCATTTACCGGCTGATAAATTCAAATGGCTTCTTACTATCGGAATCAGTTAATTGTGATCCAGGACGAATGTAAAGTGGCTGAACCAGTTAGTGCCAGGGTGTATATTTGACTAGTAATCACTTCATGTAGCAATACTTCGGTTGAAAACAACTAAGTCACTGATGATTAGTTACTGGCAGATTACTACTTCGGTTGCTGTGTAAAAATCGGTTTGTGGTAATTGATATACATTGCGTAAACCAATGCCCGCATGGTTAGCTTGAGTACAAGTATTCTTGATTGAGGTGTCCGTACACATCTGGAAACCCCAACGGTTAGTAGCTACTGGACCAATAGCTAGTTAACTAATGTTAGTTATCAACCACCAAACGAACTGTCAGTACCCTTAGGGTTTACTAAGTTAATATCATTAATACATTACCTGTAAAACGGTGACAGTGAGGACTACCTAAAACCGGATGAGTCTTTTGATTATAGTAATTAACTGGGTTAAGACAATCCTAGTGTCAATGTTTAAGCCGATCCACACTCTGTTGATGACCGATGGTTGATTTAACTAAGTTCTATCTGAATCTTAATTGTGGTAATTGATAATCAAAGAACTCGACACACTAATAACCATCGGTTGCACTCAATTAACTAGGGAACCTACTATCTGTAAAGATGACCAGATGAACCCACTTATTGTTCTTAGCTGATGAGATAATCTTGGAAATAAGATATGCAATACCTTGTTCTTTACTAAGAAGAAGACAGGAAATGCTAAAATCTAATTAGACTTGAAGCTTCGTAGGAAATGCATGCGCCTTCCGAGTAAAATGATTATTTCACCTAAGATCATCCTTTTACTTGTAGGCCTTCATAACGCCATTACCGTATGATGCTGTATTTAGAGATTTCAGAAATGACCAAATTGCACTGGTGCTTACTACTAAGTAGTAATACTAGAGAATCTAGCTTAACGGTAAAGAGTAAAATGACTAACGGCATAACTCATCTAAGTACTGGCATACAATCGTGCTATCGTGTTACACATCCATCGTAGTTGCCTATCTCAACAATCGAGTGCATCCATATCAATCGCGACTCCATGTTCTCACCTACAACAACGAATCGGTCAATTGAGACCTAACCCTAATTGATGGAGGAAAGTCCTTCTCTTTAGTTGCATACTATATTCCATGCATGCATCCATGTTTTAGATCCATCCATGATTAAAGCTATATCATAAATAAAACTAAACCCAAAATTTAGAATCAACACCCACCCATTTATGTACTTGTGTACCTTATCTTAATCCACCGTAGTTGCATCCATATCGCTGGCATTCATGCATCTCCGTCCTTTTCGAATTAGTTTCTTAGGGTTGCTTTTTCCCTTTTTAGAGGTCGCTTGCTTCTTACCGGTGTTTCAAGTATTCTGGAGTTCTTCCGCATGCTCCCCGCAAGATCAGGAACAACCCGAACAAGGCAAGCAGAGCTTGTTGCATTTTATTTTCCGTACTCTTGCGTATGCCCTCTCTTATGTGTGCTTGTAAGTGTCTGTCTCCGTTGTATGTCGTATGGGTATGATCAGTTTAGATGTCATTAGGAAATGTTAAGCACACTAATACAAGCAGGATGGGTCTCACGTTGAGAACATCTGTGGCTCTTCAACCAAACCTTTAAGTGAGTTGTGAGAGCCGAGGGCGTGCACAATGGGTACGGTTGTTGCTAATAGCGGCGGGAAGGTGACCCAGGTGTAAGTAGAGTTTTGTCACCGCAGCAACCTTATCTTCAGCGTGTCACAATCCCTTATCACACGGGAGCGCTATCGAGAGCCAACACTGAGGTATAGTGGGACAAGCCTCCACGCCCCTTGGAGGTTCGCTACCTCCTTGCGGTTATGCACTCATTATATCGGCAGGGGTTGAGTCCGTCGGTAGCGGTCCGAGAGATTAAATCATAATATGTCTTTGACGGATTACATCGGATTTCGATAATGTATCATTGCTAGATCAATTCGGAATTGGATACAGGGCTGCCCCCTTGGATTGAATCGTTAAATGGATCGGATTGGATTGGATGTATGGGCTGCCCTTTGGATTTGAACTTGAGGAATCGGATTTGTGATGATTTGTTCATGTCCTGTTATTGTCTGATTTAGCTGGTTGATTTACTTGTCTCTATTTACCCTGATGATGCTATGTTGTTACTTTACATATTGTTACTCTGAGAAGCATCATGTTTACTTGTTGCTAAACTAGCATGTGTAGGACATCTAATCAAGCACGATTAAGTCTTGCGAGTACTTCGTACTCACCTAGGTTTAATCCTAGAGCTTGCAGGTGAGCCGGTGGTCGAAGATTACTTTGACGATGCTTGAACTTGGGTTTCCTCGGTAGTGTTCGATCTGTGGGATAGGTGTAGCTTTTGGTCAGCGGACGTGTTGCCGCTGTGGGTCTTACTCCTTTTGTTTCCGCTGTTGTTAAACTTCTCCGTACTCGGATATGTGTTCGGATATACCGACTGATGTAATATGTTGACCCATCGTGGACTGTTATTAGTAATATCGTATTGTAGGGCTTTGTGACGATATCCGAGTTGTTATTCCAGGCTGCCCCTGCACAATGCGTGAATGATATGAAGTGTATGGGTATGCCGTGAAGGACCGAGGCCGTACCATTTTCTACTAAGTCGAGCAGGTGTTGGTTGAGTGACCCGCTGGCTGAGATGCAGTGCCGGCCAGGCAGGGTGTGGGCGTTCTACCGGGCTTTCGAGCGACCCACTAGCTTCCGAGCTAGGTTAGGGTGTGGGTAGAATTGCCGGGCTCCTCCGACCTTGCTTGCCGTGGTAGGATTCGGGAACGACTCTGACTCTTCACCGGATTACGGAATCATATGTGGTTTTGGGAAGATTGGTCGCTTCCGGCCGGCTCGCACGTGGCGGGTGTCGGATCGCTCTACCTTGGTGCGTACGGCGCAGGTACCGTGCCACCGGGCGGACGAGTCCTTCGGTCCTTGGCGACTTCGCGTTCCCCTAGTCATATGCAATTCCGGGTCCGTGACATCCCAATGTATACATGATACCATACCGTAATTGCTCAGTGAACTTTAGAATGCTGTATACTCAGAAACCAAACATTATTCTGCGATTAAAAATATATGCAGTGAAAGGGATATATATATATTGCAGTTTTTCCGTTTAAAAAAAGAAGTAGATATGCAGCATGCAGATGAACTTGCTGCGTAATACATTATATGCGGATCTTTCTTATGCGTGCACAAATCGAGGATCTAGGTCAATTTTATTTATGAAATCTCCAAGGATACTGAAAAAGAATGTTGGACTGGGATGATTATGCTTCTATAGCAGTACCTACGTACTGTGCAAGATGAGTTGAGGACAGCAGATCAGATCTGCTCTTGCGGCAGCGGTGAGCTCGGCAGATCCGATGAGTGTGTGCGGAGGGAGACGAGACGGCACAGCCGATGCAGCTATTGAAGGAGGCAGGGAGTGCCTATGTGTCCCTGTGGTAATTAAGTACGTAATGAAGATTCTTTGGATGACGCAGACAGGTATACCTTGGTGGGTCTTTCTTTTATTGGCCGACCAGCTGCAACGGGCCCAAGCTATGGCTACTGTACACGATTCCTCTTCTCGTTGCTTCTTGTAGAGAAGAGCTGGAGCAGTGTGTTCTCTGCAGGCGAAAGGCTCCAGATATGATATTCTGTGGATGTAAGAAAGCTCCGTGATTGGATCTTGATCTCTCCCTGGTTTCAATCCGTGCAGGTAAAGGCTGATCTCTTCGTTTTGCTGGTAGCTGGTTTTCTTTCTACCTGAGCGTGTTCTCTTGCTATGCTCGAATGGAGCTCCGTGCTTGCATTGTAGAAAGCTGAATATTTTCTTTTCTATAGTCGGGTAATAGATCCGTGCCTTTCAATTGCATATACTACATATGCATAGCAATTGTACTGTATTGTTCTTTCATCGATTTTCTTAGGTTTACACTGAATGTATTTTCTTTTGCAATTGGTTTGAAACTATTTGGCCCTGTAGATATATAATCTGTAATTTAAATGCCAAAAAGCTTGCTCAGCTGATTCATAATATATATACTCTGTACTGCAGGAGGCTTGCTGTATTATTAAGTCATAAAGGAGTGCCTTTCACCGATTGTGACAAAAAGGCAAAAACCATTAGAACGATGGCTAGTGTGGCAAGGGGTAATGTCTCTAAAGGCACCAAAGCATAATAGACAATATCTGTATATCAGTTGGCATTTTCCATTGCAGCTTAGATTGCTATGAACATCTACATGTAGTAGCTTCATTAACTGTTTCGAAATGTGCAGCGTGCATGGCTATGGCATTAGAAAGAGCAGTGCTAGCACACAGCTAGGATATATGATATGTAGCATAGAAAGGCATAATCATATGGAACATTATATGTATATTGCGTTCACAAATGGATGCTAATGTATGTATACGTTGTAGAAGCTATCACACATAGCTCAAATTAAAACAGGCATCGGGTGTATGATTTGAACATAACCGGATTCTGTAACTTGCACTTACAGAGAGTAGTATTCATACACTAATTTGAGCTCTGTATATATTTTTAGTAAATGGCATTTTGCTACATTCTATAATATGTTGATCTGCCAATCAAGTTAGGAAGCAATAAAAAGAAGATGATAGTTTCTATAGCACTAATGAGAGAAGGGCTTTTTCTGTGGCAAGAACGTCTTTGTATTTTGAGTTATGGCCTATGTGCTCAGAAATATTTGAATGTTTAGTCATATTCTTTATAGCTAATCAACTGCATAGGTTGTTTTGTTAATCGTACGATGTTGTTGAAATCAGAAGTGAATATGTTAGAAAACGAACAACATAAGTGGCCTGTGATCTCTCTTGCTCAATATAACACCAAGCTTATCTATACTCAATGTCACCATAAATAGATGTCCTTAGAGAGAGCTCTAGCTATTAACATAATTATGTAAAGTGGTCTTTTTACCGTTAAATGTGTAGATAAATAGAATAGGTAGGTACGTTGATATTAAATATATGTTAAATGTCTGTGCAATAGATGAAATAGCAATCAAGATAGAAGGTAGATTATAGTAGTCTCGTATTAACAATCCAAAGTGCACGGAACAGGAGTGCATGGAATGACATTTATGTGCAAGAAAGAGCATCATCTTTAGAGTGCATGAGACAATTTATTTTGTTGAGCCATCACTATCATGAAGCGTTGAAGAACAGACTACGATGTAGCTTTACTTTTTCTTAATATTAATATGATTGTATTTGTTTAATAGTCTAATGAACCTGTTTTTGATCTATAGATGATTTGCATATTATTCAAATTCCTCGCAAAGCAATTGTTGCAGAAGTAGCCAAGAAGCTTGGTGGTAGTGAGCCGCAGTATGAATGCTGGTTTGAAGATGGTAAGTTCCACTCTATTGCAAAGACTATTATTGCCAGTACAGAGCCCAATACATCCGGGAAGCTGGAGCAGATAATGGGTTGTTTTGCTAATACAATAAAAGCTGCCGAAGAAGAAGCTGCCACTGCTCTTCTAGGGCTACTGAAGAGGAACTACAGACTTGCAATCGATGATATAAATTTCATGGAACGAGCAAGGATTGAGCGGCAGAAAGAAGATCGTGAAAGATATGTGCAGGCCGCAATGTCTGCACAGCACAAACAGGCCCAAACAATTTGCCAACTTAGCAAAGGTTGGGATCAGCTATTGGGTGACATGGAAGCTGTGCAAGAAGTATGTGAGCTTGTCTGTGGAACTGTCATGACCATTCCTCCTACAGGCGATGCAGGCCGCGCTAAAACAGAAATTGCAACAATGCTGTGCGAGCTGAATGAGTGGTCAAGAGAAGAGATCTATGAGAGCACTGCAAATCTGAAGGAGACCATTGAACAGGCAAAGTTATGAGTTTAACAAGGAACTACAGCATGCTCCTGTTATGTCTCAAGAAGTGGCGTCTTTTGAAATGTATTATATCGATGCTTATTGTAGTGGTACATGGTAGCTGTTTATCGAATAATGTTTAATATATCTATGTAAGTTGGTAGGTACCCTGTATATGGCAATAGTCTGTGGCCGAACATAGGCATTATTCATGCACTGAATCAGCTGATCGTAAGCATTATGCATGTATCGAACCAGTTGAATCTCTCGAGTGGGAATGCATCATAAATGCATTGTCTAAATGATGCAAGTTAAGACAGGTCCAGTATCAGAACTGGTTTCAAAATGTACTTGTCTAGGAGTGACTGGTCCTTTTATGCTAATATCATACGTCTGATGAACAGAATCATTATAATGAGATTGATGTTAGTAGCCATTCTAGCTTACTTTGTATATGAGCAGCTCTAGTAAGATAGAGGAATATATTATTTATATCATTGATGCAACCAAACCAGGGCCTTTGATTGCCAATTTAAGATTGGTTTACTTGCATTGATGCCACATTGTGTTGCTAATCCTGTGCACTTCTCATAGCAAACCAGAGCATGTGATCGACCAAATCTTTTGCATTTATGTAACAGCACAGGTTCTAGAAAGGTAATAGCATAGAGTATGATGAAAAGGCTGTTTGTATTTTCTGTAGGAACAAACACATTAGGGTAAGAGACGGAAGGTGCAGTTTTTCTATAGCGTGCTCTTTCTTGGCACTGCAATAGTGCCTACGACAGCGTTTTCTGTACATTATCTGCAAACAGGAAGCATGCATAATTGCATTATTTGAGATCTGATATCCGCTACAGAAAATTAACCATTGAAGTGTTAGCGAAAGTATATCTGCAAACAGGAAGCATGCATGATTGCATTATTTGAGATCTGATATCCGCTATGGAAAATTAACCATTGAAGTGTTAGCGAAAGTAACTACTACCACAGAAATTTAACTATCAAAATGTTAGTGAAAGTAATTATCACCGTGCTATTTACTGTAACCGCCCAACGCTCAGTGCACATATCTAGATATATAGCGAATACACATTCAATATAAGATGCACAATATGGATAGTTGTACAATATACCATCAACAAGAAACGAGGAAAGGAACAAATAAAAGCATGAACACTACTGGTACTGTACATGTGGCACGCTTGGATGATCTTGACTATCGCATAACACGGACACATATATAAGGTACATAGCAAATAGCGTCTACAAGAGATATAAGTTATATAATGATCAAACCATGGGCAATCTATTTGACCATGGAGCAGCCTATACAGAATGCTAAATGTTCTCAGATAGGAGCATCGCAAAAACCTTATCCGTAACCATGATCATTCTTCTACCTGGAAGGCAAAATAACAATGCACAGTATAAATGCAAAGATACAAGGGGCCAATGAACAATATGGGTAGAGGACGACCACAATGTTTGATGTACGTATGATGAGACCAGCAACGCTGCGTACTGATGCCAAGTCTGACAATTGCATTGCAAGGCTTTCGCACGGTGTTGTCGGTGGCGCATGTCCAATGTAACGAACAACACAATCTTGTCCTGCTACTGGCAATTCGGGTGAGGCAGATATTTCAAGTGGAAGGAAGCCAGCATGGTCAATGCAAATCTGTCGAAGCCTCTGTAACATGGCGTGGGTTGATTCCTTTAGTGAAGCGACATAAGCTAGCTTGATTTGCTCGTCGTCCCTGTAAATATCCTGAAAGGATTTTGCCGCTTGAAGTGCTTTCTTCAATGAAGTTAGTTCATCATAGTTAGCATCTTTAACCTGGGTCTGTTTCTCTTTTATGAGATGTATTATCACCGCTTGAGCTGCATCTTCCAATGCACTATATGTGGTTTTTGTGAGGTCACTATAAAATGTTTTTCTCTCCACAACTGGTTGGTTCCTACCTGGTGGTATATCCATTTCTATCCATCCTCTGATGTTCAAGCTAGACTCATTAAGAACTCCACCGGAATGAACAGTCAGGCCTAGTGACGAAACAATCTCAGCAAGAAGAACCTGTCTAGAAACATATGCATCTAGTGCTACCTAAAAATATTGAAATTACACAATCATATGTTAGTGCAGCATGTATATGAGCACTCTCATTGATTATGTAAACTGACAATAAATTCTGTAACTGTTAAAGAACAAGATTGGTATGCACAGTTTGCAGCAACGCACTGATTATTGCACATGGGGTCATATGATTAGCATAAATGGAAACTACGACATTAAAGGAACAGGAAAGTATCTGCTATGTAAGCGGACATAGAACATTAGACTGATGATGCAAAATAGACAGATGTAACTAACGTGAATGGAAACAATAGCATTGCAACGCTATGGATGCATTTTGCATGTACATCTATAGACTGCATCATTAGAATCGTTTTAGAAAGGCAACTGCAATGCAAGGGAAAATGTATATGCAGCTGAAACAGGGAAACGTATACGAAACCAGGGTGAACAATTTATAGGTAGGAAATTCACCCCGAGAACCTGCACAAGCTCAGGCTCAGTATCCATGGCAGAAGTATTACTGCACAGAAGAAGCCTGCGGTGAACCGAACACACTACAACTGGATCTGGACCAAGAGTGGTGGTAGGGATCTGCTTCACAGCTTCTGAGCAAGTCAAGGCAGTGTGTTCATAATCAAGTGTAGGTGTAGTACAAGGCACACGCTGCACAAGGGAGCAAGGAGCAAGAAATACGTTCTGCAATGAAAAACAGTACGGTCGAAACGAATAGAATAGCAAAGATCAAGAATACCATTGGTATGTAGCAATAAATGGGCAATGTAACATAGCTTGATTGAGGCGTCATGGAATAATACCTGTAACAGATTACTGGAGGCAGTGGACTGCTCTGGTGTGCCCTCCATAAGGAAAGAAATAGGAAGAGCAGGAAGAGGAAGAGACAGGATGGCTTTTCTTGGCTACAAATAGTCAGTGCAAGTATAGCAGGGATAAGAAAAGCAGTCCTCATTTAATGCAGCGGTCGGTGCACTGTATGTTGTCAAAACAATATGGACTATGTGCGTCTCTTTTGTTCTTCTATCTGCTGCTACTTTCCAGATTGTTCACATGTTTTACTGTCTGTGTAGATGCCTCTTTCTCAACTATGTGCTTTTGCCTTGGTCTGGTTTGCTACTGTACGATCATCGCACACCTGCAAGCACACGAAGGAAATAATTATGAATAAGAATCAGCTCACAAGTGTACGTATGCAAAGAAAAGAACCATGAATAAGCAGATACATATATGAGCGCGGGCAAAAAAGCAATGTAGTATCTACGGTATGGAATCTGCCATAAACAGCACAGCAATAGCAAATTCAACGTTGCCTGTCTATCCTGCGGCAGAACATATAGCCAGCTCCAATGTAACAGACAGCAAAAATTAGGACACCAACACTTGCAGCAGACTGATACTGGACTATGCCTGAAATGTATGCACTAATATTATAAGCAGAGCACAAATGAGCATGTACTGAGTAAGACAGGGACACATAGTCTGAGCAAGCAAACAATAGAAAGCAATGTAGGCACGGAGCGATCAAATAACGAGCAAGATATTGGCAGAAAAGAAATAGTTGCTATGTGAGAATGTTTATTTGTCAAACAATGTGCACCTCGGTGAGCGATGGAATGGGCTGAGAGACCGGAGATGGTGCGAGTGCAAGCTCTGATTGCTTCGAAGCAGAAGCAGCTGCGGCAAACTCAAAGAGCTTGCATTTTGCATGTACGACGTCTACTCTATTAACCTAGAACGTAAGCTTGCCAAACTCCAAACTCTTTTCCGTGATACTAAAATTTACAGTGAATTTCTGCGAGACGAGCGATGCTATCTCAGCAGGGATCATGCCTGGTCACTGTGCTGAAGCCCGTTGGATAGCTTCAACAGTTTTTCTAACAACCTGTTCAGCTACTCCGACAAAGAACACAAACTGAGCATCTCCTGTGCCGTCGCTACCAACAACCGATATTCTGTACCTGTATGCATCAAAAGATGATAGGAAATGATTACCTAGGATTCAGAAAAGAGATGACACAGATAATGTTTTTTGCTCACAAATGGATTTACCTTGGGCTAGCTACCACACAAAGACACTTTGCGTCGCTGCAAACAAACTCTGTATTGGCTGAATATGCAGTTTTATGACACTTGGAGCAAGCAAGGAACGACCATGAGTCTGACTGGAGCTTCATTATTGTTATGATGCAAACCATATTCTTACCCTGCACATAAAATGAAGGACCAAATGTAATGATGCAACAGACGGATAGAATATAATAGCAGCATATACACATGCACACATCAAAATACAGTGCTATTGAATGGTGGTAAACACATATGCATAGAACGAAGCAAACACACAAGCAAGTCATATGGATCTTTTGCCAGCAGTCTCTTGATAGCAACCTCCTCAGGCTTAGATTGCTCGTAAGGTTTCTCCTCATCATCTGCAGCCATCCATTGAAGCACAGGCATTTGCTCTCCAAACCTGCAAATAAAAAAAAGCAGGAACACAACTGGTCAATTAACATCTACGAGAACCCACCCAAAAGCACGACGATCAGAGGAAGCAAACCTGTCATAGTACGGCTGCGCTTCAGGAATATCAGGATTGATATACTGGGTATCGTCACCACAGGTTATTGTGTCACGACCTGTATTTTTGTCACACAGGGCACGCATAAGGAAACAGCATCCAATGGGTTAGATATTTGTCTTGGTGGAAGAGAGCAGGCATAAAGGTTATACCTCTGTAGTCCTTCACCAAAGTTCCGACAAGGAGAATGAGGAGAAGCTTCGATTGACCATCCTTGTATAGCTGCTTGCCATCAAACGTAGTGGCATGGCGCCCCCACAAAGCCACATCGATGGTCCTTCCACTGGCAAGCATGATCAATTGGAAAGACTGAGCAATAATAAATTTGGGAAGATTCGAGCAAAAGAATGTCCAGTGCCATCTGAATTAATTGGCACTATCAAGTAGCAGATATAGCAGCGTGTAAGTATACTAAACGAAGAGGCATACATATACACCAAAGGGAACAAAGAGGAATCAGTTGAAGGACCACTTACTCAACATCCATGAGATGCAGATTCCTTTTCAGAGATACAGAAGACTGGGCTAGCAGCTATACATGTAACAAGTTTGAGATTCCAGTTATAATGCCAATAGCATCTGCAAAAACATGCACACAATAATAAATTCACGTAATCATGTAGCAAGCGGATATAACCAGAAAAAGCACGGAAGACCAAGGTTTAATACACTTGCCTAGGAATTTTTCTTTCGTGCCAATGAACCTAGGTAATTCTTGAAAGGATGTTAGGCAATAAGCATAACGAGGAAAAGATTGTGCAACAACGATGGCCTCTTGGATCTTTGTCCAGTTAGTTAGCTTGATCATGAACATTCCGTCAACAGCCCTGTACATATTCTTTGCTGACTGGACAAGGAAATCCCGGATGACGTAAACATTGCCTTCTTTGATAGTCTCCATCAGTTTAGGCGCATGCACGGCACCTATCTCAGCATACATTTTGTTGCCCTAATTGAAAGACAAGAAACATTCAGGCAGATGGGCATGGAGCCAAGGCAAAGATATATAGCAATATAGCAACGAAACAACATCCATACCGCTTCGTCAATAAGGACAAGATCCACGTGAGCAAGCTTCTGTTCCCTGTTATAGAACTCCCACATGCGTGAGATACGTACACAGATAGTTGCACCTTTTTTAGTTGGGTTAAGATCACACAGAGGAAGTAGCTGAACCTGCATAACAAGTATAATAGTTAGCTTTCTGCAGGAAACATGGCAAACCAAAACAGAAGGCACGTGCAGACTGGCAGGAGATTCAAGGAACCTACCTAAAATGTGAATGTACATAATTAGACGTAGTAGCTAATTGAATATAGGCTAGCAGTTAGTATTCATACAAGGGAAATGACCTCATCGTATACAACATTATGTGTAGTGTGACTAGAGGACCCATCCTCGTTATCAATGAGGATTTTTAGACCGGTGCGTGATGTCACTCTTGAGATTGCAACATAGAGCTGCCCATGTGTGAAAACAGGTCGGCGTAGATAGATGCTCTCGACGTACAAACACCGGTATCGGTGGTCCGGAAGGACCCCCTTTGGGATTCAGCCGGGGAGGCGCAGATCTACGGACGCCGGAGCTAGAGCTTGGCGGTGAATGGAAAATGGGAAAGAACACGGTGATTTACCCAGGTTTAGGCCACCTTCTAGGTGTAAAACCCTACGCCCTGCTTTGAGTGTACTTGAGAGTGTGTGGAGAGATTACAACCCACTAGCAGCACAGATGCTCTAGTTCTTCTTCTAGGGTTTGATCAATTCTACTAGAGCCGATCCGGAGAGCCTTCCCTCCTTTGCTTGTCGCGGAAGAAACCCGGCATGGGCAAGCCACGTCGGTGGTTGAGATTTGCTGTAGCGAAACAGTGCCGGTCACGCCTTGGTTGGGAACCGGATCATCATGATGAGGGCGTGTCAGGAGGTGAAGACTTGACATCTCCTGACACGAGCCGTGCGGCAACTACCCGGGCCCCACGGACCAGGTGTAGAGGGCATGCATATGGGCGTATGGAGGCACGCCCTTAAAGTCAAAAAGGGGTGTCAGACCTCCCCACCCCCTCCAAGACTGATAGCTGACAGGGCTTATCACTTGGGGGGATGGGAAACGGTCAGGACACCGCCTCTGGTCTGCAAGGACTTGGAGTAGACGGGCATTTTAATGCACCCGACACAGGCATTAAATGCCCCTGACACAGGCATTTAACGCCTGACACAGGCATTAAATGCGCCTTTTGGGCCACGCGGATTGAGGAGGGGCCCTCAAGGGGTGCTCGGGGCTCCCGGGATCGGAGGCCCCCTGAGCACACCTCCTAGGCCACTCCATCGTCTGGGCGAGGTACTCGGCGCCCCGGACGGGGGACCGGGTCGCCCTTGGTGCTCGGGGTGAGCCCCCGAGCACTTCTTCTGGAGTGCTCGGGATGAGCCCCCTGTGCACTTCTGCTTGCTTCGTCCTGGGCAGGGAACAAGTGGCCTTGGGCCCTTCGGGAAGCGCCCTTTAAGGACGACTTGGGGCACCCCTCGATCCGCCGAGAGGAATAGTGCTCGGGGTGAGTCCCCAGGCACCTCTTCTTTAACCCCCACGTCCGTGGCGACGTGGCGTCAAGTTGAGCCTTTGCCAGTAGTTTAGGGGACCCTGGGCCCCGTAACGCTGATAGTAGCCCCCGGCCCAGCCACCAGACGATGGCCCAAAAAATGGATGAGACTGGGGGCAGGGGCCTTTATTGTATGGCCAACGAAGACGCCGGCCCATTTGGAACGCCAAACGGGGGAACCGCCCTATTTTTTGCGCGACGTGGGGTGCTGCGCACCTCTACCAAACGAGGAAAAGGCGCCTTGATTCCCGTGCGTCGTGGGGGGCGCGTCCCTGTCAAAGAGGCAGAACTGACACCACCGCCCACGTCACGGAACTGTTCAAATTCTTGATTGCTTCTCTTTAAAGCTTCGCCATCCTCGCGCCTCCTCAACTCCTTCACCTTTTTGTGCAAATGCTTCTTTTCTCTTCACCGCGCCCTTTCGCCTCCTTGCCTTCTTTGCTCACATGCCTTTTCGCCTCCTCACCTTCCACGCCACGCCACCGCCATGCCGAGACGCGAGAAGCGCCACGCTCCTCCGCCGCCCGCTGCCGATGCCATCATCCCCAAGTCCCGCTTCCTTAACGAAGAAAGCATGGACAGGGTGCAGAAGCTGCTGGCTCCGCAGAGCCAGAGGGGGGTGGCGACAGTGAGGCCAGCCACGTACCCACCGGATCCAATGCCGGAGGAGACGTTGATCTTCGCCAGCTTCCTCGCACAGGCTTGATGCCGTCCTTCTCATCCTTCTTCCTCGAAGTGCTGACGGAGTACGGGATCCACCTCATCCATCTCTCCCCAACTCCGTCCTGATGCTGGCCGTCTTCGTCCACCTCTGCGAGATGTTCGTGGGCGTGATGCCTTCGGTCATGCTTTTCCGCCACTTCTTCATACTCCGGTCGGCAGGGAAGAGTAGAGGCTCCGACCGGGTGGAGGCCGCGAGGAGCTGCAACTTCCGCCTCCGGGAGAAGATCGGCGACCACTACATTCCGCAGGAGCTGTGGAATAAGTGGGACGACTGGCGCAACCAGTGGTGCTACATCACCACTGATCCACACGTCCAGATCCTGCTTCCCGACGGGCCGATGCCGGCGCACCGGAAATCATGAGAGTATCTGCCGGAGAACGATCATCTGCTGCGACCGGTGGTGGAGCGGATTGCACAGCTGCGGGACGAGGGTTTGACGGCGACCATGGTCATCATCGACTTTCTCCGGTGGCGGCTGGCGCCGCTATGGGAGCGGGGCCACCCGGCCTGGATGTACACCGGCTCGCGGGACATCGGCCGGACGGTGATCGGTGAGGCGGGAGACTTTTCTCCCGACGCGTTGAAGGCGCTGTTGCGGATCCTTTTGGGCACTGGAGACATCGCAGCTGCTGAATTGCCACGGGCGGATCTTGCGCTCTGCGTGAACTCGCAGCAGAACGCAATCCGCGCGGCATTACCGGAGTTCGACCCCAAGGGGATCAAGTCGGTGGACCCGCGGAAGACGGCCGGCTCGATGAGGATTCTGGGAGACGATGACGATGCCGGCGGAGGGCCTACCGCAGGGGCTTCGGGGACCCGTGCCGCCCGCGAGGATCCCGCGGATCCGAAGGGCAAGAAGTCGTGGCTGCCCTCTCCCCAATCTTCTCCTTCACCGCCGCCACATTCACCGCCACCACCCCCTCCTCCGCCTTCTGGCCAGCGGACGACGGGCACAGGGGGCAGCAACTCTGGGCGGGGCAGCGCCCATCCGGCGCCAGCCGGAGGCCCGGCACCGGTGAGCACGGAGGCCACCGCGGATGTGGCAGCCGGGAAGAAGAGGAAGGACCCGCCGCGACCGACGAGCACGGGATTCGAGGTCCCGAGGGGCCATTGGAAGTACACGGGTTCTTCGTCGAGGTAAGACGAAAGACTCCTTCTCCGTTTACCTGGCCAAGCATACTGCTCGGGTACTAACCTGGGCTTCCTTGTGCTACCTTTTTCAGGGGGTCCAAGAAGGCTCGGACCACCCCAAGTGCGGATCCCACTCCGAGCACTGAGGCTGCCCCGGGGGCCGAAGCGGCCCCAAGGGCCAAGACCGCCCCAAGGGCTGAAGCCACAGGAGCCACGCCGGGGCTAACCCCACTCCGCCGCTGGCCGCGACGACCGAGGCCGCGAGGGTGGAGAGGACGCCCGAGGGCCCGGCAGCTCGGAGGACGCCCGAGGGTCCGGCAGCTCGGAGGCAGCCCAGAGCTTGCCGGAGGTGCTCGGGGGGAGCACAGTTCTGACTGTCCCGCCGAGGAGGCGGGACTTCGTACGCCAGGCTGAGGCGCCTCGGGAGCCCTTCCCAGAGGCGTTCGACACGGCGCTCGCCATGATCGATCGAGTCCAGGCCTCCATCGCCGCGGAGAGGAAGGCGCTGGAAGATCAGGAGGCCGCCCTCACGGAGGCCGGGGAGAACTTCCTCAAACGTTCTCGGATCGCTCAGACCGAGCACCAGAGGGAGTCCGCGAAGATCCTCCACGAGAGGCTGGCTCTGGAGGAGCTACGGCGGGAGGTCACGGAGGATGCGGAGGAGGTGGAGCTGCGGACGGAGCGGGTCACTCTCCGCGAGGCCGGAGTGGAGCGGTGGATAGAGTAGGTCGCTCTCCGCGAGGTGGCGGTGGGCACGCGGGAGCTCGCGCTCGACTAGCTCGAGCAGTCTCTCGAGGAGGTCGAGAACTCGCTGGGCCAACGACCGCGGCGCTGGAGGACGAAACACGGCGGCGCGTCGACACCGCTCTTGCAGAGTTCTCCAAGGAGCTGGAGGAAGTCCGTGCGCAAGTCCGCCAGGCCGAGGAGGAGCGGGATCGCCGCATCCGGGACGTGGAGCAGCGCCTCGAAGATGGCCGCACGACCAAGCATAAGCTCATGGAGCGGGTCCAGGAGCTGCAGGAGGAGGCGCGCCGCCGAGAGACGGAGGTGGCCAGGGAGCGGGAGACGCTCCAGGAGACGTTCCAGGAGTTGCGCGCCGAGAGGCTCAAGATCACTAACATGATGCGCGACATCTTCCGCCGGGCGTAGCGCGCGGTGAGGGCCGCCGGCCTTGGCGACGTCACCCGCCCTCGACACCCTTGGCCACTTCGTCTTCGCTTCGACACGATCACCGACCGTATGAAGACGGTGGCGGCCAGCCGTGAAGGACGCGATAGCCCGAGAAGGGCGTGAGCTGGCGGCCGCGGTGGCGGAGCATGTTCTGGCATGCTACTGCAGCCGCGACCCGGCCTTCTCCTTGGAGCCGGTGAGGCTCGGGATCGACAAAGAGGAGGAGGAAGAAGCCCGCGACGCCATCCGCAAAGTGGCTGAGGAGATCGCCCAGCACTTCTCTCGGGAAGATGACGCCGGTGGCCCCGGGGGTGACGGCGAGAAGTAGCTCCTTTGTATCTTTTCCATTTTGTTCTTTTGTTTAAGGCCGAAAGGCCTCTCTGTAAAGAACTTTGATTGATGAAATGCTAAGTGTGGACTTGGCTCCACATAGCTTCCTTTTTCAATTTCTGCTAAGTGTGGACTTGGCTCCACATAGCTTCCTTTTCTCTTTTTTTTTATGCGTCCGGCTCTTGCCCAAGCAGTCTGCCCCGAGGACTCTAGCCCCCGAGAGCTGGATGCTTCGAGCTTATTACTTTAACAGGTTGCACTTCGGGAACCCGAGGACCCCATGTCCCCAAGAAGTTGGAGGCTTTGACCTTCTTCTTGGGGATGTCGCACTTCGGGACCCCGAGGACCCTATATCCCTGAGAAGCTGGAAGCGCCGACGTTTCCCTCAATCAGGTTGCTCCTCGGGACCCCGAGAATCTCAGGTCCCCGAGGGCGATCTTTGGCGCTCAGGAGCGCGCAACTTCGGGATTAGACGCTCCTGCAAGCTCGTTTGAGCACTCGTGCTCGGGACGGTTTTACAAGTGGCTTAGGCATTAGCGGATGTCTTATCGTGTTGATTTTTTCTTTACGTAGTTTCAACAGGTTCCTCTCTTATGCGGCAAGGTTCTCGCGCGACACGGATCCCTTGTGTTGGAAATATGCCCTAGAGGCAATAATAAAGTTGTTATTATTCTATTTTCATGTTCATGATTAAGTTTATGTTCTATGCTAGAATTGCATTGGTTCTTGAATATGAGATTCAGAGGAAAACCTAATTGCATGTGTGGAATAATAAACACCATTCAGATCCCTAGTCAGACCTCTGGACTAGCTCATGTATTGTTGATGATCTTGTTTTCCTGATCATGGGCATTGTTAATGTAACAAGGATGCCGGCAATAATGGGAACACATTGTTAGGGTAACAATGGTGTTGGATAGACCCCCTTATGAGATACTGCGAGATCACTTCGTTAATATGTTGTCAGTATCTTCTCATTATGTGTTAACGTTTTCTTGCGTCCTTAGACCATGAGAATATCGTAGACCTGGATACCGGGGTAATTATAAAGGTGACTTTCAGGTACACCAGAAAGTATATCGTGGTTCTAGATATGTCAAGACTGGGATTTGCCCATCCGGCGATGGAGAGATACACTCTGGGCCCACTCGGTATTACGGTGTCCAGCATCGCCTGGCCAGGTATTGTGACTAAAAGGTTAGTCACGAGGATACCGGAATACAGAAATGAGAAAAGAGTACAAACCGGTAACGAGGATAACTAGGTATAGTGATCAAGGAGCTGATCACAGGGATACCATAAAAGTCTCGCCTCGGGTTGTGTAATGTATCGTGAGGTAAAAGGATGATATGCGGTAATACGAGGTTCACTCGATAAAGATCTTCGATGATATGTGGGAGTCTATGAGTCATGTGTTGACTTTGACAATAGTTGTGATGAATATCTTGCCATCTTATGAGGAGTTGAATATTTGGTTGCATGAATTCAAGGTTGGAATTATTTGCAATATGTTTGATTGATTGAGTTTCTCAATTTGTCTCAAGAAAAAATTGAGTGGATAAAGGATTTTTCTCGACTGACTTGGGTCAAGTGGAAAACTTGTGCTCGCAACGCTTTGCTTGGTCTATTGTGTGCAGGTGCGAGTTGGGTGCGGCGATGGTTCGGCCATATGGACCGGCATGATAGCTTGGAGGGCTGAGATGCGGTCAAGGAGGTGGCGACGACATCGTGCGGCTTAAAAGCATGTACGCGGACGACAAGAAAGCGGGTGGAGACGAGACGTGAGGACCAAGTCAGTGCGAGGGCGTTTTGGTAAAAACGTGGAAACCACCAAAGCTCAACCAAGAAACTGCGGCGGCGGCCGAAAGCGGTTTAGGGTTGGTAGCTTAGGGTGGAAGGAAAATCGAGAGGTGGCTAAACTATTTAGACGCTTTGGGATGCGTGCTAGATAGTTAGGCCCATTAGGGCATGAGGCCCAAGAGTGGAAGAGGGGGTTGTCCCTCCCCACTATAAATAGATGATGAGGATTTTGTTAACCCTCGAGCACTTGGATTAGATTTTGTGAGCTGCACTAAGAGAGTGCTTTGCCTAGATGAGAGGCTTGTAAACTCCCTAGAAAATCCACGAAAATCAATACAAAAAGATTTCCAAGAAAAGCCTTGAGTCTCCCTTTGTGATTGTGAAGTTTTTCCTTTTTGTTCTTTGGATTTTCGTCCTTCCTCTTCTCTTGTGATTCGATCCTTGATTTGATAAGTTTGTGATGGATAGATTACTTCTAATGTGATTCTATTCAAACATATTTTAGGATCAATCTCATCTCTCTTGTTCTTGAGTTTGCTTGAGGGAGAAGGAAGGTAATTGGGGTTTTGTGAACAAGTTGATCAAAGGCTAATCTTTGAGGTTTGTTTGGTGGAATAGATTGCTAGGACGTGTGAGATGTTTCTATATTGATTGCATATCAAAATTCCTCACAAGTCCTAAGAATCAATTGATTTGATTTCGTGCAAGTCTTTCCTCTCATTTGCTCTTAGAACAGCTGTTAGTAAATTGGGGTTTTCTCTCAGCACAGATGAGCTTTTGAGGTGATTCCAATTTGAACAGCTCCGTAAGTCTTTTGTCTATCTCTGTGCAAAATTTCATCCAATTCCGTTGGGTGGATCAAAATCTGCGAACGTTTTACCGAGCGACAGTCTGCTATTTTTTCAAAACCGGAAGTTCCGATTTTCTTACTCCGGAAGTTCCGATCCACATCGGAAGTTCCGATCCAGGAGTCGGAAGTTCCGATTTTTCCAGAGCATTCGAAATTGGGGTGACTTCGGAACATCCGGTGAGGTCGAAACTTCCGATATTGTTACACCGGAACCTCCGATCCGACTGTGTTTTGCTTAACTTTTCTCAACCCATTTGTCAATTGCTTTTCCGCTGCATTCCTTGACTTGAACACAATAACTAATCAATAGTTTTGTGTTCGAATCTTGAGAAGAAATTTTTAGTTCGACATTCACCCCCCCCTCTGTCGGAAGCCACCGATCCAACAGAGTCGTTATGGGTGTCCAGATCCCGCTGACGATTGTTGGCCGGAAGGTGTTCCGGACATGTCCACATATACTCGAACCTATAGGGTCACGCGCTTAATGTTTTAGCAACAGAGAAGGGTTCCGAAAGTGTTTCGGATGATCTCGAAAGTGTTCCGGGAGGTCCCGGATGGTTCTGGTGATGTCCGGAAGTGTTTCGGAAAGTATCGGAAGGTTCTAAAAGGTTCTAGAATATGGCGGAAGCTTCCAGAAGGTCCAGAAGGTCCTGGAATATTCCGGAAGGTTCTGGAAGACCCCTACTAGGCTGCACCCCTTTTCTTGGGGGGCAAGGCAGCCAAAGGGGGGCTGTCCGAATCGACACTACTCCAAAAACCATTTCTTCTGCACACACTCCACTGACTGACAAAAAATACCCGTCAGTGGTACTGTTCACCACTGACGGGCGAAGAGGTAACCGTCAGTGGTTATTCCAGTAGACGGTCTCGATTCAGAAGAAAAAACAATTACTGACGGGTAACAAAAAAGACCCGTCAGTAGTTGTTTATTTCTACTGACGTAGAGTACCACTGACGGGCCTATTAACACAGGCCGTCAGTAGAGTTTGGTACATCACTGACGGGCCCAAATTAAGGCCCATCAGTGATGTTTTGGCTGGGCCGAGGCCCATCTCGCCTAACCCAAGTGGTTCGGTGGGGGGTGGGGTTGATATACCCCCCACCGCCGCCACTACCTCCTCATCTCCCTTCCCGCTGCCTCCTCACCTCCTCATCTCCCTCCCACGACGCCTCTCGCCTCTCGCCGCTTCTCACTTCCCCCGACGCCCCCAGCGAGCCGTCACCTCTCACGCTCCCCCGACGCCGCCAGCGAGACGCCGCCTCTCGCCTCCCCCGGCACCGCCAGCGAGCCACCGCCTCTCGCCTCCCCCGACGCCGCTGTTGCCTCTCGCCTCCGTCACCCTCCCGCACGGCACCCAAAGGCACAACCGCCGCCGGCGCCTGGGTCATCGGGACCACGTCCTCCGCCGGCCCCCGGTGGCGAGCTCGGATCCGGCGGTTGTTGCAGGAGGGGGCGAGATCTATGCGCCGAGGAGGAGGAGGAGGAAGGAGGGGAGTGGACTGAGTGGAGGAGAGGGAGCGAGTGGGCAACGGCGAAGGCGGCCGAGTCGTCGTCCGTGGCCCCCACGGTGGCTTTTGCGGTGGCGATGTTTGTTGTGGTTCTGGTGGTGGCGCTGCTGGTGCGGCGGAGCTGGCGGCGCGCCGAGGCGTGGAGGGAGGACGTGCGGCGGCTCGCGCGGCTCACGGCGGAGGAGTCCGAGCTGGCGGAGCGGTGAGTTTGCAGAGGGACGTGCTCGCCATGAAGGTGAACCAGTTGAGCTCCATCAAGACCCAGCTGCCCTACTCCTACTACTCCCTCCCCTTCTGCAGGCCGGACACCATCATCGACAGCGCTGAGAACCTCGGCGAGGTCCTCCGCGGCGACCGCATCGAGAACTCCCCATATGTGGTTAGTTCCACAATCGATAGAGCTGTTCCATTTCTACTAGTACCTGCCTCGCTCCTGCGTCTGTTATTCCTTGCAATTCGAGCTAGATCGATGTGGCAGTGACACGTTAATTTATGATATATGCAAGTGCACATGCTTGCTGTAATTAACATGGTGATGTTGTGGGTTCCCAATTGCGGTTGCATTGCAGTTTGAGATGAGGGAGCCTAAGCTGTGCTAGATCGTCTGCAAGACTGTTCTAAACCAAGAGGGAGCAAACGATCTAAAGGAAAAGATCAACGATGAGTACCGTGTAAACATGCGAGATGCGTCTTGATGCTGTTTGCATAGATATGTATTAAGGGCAAATATTTTCAGTGAAAAATGGAATGAGAGTTCATATGTTCACTTGTGTCGTTTTGCTTGCAGGATTCTTGACAACCTTCCTCTCATCGTCCCGATCAAGAGACTGGATCAAGAGGCGCCCACCGTTTACCAGCACGGCGTGCATGTCAGCGTCAAGGGCCAGTATTCCGGGGTAAGTTCATCCGCAAGCTGCCTAGGCACGATGTGTGTTTTGCTTGTGACAGGTTCATATATCGCATTCTTTGCTAAAGATACTGCTTTTAGTCCTATCTTTATTAGCAATTATTTATAACCTATAGTCTTGTTTTCGTGATAATTGTTGTCCCTATGATCCATTAACAGCTCCGTGTTTCCATAATTTCCTATTGAAGGCAAAGGAGAAGGTCATGTTCAAGAAGAAGGAAGTTGTTCCAGAGGGGCTTTACATGTGATAAATTATGCATTGGTCTTTACTGCCAGAATAACATTGTAGCGCTATACATATATTTGATTATCATGGGATATGTTGTTAATGCATCGTGGGCTGTAATTGATACGTGGTTTAATTTTTTTTAATCCGCAAAAAAGAATCACTGACGGGCAGAAAATCTTGCCCGTCAGTGATGTTAAACTTCTGCTGACGACCACGCGCCCGTCAGTGGAAGTTGAACTTCCACTGACAGGAGGTTACTGACAGGCCCTAAACCCGTCAGCGATGTCATTTTTGTGCCCGTCAGTGGTTGTATATTCTGAGGTAGTGTGGACTCTAGTTTGGACTCCCTGGTGGAGGTGGATTCGATCTCCTCCTGACGGCTGGACTCTACCCCTTGGCCACCTATATAAGGAGGGGGAGGCGCACAAGGGAGCTGCACGAAGCAGCCCTAGTCCCTTGGCTGAAACCCTAGGCAGCCGCCACCTCTAGATTGGTCGCAGCCTCCTCTTCCTCTCTCTTCTAGATTGGATCTAGTACAGCTGCCGTTGCGCTACTGCTTCTCCTTCTCGTAGATCCCTACTGTTCTTGTGTGCTGGTCCACACATTACTGTGGTGTCACTGATCCGGTACGCGTGGATACCTCAGAGACGTCGTACACTTCGGCGTTCGATCGGGCGAACTATTCGCGAGGAGATTACTCTCGCAGCTGAGAGGTATAACCTAGCTGCGGGAGTCTGCGGACTTCATCGACATCGTCAACTTCTCTGCTGCATTGACGTGATCGGCGAAGGTATGATATCGTTGCCTGCACCTCGATAGTGGATCTTGGTTTGGTTCGTGTCGGAGTATTATTCCGGCAATACTGAATATGGGGCGGTGTGAGCACAGCAATCCGGATGGGTGCACACGAGAGACAAGATTTAGACAGGTTCAGGCCCTCGCGGAGAGGTAATACCCTACGTCCTGTGTTTGGTGGCTAGTATAGCTTGAATCCCGAGTGCCGCAAGCCCTAGAGAATCGATCTCGAGGTTACTTGAGCTATGAAACAATGGAGATTGCCTATGACTAAAAGGCTTACCGATCGGAGATCCCCTACCAGGCCTTACATAGGCGACCGGGATAGGGTTACAAAATCTGGATCGGTTAACAGATTGATTTCCTAATTAGTTACAACAGATTCTGGGTATGCCAGGCAGGTATTAGTCCATGCCTTGTACTCCACGCTGATGAGGCGTCCCCGTGTAGGAGTCAGACTCCGAGTAGTCGGTCCGGCCCACCCTATGGCCGGAGGGCCGGATTCGTCCTCCTTGATGATACCCTGGGTGCCATGTCATCATCAGTAGCCCCCGAGTCCTTCACGATCTTACTGCTATCGGCCTCCTCTTCTGGACAAGCTTCCCGAGTGGCCTCTGCTTGCAGGGAGATTGCGAAGGACTGATAGAACTCCTGTGAAAAAGACAATAAAAAGCCGAGTAATATTCACCTGTCACGGCGGGTGAGCTAATAGCGGGTAAATTCTGGTGGTACCCGATCCATCCTGATGGACAGAGACCGGCTGATAGCCCAGCGTGGGACATACCATGAATCCCGACTGAATTTCCGAGTAGCACCTGGCCTTCCTGGGTGGGTTAAGTCCAGCTAGTGTCCCCTGAAGGAATGCCTCTGAAATTCGCATCAGAACCAGAGAAACAAGCCATGGCGCATAGGTTCCCGAGTGACGAAGCCTTACACCGAGTCATTCCACTGAATCTGGAAATTCTGGATCCCGGAGCCTCCGGAATGGCATTCTCGGAAGGTCCAGGTGGAGAATCCGGTAGCTCCGAGTTGCTCG
This sequence comes from Stipa capillata, assembly GCA_019208055.1. Classification (NCBI taxonomy): domain Eukaryota; kingdom Viridiplantae; phylum Streptophyta; class Magnoliopsida; order Poales; family Poaceae; genus Stipa; species Stipa capillata. The sequence goes on from JAGXJF010001686.1 coordinate 68,034, forward strand.
GCATCCGACTTGTGGCCTACGGAAGGCACGCCATTACTGCCCTTCACTCGGGTGTATTCAAGTGATTGCGTTCCTGCTTGAGGCCAACCACTGAAACCCTTCACAACTGTAACGCCCGGTCCCGAATCTGCCGGTAACCGACTAGTGGTTTGTGGGAAACACGTTGCAGTTGCTGTTTGCGGGGGTATATTCCGAACGGCTATTAACCCCAGAAGGCCAAACGTCGGATCCCCTTTCAATTAAGTGGCACGAATCGCGGCGCCGTTAAGTCGTGGGTGCGGAAGAGTCGCGACGTGGCCCGTTCAAAGCGTGTAGTGGAATCCAAAGGGGTGCATCGTGGGTGCGGAGAATCCGGGTGCGTGCGGATGTGGGGAAGCCGAACCGCTCAATCTGTTCCCTTTATATTCCGAAGAGGTCGCGGGATCGGTTCACGCCTTCACACGCATTCTCATTCCTTTTGCGCCCGAACCCTTTGTCTTCCTTTCGCCCAAATTGACTCGTGCGCGCCGCTCCACCCAAAACCCTAACTCCCACTCCGGCCACTTCGGATGCAAGTCCCCGCATTGGGAAGCTGATTCGACCGAAGCCGAGGAAGACGCTTTGGTGTGGAAGCTGCTGAGCGAAGAAGATTCCCCTGCTGACCCGATGGCCCCTGTGGATGAAGTCGACGGCGACGGAGGCGCGGCTGGAAACCCTCGTGCGGCTAGGGATGCTGCCGCCAAGGGAGCTGGTCGAATGGCGCGCCGCCGCGGGGGAAACCGTCCCCACTCCGAACACCGGCGAGCTGGTCATCCACAGCTCCTTTTTCGAGCGGGGGTTCTCGGTGCTGGTCCACCCCTTTCTGCGGGGGCTGCTCTACTTCTACGGGCTGGAGCTCCACAACCTCAACCCCAACAGCATGCTCCACGTCGCGTGCTTCATCATGCTGTGCGAGTGCTACCTCGGCATCCGACCGCACTTCGCCCTGTGGAAGCACCTGTTCATGGTGAAGCCGCAGCCAAGCAGAGACAACCCGGCCGTGGTGAGAGGCGCCGGGTTCCAGCTAAGGTCCAGGGCGGCGAAGAGCTACTCGGCCCCACCGATGCAGTCCTCGAACAAGGGTTGGCATGCCAACTGGTTCTACTGCGCCAATCCTGACTCGTCGCTTCCGGCCTTCTCGGGCCATCCGCCGGAGGTCAAGCCGAGCTGGTTGGAACCACCGCTCGACAGGGAACAGGACAGCATTGCAGTCCTGATGGCGCAGCTCGCCGAGGCGATCCAGTCTGGAGTTACCGGAGCAGTCGTCGTGGCGACCTTCGTCCGGTGGCGGGTGCAGCCTGCAAAGCTACGGGCGCACCCCATGTTCGAGTACACCGGCGAGGATGACGCGACTCGGGAGTCCGCCGAAGGGCTCACGGAGGGGGAAGTCCAGAGCCAGCTCGAGAAGCTCCTGGCTCAGGGGACGAGTCTGGACTTCTCCGGGCGGCCGCCGCCCTTCAGCCGGGCGAACCCGCCGAGTCAGGTGGGTAACCGATACCCCGACCTTTCTCTCTTAGTTCTTTGCCGAGTCTCACTCGGGGTTTGTCTTTTTGTCTTTGCAGGTTTTGTTCGGCTTTTGTTCCAACGCTTCCCCTCCCGGAGGACGAGATATGGAACCAGCCGTGGTACGCCGACGTCCCGAGCGGCAGGGCCGCCACCGCGGGGGGCGGCCGGAGCGTCTTCTTCCGGCGCTGGCTCTTCAAAGGGCGCCGGGTCCTCGAAGGGTGCTGGGTCTTCCAAGGGGAAGACACCGGCTACTGCGGTGCCCCGCCCTCCCCCGCCGAGCATGCCGGCCCCGGAGGAGGACGAGGATGACGACGATGTCCCACTTCTGTTAAGAGGCGAAGGCCGCTAGCGGGTTCTACCCCGGGAGGACAAGGCGGCTCCGCTGCCGGTCCCAGCCCGGCGTCGCCCGCTGCGGCAGGGCACCACTTCGTCAGGGCAGGGTGGTTCCCCCGCTCATCCTGACTCAGCGGCTCCGCCCGCCACGGGTACTGCTCCGGTGGAGCAGGACAGCTCCTCCACTAGCCCCGACCCGGTGGCGCCGGCTGCCGCCCCGAGTGAAACTCCTCGGGCGGCCGAAGATGACGTTCCCCCCTGGCCGAGGGGGAGAAGAGAGACGCCGACACCGCCATCGGGGATCAAGGCGGATCGGGAACATCGTCGGCCCCGACTGCTGTCGCATCCGGGCGGCAAGCCTCGGGGCTTAAGAAGCGCGTCCCCGTCCCTCGATCGGCCAAGTAAGTGTTTCGGCGACTACTTGTTCGTCTGCGCTCTTCAATATTGACGGGTCCGGGTTTCTTTTGCAGGGCGCAGAGGACGGGAGACATCCCAAAGGCTCCATCGAGCGCCCCGGGGTCTAGCCGAAGTGGGGATCTACCGGGGTCGGACGCCCAGCCCTCGTCGCCTCCGCGTGTGGCCACCTCGTTGCCTCCCCGGCCGTCTCCTGAGCGGGTTAGTGCACAACCCGCCTCGCCTACCATTCTTCGGGGGGAGGAGCCATCTGCCGGAGCGTCGGCTCAGGGTGCGCCTGCGGACGCCGGCCCGAGCTCAGAAACGGCGGAAGGAGCAGGCCCCGAGTCGGCTGGAACCGCCCCGCAGGACCGTAGGGGCAATCTCAACTTGCCCTCGTCGGTCGAGGAGTTCAGCGTTGCTCTGCCTCCCCGGCCGTCCTCCGAGCTGGCGCTCCGGCCGCTCTGGGTCCGGCAATCGAACCCGGCGCAGCCGACCATGACTATCCAGGAGATCGATGATGTCCAGGAGGAGGAGGAATGGAGCGACGCGACGGACGTCGCCACTCAACTTGGCGAGATGCTCCTGGCCTTGCTGAAGACGATGAAGGAGGGAGCCAACCTGCTGAACGGCAGGTTGCGTCCGCTGATGCAGGTGAGTCATCTCTGCTTTTCGAGGAGTGTGTCCATAGGGAGTAGCCCCCGGGCCTCTGCCCGGCTAAGGTAGTCGGGTGGAGGACCCTTAGCTTTTATATAGTTTTCACTTTGGGTGCACAAACAGTGCACCCAGAGGTGTAGCCCCCGAGCCTGCGTTCGACTAGGATAGTCGGGCGGAGGGTTCTTTGCTTTTCTTGTAGGTTTGACTCTGGGTGCACAAACAGTGCACCCGGAGGGTGTAGCCCCCGAGCCTCTGCTGGGTCCATGGGACCGAGTGGAGGGTCTTGATAATCTTCCCGGGGTGGCTTAACTTTTGCGGCTTTTTTGCAGAAACTGAATCATCGGTCGCAAGACAAGACCGCCTTCCTCCAGGACCGGCTGCCGGTCATCGACCGACTCGACCTGCGGAAGGCCGAGTGGGATAAATTGGCTGTGAGCCGGCAGGCAGCGGAGGACATGGCCCGCAAGCGTGGGGCTAAAATTACTGCTCTGCAGGCAGGCCTTTCCCAGGAGATCGCCCGAACCAAAGGTGAGGAATCCGATTGGCGCGAACCAGCGAATCGGGGTTGCCATGAAGACCTTTCGGGATGGGTGGTGACTGCCGGAGCTCTTGTACTCGTCCGAGTTATACTCGAGGATGGGGAGGAGAGAGTCGATGGTGCCCACCAGTCGGGATCTCTGTTCGACGGGCGTGAACCTGTACGTGGACAGCAGACCCGATTTCGGTGTACCCTCGTCCTTGGGGAGAGGAGCCGAAGACGCGGATTTAGGGGTGAGTCTGCGCCGATGTAACACCCATTTCTAATTTGCAATTAGGTTTTGCATTTCATCTCGCATTCATGCCATCATCCCCACATCCACCTTGCATAAACTTAAATGTGCTAAAATTTTATTTTATAGAATACGTACATATCTCATCCTCGGTGGATAGTTTTAGCAAACACCAATCAACTTATTTGGGTTACCAAGCATCGAACCTTAGTAATAGGAGGTGGAGGAAATCAGCGATCCCTAGCTGGACCACTATTCGAGGTCCCTTTTTCCAAAATTTCATCCAAAGATATCATGCATTGCTAATTCAATTGAAGGATTAGAAATCAATTTGCAAAAAAGGACTGAATTGTAATTAAATGATTAGGCAATATTCCTGTAGATGAAAAGTTATAAAAATTTATAAACAGCCATGAATATGGGAACCCTAGCTACCTGCAAATTTTCAAAATTTTTGGAAGAGTTTAGAGTCTAGCTACAGTTCAAACTCATTTTCAAGCCATATTTGAATTTGAATTCAAAACCAGGTCAAACAGTGTCCAAATGACCTCAAATTTTTACAGTAGGTCCTATATGCTATTTTGAAGGTCCTGTAAAATTTTTAAAACATATTTTTAAAACATTTGGAGCTCATTTGAATGCTCAAATCATTTAAAAGGAGGTGCTGTCGCTAGAAAAGAAGAAAAAGAAAAAAACTAAAAGAAAAGGTTTTGGGCCAAGACCTATTGGGCCGCGTTCGGCCGGCCCGCCAGTGCCGAACCCGCCTTCTCCCCTCCACTTCCCGCCTTCTCCCTTGGGAAGCGGCTCCCCGCCTTACCGCCTCCTCCCTCCTCCCCTGCAGCGCGAGACCCGCGCGTCAGCATCCGGCCGCCACTTCTCCGGCGCCGGATGGCCGAGGTGGGCGGCGCGCCACCACACCATTCCGACCGCCGCCCTACTTAAGCGCCGCTTGGACAGCGCCCCCTCCTCCCTTTCCTCTCCCCCATTCAACCCTAGCCGCCCCTTCTCCATCTCGCTGCTGAAGCGCCTGCCGCCGTCGCCTTCTTCCTCGCAGCCGGCGCCACTCCGGCGAGAAATCCCGCAGCAACCGGTCCTCCCCGAGCTCCATTTCTCAGCCCCCGAGCATCCTCTCCTCCTCCCGAACCTCCTTCTCCCTCCCCCTTTGCAGATCCGTGCCCGAGGCCCTCTGCCGACGAAGCTCCGGTTACCGCCGCCGTCCTCCACGCTGCGAGCTCTATCCCGACGCCCTCTGTCTCCCCGCATCCGCGAGTCACCCTCGGGGTGAGCCCCTGCCACCTCCGCTGCCCCCAGCCGAGCTAGCCGTGCCCCGAAGCGCCTCCAGCCACGTCCGGTGAAGCTCCGGTGAGAGCTCTGGCCGAACCAGAGAGAGGGTGAGTGAGGAAGGGGTGGGTGACGTGGCGGCTCGGGATTGGTTGCCCGATGCCCAGTCAGCTCGGTTGACCGGTCCGAAGCTGCCACTGGGGCCCATGTGTCAGTTGGCCGAGATAGAATTAGGGTAGATCAGCGGGGTGCACTTAGCAATTTTAAATTCGCAGAGAAATTGAACCCTAGGGTTAGGGTTTACCCTAAGTTTTCGACAATTTTGAAAATGCGATAACTTTTGAACCGTAGCTCCGATTTCAACAAATTTTATATATTCAGAAACCTCATGAAATTTCCTACAATCTGTTGCAAACAGAATTTCAATATTTTCATTTGAGCTGCAGATTGTTTTGAACATGAAATAGTTCGTCCTCTTTTTAGGCGTCGTTCTTCAATAAGCCGTAACTGGATGATTATAGCTCCAATTTGAATGATTCCAGCTGTGTTGAATTCGTATCTCGGAGTACTTCCATAATGCAAACCTTTTTAGGACCTAACCATCCATCATGGGTAATAACCTTCAACCCTAACTCGAAGTTGGGCTTAATTTATCATGCATGCATGGTTAAGGCAACAACTTGAATTTGACAACTTCAACTTTAGAAATTCTTGTTGCAGTAGGTTTCCATCATCTGTAAGTCACCTTAGAAATTAATTCCTAGCTTTATCCATCATGCATTCATGCCGAGACTTATTGCCTTTCTTTTTCGTTTTGTTTCCGGTATCACTTATTGCTTGCAAAAGAGCCTGAAGGAGGAGACCGCTCGGCTTTCCATTCAGATCAAGATCAGGAACCCTGTGACCAAGGCAAGCAGAGCTTGTTGCATATTCTTATTGTTATTTCGTACAATTGTCTATATGAGCTTGTGAGTTGGACATATGCTTGGATGTGATGATCGGAATTCGTGAAACTAGTATGTTAGGGTTTGTTGTGTGTCGTGTCCAGCTGTGGTTGAGAGTTAACTGGCTTACCTTAACAACTTGAACTTGCTAAAGTGAGTTGTGAGAGCCGAGGGTGTGTACGAGGGATACGGTTGGTATATTTTGATGCCATGAATGCGACCCCCGGTGTTAGAAGTGTGTTTGTCGCTATACCAACCTGAGGTAACTCCCACGTGCATTTCCCTTATCACCGCGTGGACGTTAGCGGAATCGAGGCTGGGGTATGATTGAGGTAAGTCTCGATATCACTTGGAGCTTTGCAATCTCCAAGGGAAATGCACTCGTCATATCCAGGGTAAACGATTGCTGGTAACAGTCCGAGAGAATTGATTGAACTTGTTATTGCGGTGGGCATAAGATTGAAGTGGGGTGTGAGCTGCCCCAAATGAGTTCGAAATAGCAAGATGGATTTTTTTATGATAGCATTTTGAATTGTATGAAATCTGACCTGCAAGTTGAAGTTTATTTTTCCCTTCCATATTGCTATCCATGCCTTGTTTCCTACTTGTATTTTGGTTAAGTCGAAATGCACCATGTTTATTTGCTTCTATATTAGTATGTGTAGGGCATTTAATCAAGCACGAATAAGTCTTGCGAGTACCTTTGTACTCACCTAGGATATTCCTAGATCATTGCAGGTGAGCCAGCAGTCGAGGATTACTTCGATGATGCCTAGTTGCTCGGTTTTCTTGGTTGGCTATCGACTCGTGGGATTTTGATGACTTTTGGGCAGCGGTTGATGCACCGCTGTGGGTTTTGGGTTTATTTATTCCGCTGTTGCATAAACATTTCAGATTTGACTGTGTTTCCAGTTATCACCGAATGATGTATTCATATAGTCCGATGTGGACAGCTAGTTGTATCATCGTATCGTAGTGGTTCGTGTGATGATATGCTTGCTGTCCAACATATGCCCCCACCTCCCGTCTGCCATGCGTGTATGTTGAAATGGGGAGTGTGGTTGGATGCATATGGAGGTACTTGCTATTTTATTTCGATTCAAGTGAAGTGCAAAGTGAATGTACGGTCCATTGCCAAAGTGAGTCATACGCATTGTGGCGTATGTTTTTAGAATCGTGATCCCTCAATCAGGCCGTGGTGAGTCAAACGCATTGTGTCGTATGCATGTCGCACGGGGCGGGGGTGGGCCATAGTCCGTCGCAGGTAGCGGCTATGGTCATCATCTTCACTTGTTGTGAATTCCTTGAATCGAGTTAAAATACCGGGTCCCTCACAGCCGAGAAGCTGATGGAGCCTCTGCTGATCGACACGCTGCTGAGTAGTAGAGGTGAAGTTTACCGACCTTGTCGGTGATGAAGTTCAACTTTCCGAATTGGAAAAGTTGTCCAGGGTCCGGAGTGGCGTCCATGGAAGCGAATCTCATGACACTTCCCGGGGTGAAAACGTTGTTGTTGCTGATGAAACCCATCCAGATTCGTGTAGATGGATCTATGCGCACGTCCCCTACCTGGCGCGCCAACTGTCGGAGTATTATTCCGGCAATACTGAATATGGGACGGTGTGAGCACAGCAAATCCGGATGGGTGCACACGAGAGATAGGATTTAGACAGGTTCAGGCCCTCGCGGATAGGTAATACCCTACGTCCTGTGTTTGGTGGCTAGTATAGCTTGAATCCCGAGTGCCGCAAGCCCTAGAGAATCGATCTCAAGGTTATTTGAGCTATGAAACAATGGAGATTGTCTATGACTAAAAGGCTTACCGATCGGAGGTCCCCTACCAGGCCTTATATAGGCGACCGGGATAGGGTTACAAGAATCCAGATCGGTTAACAGATTGATTTTCTAACTAGTTACAACAGATTCCGGGTATGCCGGGCAGGTATTAGTCCATGCCTTGTACTCCACGCTGATGAGGCGTCCCCGTGTAGGAGTCGGACTCCGAGTAGTCGGTCCGGCCCACCCTATGGCCAGAGGGGCGGATTCGTCCTCCTTGATGATACCCGGGTGCCATGTCATCATCAGTTCGTGTACGGTAAATTTTTGTTTTGCGTAGCACGTTCCCCAACACCTTGCACCGCAAGCCCATCTATTGGGGAGCTCCAAAGCACAAATGCGAGCACGTAGGGTACTCGGGCGGCTTTTGGCCAGGCTGGTGCCCAGGGTTCGGAAACTAGGCGAGGCGACCAGGGCTTTGGGCGACAACCCGGAACACTCCCCGTGACTCACACTGTTACTCCAAAACATCCTCGCTTTATGAACGAGCGGTGCAGGGGATCGTTGGCGCGAGAAACTATCCGCGGAGATAGTAAAAGAAAGCTTTAAAGCCGAGACAAACGCGGTGAAAAAGCTTAGCTTATTTGTAGTGTTGAATCCCTGGAAGCTTTTCGCCCTGGGTTTTTTGACTTGGTATGGTCACTGTCACCCGGGAACTTCACCATGGTGAGTCTGTAAACTCGTAGGCAATTATATAGCGAGCTGCTGGCAAAAGATGCCACTGCCCTGAGTTTTTCCAAAAGTCTCCATTGTCAGGACCCGAAGGCTTTCGAGTCAGCCGACTGGTCGGGGGTACGAGAGGTAGAGTTATCCGAGTACTCTGAGGCTCGGTGGTGCCCGGGGCCATTGACCAGGCCGAGCACGGGTGGTCAGGGGCTTATTTGCCCCGACTCGGGCGTGCTCGAGGTACAAGTGGTCAACCGAGCACCGACTGCCTGCCAACAGGGACTAGATTACCCCGACTCCTCGTACTGCGGACCAGTCGGGATCTACTCACGCAAAGGGGACACGGGAGCCCGATACTCGTGCGAGAGACTGCTTTTGCGAGCAAGCGAGGGAATAGAAAGGATTGACAAGTAATTGCAAATGCAAACACTGCTTATATTAATAATGTTGCTGCTATTAAAATAGCTTCTGATACAAGGGAGCCCCCGAGGATTGCGCGCGAGTGCCTGGGATACTCAGGCGGCCTTTGGCCGGACTGGTGCCTGGGGTGTAGGAACCAGGCGGGGTGACTAGGGCTTAGGCAACGGACCCGGAACTTCCCAAGACTCTTTGCTACTCGGGGAACTGACCCTAATGCAAAAAGGAAAAACTTACGGATAAAATTTGTGCAGATGCTTGATGTTCCACGCATTGGGCAGTGGCAGGCCTTCATCCGTGGTCAATCGAACAGAGCCCGGGCGGGAGACACCGGTCACTCGGTAGGGGCCCTCCCACATGGGGGAGAGTTTGTTCTTTCCTTCGCGCGATTGGACACGGCGAAGTACTAGATCCCCGACCTCCAGTGACCAGGCCCGAACATGGCGCTGATGATAGCGTCTTAGGCTCTGTTGATATCTGGCGGCACGGAGAGCAGCTCTACACCGGTGCTCTTCGAGGTAGTTGACGTCGTCGAGCCTTCTTTGCTGCTGGTCGCCTTCCGAGTAGGCTCCGACCCGAGGCGAGCCGAAGGTGATCTCGGAGGGGAGAACTGCCTCTGCCCCGTATACGAGGAAGAAAGGCGTCTCACCAGTCGCCCTGCTGGGGGACGTCCGGATCGACCAGAGGACGGCAGGGAGCTCGTCAATCCAGCCAGCACCCCAATTCTTAAGGCGATCGAAAGTTCGTATCTTGAGCCCCTTGAGGACTTGAGCATTGGCACACTCAACCTGGCCATTGGCGCGAGGGTGCGTGACCGACGCGAAGCAGACCTTGACGCTGATGTCCTCGTAGTACTCCAGGAATGCATCACTGGTGAACTGCGTGCCGTTGTCGGTGATGATCCAATTGGGCACCCCGAAGCGGCTCACGACACCTCGGATGAACTTGATCGCGGTGTGTTTGGTGATCTTGGTGACTGGCTCTGCTTCTGTCCATTTGGTGAACTTGTCGATGGCGACGTAGAGGTACTCGTAGCCCCCGACTACTCAGGGGAACGGTCCAATGATATCCAGTCCCCAGACTGCGAAGGGCCATGACAGAGGGATGGTTTGGAGGGCCTGAGCCGGTTGATGTGACTGCTTTGCGTGGTATTGACATGCTTTGCAGCGCCGAACCAGCTCAATGGCATCCTGGAGGGCTGTCAGCCAGTAGAAGCCTTGCCGAAAGGCCTTCCCGACCAAGACCGGGGGCGAGGTGAGGTACTTCTTGAGGTCCCGAAGGGCTTGCTCGGCCTCTGGGGTCCACTCGAAGTGGCCCGAATTTTTGAGGAGCTTGAATAGGGGAAGGCCCCGCTCCCCGAACTTGGAGATGAAACGTCCCAAGGCCGCCATGCAGCCCATTAGGCGCTGCACGTCCTTGAGACGAGCCGGTGGGTGCATCTGATCAATGGCCCAGATCTTCTCGGGGTTGGCCTCGATTCCCCGGTCGGAGACCAGAAAACCGAGGAGCTTGCCTGAGGGAACCCCAAAGACGCACTTCTCGGGGTTCAGCTTCACGCGAGTACTGCGGAGACTATTGAAAGTCTCCGCCAGATCCTCGAGGAGTGTCCCTTGGTCCCTTGTTTTGACCACGAGATCGTCATGTAGGCCTCAATGTTGTGACCTATCTGAGATTGTAATGTAATGCGCATGGCACGCTGATACGTAGGCCTAGCGTTTTTTAACCCAAAAGGCATGCAAACATAGCAAAAGTCCCCACAGGGGTTGTAAATGAAGTTTTTTCCACATCCTCTACCGACATACTAATCTAATGATAGCCAGAGTATGCATCTAAAAAGCACAAAAGATCGCATCCAGCGGTGGAGTCGACTATTTGATCAATGCGGGGTAAAGGGAAAGGATCTTTCGGACATGCCTTGTTGAGGTCGGTGTAGTCCACGCACATCCTCAGCTTGCTGTTGGCTTTTGGCACGACGACAGGGTTGGCGAGCCAATCCGGATGGAGGACTTCACGGATGAAGCCGGCGGCAAGGAGCTTGCCGACTTCCGCCCGGATGAACTCTTGGCGTTCTGGTGCTTGACGGTGTACCTTTTGCCGAACGGGCCATGCGTCGGGATGCACGGCGAGGCAGTGCTCAATCACCTCCCTAGGGACCCCGGGCATGTCTGACGGTTCCCAAGCAAACACGTCGGCATTCACCCGGAGGAAGGTGATGAGCGCGCTTTCCTATTTGGCGGCCAAGCGGCCATCGATCTTGATGGTCCTGGACACGTCTTCACCCAGGACCACCTCCTTGATGGGGACGGAGTCGTCTGCGGCGATCTTGAGCTTGGTCGGAGGCGGACCCGAGCACTCGGGGCACTCACCGATATCCTCGGCCGCGGCGAAGGCAGTCAAGAATAGCTGCTCGGCGCAGAGGACGGAGTCTTGGAGGTTGGCCGGCACGGTGATCGTACCGTTGGGCCCGGGCATCTTGATGGTGAGGTAGGCGTAGTGGGATGCCACCATGAACTTGGCGAGGGACCGAGGGGCCGAGGATGCCATTGTACGGGAGGTCGAATTCGGCGACGTCGAAGACGACACTCTCCGTCCGAAAGTTCTCCCTGGTCCCAAACGTAACCATCAGGGACACCTGCCCGAGGGGCATGGTGAGGCCTGGGGTGACGCCGAAGAAAGGGCATTGTCGGTTTCAGCTACCCAGGGTGGCACCTGCATCTTCCTGAAAACCTCGGGGGACAGGAGGTTAAGTCTTGCGCCCCCGTCGATCAGCATGCGGGTAACCTTGATGTTGCACACTGTCGGGGAGACCACCAGGGGGAGGCGGCCCACACCCGACGTGTTCTCGGGGTGGTCGGAGCTGTCGAAGGTGATCGGGGTACCCGACCACTTGAGTGGCCGGGTCGATCCGGTGCTCGGGGTCGCTGAGCACACCTCGCGCGCCATTACCTTAAACTGGCGGCGCGAAGCGGGCGTGGAGGCACCCCCATTGATGCACGCCACGGCCTCAGGTTCTTGGAACCCGAGACCTCCTTCTCGCTCCTCCCCGTCGCGCTTATCGTCGCCGCTTCCGCGGCGCTCCTCGTGCTCCTTCTTGTTCCTCTCGGCGAGGAACTTCACCGTCCGGCACTTGGAAAGGTCATGCCGGTCGGTGTGATGAATCTCACACCACCCGCTAGACCCTGCTCGGGGGCCCTGGATGGCTTCTTGCCACCGCCGCCTGGACCGGTGCGCGGTGGCTTCCACGCCTTGGGATTCGCCGCCGCGACAGGCTCGGACTTGCGCTTCTTGTTCTTCTTCTTCTCCCGCCCTCCGGAGGGACGGGAGGTACCCGCACCATCGACCGTTGGCTGGCCGGGGTGCGGACTGTGCCACGCGCGAGCCTCAGCCGCCTTGGCGCACTTGTCCGTGACTGCGAACAGATCCGCCATGGACTGGATGTCACATGTGCCCAGCTTCTCAAGCATCTTTTCGTTACGGACACCCTGCCGGAAGGCAACGATAACTGATTGAGGAGAGATTTTGGGGATGGTGTTGCGAACCTGGCTAAAACGCTGGATGAAGTGCCGCAGCATCTCCCCTTGCTACTGCTTGATGGCATGGAGAGTCGATCTCCATGCCAGGGCGCTCGAAAGTGCCCTGGAAGTTGGCTATGAACTGGTGGCAAAGGTCCTCCCATGAGCGAATGGAGCTCGGGGGAAGGTTCATGAGCCATGAACGGGTAGAGCCCTTCAGGCCCATGGGGAACCAATTGGCCATCACCTTTTTGGCCCCTCCAGCTGCTTGCACAGCAGTGGTGTAGATCTGGAGGAACTCTTCGGGGTGGAAAGAGCCGTCGTATTTTTGTGGCAGGTCAGGCCGGAACTTCTCCGGCCAGCTGACGTGGCGAAGGTCAGGAGGAAAAGCCTGGCAACCCGCTCCGTAAAGCGGGGTGCCGACCTTCCCGACCGGTGGCGCGCGGACGCGCACCAGAGAGCACGTACGACTGGCAGCGGGGCTGGAGGATGACTGGCCCTCGACAGCCCTCGCCTCACGTCGCCGTTCCCGTTGGCGCTCGATGGTGACGCGCACGTCTTGACTTTCTTGCCGTTGGTTGATGCGGTGGCGAAGGTCTAAGCCGTCTCTTAGAATAGGAGAAGCGACCGAATGGTGGGACCCTCCGGGGGGCTCCGTCACTTTACCACATCGAGACGTGGCGGTAATGACGGAGGCACCGCCGAGGGGCCATCTTGGGGGTCGCCATGCCTCGATGAGGTATGGGAACTCCTGGCCGCTGCCTGGCGGCGAGCGGTGTCGACCAGGTTGGCTACCTCCTGGAGCCAAGGGCCCACAGGAGATATGCCTTCCACCTGGACCGGAGGATGCCGGAGGAGAAGCTACGCGGCATGCAGCACACCTGCTTTGCCCAGCTCGTCGAAGTCCAGCCGGCGCCGAACCGGCTGGGGGAGCCCGACGAAGGCTGGATCGGCATGCGATCCGCCTTCGCCTGCTGGGTGCCGCAACATTGACAACACAGCGGCCGCCGCTGCGGTGCCACTGAGGATGGCTCGACGCCCCTCTTCTCGAGAGGACACTGAACGTGTCGAAGCGGATGACCGCTGTCGTCCCCCACGCTGGGAAGATGACTGTTGACCCGCCATGAGTGGCGTAGTTTCGAGAACTTGACCCCCCTACCTGGCGCGCCAGATGTCAACGTAACAAACGCCGGTATCGGTGGTCCGGAAGGACCCCCTTTGGGATTCAGCCGGGGAGGCGCAGATCTACGGAGCTACGCCGGAGCTAGAGCTTGGCGGTGTATGGAAAATGGGAAAGAACACGGTGATTTACCCAGGTTCAGGCCACCTTCTAGGTTTAAAACCCTACGTCCTGCTTTGAGTGTACTTTGAGAGTGTGTGGAGAGATTACAGCCCACTAGCAGCACAGATGCTCTAGTTCTTCTTCTAGGGTTTGATCAATTCTACTGGAGCCGATCTGGAGAGCCTTCCCTCCTTTGCATGGCCGCGGCTCTCCCCTCATATACATCCGGGGGTCACCACAGTGGCCGAAGGGTAAATATCTTGCCATGAAGCTTGTCATGGAAGAAACTCGACATGGGCAAGCCACGTCGGTGGTTGAGATTTGCTGTAGCGGAACAGTGCCGGTCATGCCTTGGTTGGGAACCGAATCATCATGATGAGGGCGTGTCAGGAGGTGAAGACTTGACGTCTCCTGACACGAGCCGTGCGGCAACTACCCGGGCCCCACGGACCAGGTGCAGAGGGCATGCGTATGGGCGTATGGAGGCGCGCCCTTAAAGTCAAAAGGGGGTGTCAGACCTCCCCATCCCCTCCAAGACTGATAACTGACAGGGCTTATCACTTGGGGGATGGGAAACGGTCAGGACACCGCCTCTGGTCTGCAAGGACTTGGAGTAGACGGGCATTTTAATGCACCCGACGCAGGCATTAGATGCCCCTAACACAGGTATTTAACACCTGACACAGGCATTAATGCGCCTTTTGGGCCACGCAGATTGAGGAGGGGCCCTCAAGGGGTGCTCCGGGCTCCCGGGATCGGAGACCCCCGAGCACACCTCCTAGGCCGCTCCATCGTCTGGGCGAGGTACTCGGCGCCCCGGACGGGGGCCGGGTCGCCCTTGGTGCTCAGGGTGAGCCCCCGAGCACTTCTTCTCGGGTGCTCGAGGTGAGCCCCCGAGCACTTCTGCACGAGTGCTCGGGGTAAGCCCCCGAGCATTTCTTCTTGATTGCTCAGGGCGAGCCCCCGAGCACTTCTGCTCGAGTGCTCGGGGTAAGCCCCCGAGCACTTCTGCTTGCTTCGTCCTAGGTGGGGAACAAGTCACCTTGGGCCCTTCGGGAAGCGCCCTTTAAGGATGACTTGGGGCACCCCTCGATCCGCCAAGAGGAACAATGCTCAGGGTGAGCCCCCAGGCACCTCTTCTTTAACCCCCACGTCCTTGGCGACGTGGCGTCAAGTTGGGCCTTTGCCAGCGGTATAGGGGACCCTGGGCCCCGTAACATCGACAGATGCCAACACATTCAAGGGTCTGGCCCTGACTTTTATTTATAGTCATAGTGTCGGTGTTCTAATCCAGCAATAATGAATGCGGGGCGGCATATGCACAGTAGATCTAGATGGGTGCACATGGGAGATAATGTTTAAACAGGTTCAGGCCCTCAAAGAGAGGTAATACCCTACGTCCTGTGTTTGGTGGCTGGTATTGCTTGAATCCCAAGTGCCGCAAGTCCTCGAGAATAGATCTCAAGGTTGCTAAGGCTATGTGTATGAGAGCTTATGAGATTATGGCTATGGCCTGTCAGAGGATATCGATCGGGAGATCCCTACCTGGTCTTATATAGGCGATCAGGGTAGGGTTACAAGAGTCCGAATCGGTTTACGGATTGGTTTCCTAATTAGTTACAACAGAATCCGAGTATATCGGGAAGGTACATGTTCATGTCTTGTAATCTAAGTCGATGAGGCGCCCCCGTGTAGAAGTCGGACTCCGAGTAGTCGGCCCGACCAACCCTATGTCCAGAGAGCCGGTTTTGTCCTCCTTGACGATACCCGGGTACTATGTCATCGTCACATAGCATAACAAAGTCTAAGAGGATACTGTCGTCTTTCTAGGACGAATGGCCACTTTGAATTTCTAGACGTCAACATGATCCTCGGAATGTATATAGTATCACCAACATTTGAACCAGTCATTATAGCAGCCTGGACCACTCGGTGTGCTAATCTAGTTATGATCAGTCTAGTGCCATTGCACAATCCAATACTTTGATCTATATTCCTAAGCAGCATCACAGGAGAGCCAATTTTAAGGGCAAGTTTATGGTGCGGAAAATTGTTAATAACAAGGGAATTCAAGAACTCCGTAGGGTATAGATCATCAAAATCACCTAATTTGTCATTCATTTTAGAAATCGAATCGCAGCTTAGATGTTCAACCATTTTTCCTGGTATCATGCCTAGTACACGCATATTTATTTCATCAACTGTGTCATTGTTAGGACATACTATTGCTCGGCTCTGTAAATAAACTGGATCAGAATAGTTGACAGGAAGGTCAGTATAAACGAAATTGATAATGGCAATTATCTTATCACCATCCGGGCATAGCAACAAGTCAGATGGTATGCTAATTATGGTACCAATGTCATCAGCACCTAGATCTGGTCCATGCGCCCTACCATTTCCAACACTTAACACCCATTCACTAAATGTGCAGAGCTCTTTCTGTTCTCTAGGTGATAAAGTTGGGTTTGACAACCGCATATTGTCATGCAGTTTGATGACACGTACAGACTGCCATAGCAGTGAATTTGTTATAGTAGCAGCAATGACATGAGCTCGTGTACCACCTTTAATCACAGGCAGTATCTGCCTAAAGTCACCACCTAACACAACTGGTTTTCCACCAAAGGGGAGATCATGTGCAGCAGCATTTACAGGCGCTAAGATGTCACATAGGGTTCTATCCAATGTCTCAAAGCAATGTTTATGTGTCATAGGAGCCTCATCCCAGACTATAAGAGCGCACTCTATAACAAGGTCAGCAAGCATTGTTCCTCTTTTTATGTCACACAATGTTGTTTCATCGATATCTATTGGAATTTTGAAACGCGAATGTGCAGCTCTACCACCAGGCAACAAAAGAGACGCAACACCAGATGATGCAACTGCAAGAATGATTTTTTTTGAGACCGTAGGCACGATATTATAGCGTTCCATAAGAAGGTCTTACCAGTGCCGTCATGGCCCGAAAGGAAGAAAAAACCAGGGCGTTCATTCATCACACATGTAACAATTTCATCATAGGCCTTTCTTTGCTTTGCATTGAGCTGAGAAGCCAAGAGAGTCGCATTTTCTAAAAGAGCACCTAGATCATAAGACAACTCATGATAAATAAGAATGTTTGAGCCATAGCTGCTAGGCGTAGAATGCTGCTGTGGTAAGTTAAACTGCACCATCGATGAACCATTATGCGAAAACAGCTCACTCAATTCATCTATCAGGAGATCTTGCGGTTGCATAGGAGGAACAACAAAACAAGGATCACTAACTAACGAACGGTATCTATGTTGAATGTCGTCCAATAAGTAGGGCGAGAATCTGTCATAAAAAGCCCGCTCATCATTGACACTGCAAAATAGAATGATTGTTACGAAAAGATGCCTAAGCTGAGATGAAATGGCCCAGAGCGAAGCCTCTTCAAACGCAGCATACCATTCACTGTCATTACCCAATAGTCCACATGCCTCACAAGCCTCTTTAAATGTACCATAAACGATACCATCGTACGAATGCAAATCATCAAAACTGCAGGCCCCTTTAACAATCATAAGAAGCATTCTAAGGTAGAAACGTTCACCAGCGGACGGGTGCACATAGTAAATGCGAGCTATTCTGTCACGACAACTTCTATGTTTCCAGCATTTCTTATCACCCTCCCAGGTCCACTCAGTTGGAAATTCACAATAATTTAAAGCACGAGCATGTGGAAATCTTTGATTTGCAACAAACCATTCAGTAAGCATGGTTTTTTTGGATCTCTTCACTATTTGACATAATGCTATGCAAATTGGTTGCTAATCTAAAAGTGACCGTATTCATTGCTGGCAAGTGCACATCTAATTATTCTACAAATGGCATTTTGCAGTGCAAAGGGAAGGCAAACAACCGCCACAGTGCTTCGTGAGGCACCAAATGTCTACAATCCAAATAGTCTTGGATTTCATCAATTTCCATTTTTCGCTGCACATCAACATTGCAATCTTTGTTATGCACATCTTCAAAATAGATACGTGATCTATCTTTTCCTTTATGGACATACTTGAACAGATATTTGATGATTTTATTCTTGTTGCACCACTCGACGTTAATATGAGCTTGATACTTTTTTAAGAGGAACATGTTATATGGAACAACTGATCTATTATCAAGTTTGATGCCGTTCTTAGACACAAAACGGCCATCATTACGATGCCTATATACCGGAAATCCTTGATCATCAAAGGCAGGTTGCATCCTGGAATGGCTTAGGATAGTACTTTGAGCAAACACCTTTTTTCATGCAAGGGCACTTTTTGTTTGCATCACCGCACGGGCCATGCATCATGAACTCTTCAACCAACGCATATATTATATCCTCAAGGATCAGTAGATGGATCAGGTATTTCGGCACTTATCAGGGAATCAATAACAGCTAGTGGCATAGTTTTGTTACTGTTCTTTAACCATGTTAAGATGTGGGCATGCGGTAGGCCTCTCTTCTGGAACTCAGTGCTGTGCAGTACTGTAGGAGAAAACAAAAACCAGTCGTGAAGATCAATGAAACAGGCTGCAGAAGTAGACACGTTTAGAAGAGGACAGAACCTGCAGACACAGGCCCAAACACTGCTCCAGATTTAATATCACGCACAATCTCTTCCTGCTTCATGTTGTATACTCTAGTTATGATATCCGCTCTATCAGAGGGAAGCTAGCCTGGCTCGTAACGCAGTGCATCGGCAATTTCCGACCATTTGGGATTGCATGTGAAGGTAGTAAATGTATCAGGCCCACCGTACTCTCGACAAATGGCCATGGCATCATGGTAATGCTACGTATAATATCTTCTACCACCAGTATATGACGCTGGAAGAACGGTTTTTCTACCTATTTTATCACCATCTATGCATCCTTGGCCCACCGCATCAGTTATATTCTGAAACTGATCAGATCGTAGCTCATCATGTTTCCTAATAATAAACCAAAGGCGGTTCTCTTCTAGACACGCGTAGCAATCAACCTGGAGCTGCGATGTTAACAAACCTACCACAGCATGTGTATGGATTATACTGACCAAGTCTATAATGGCAGCAAAATGAGTAGTAATCTAGCATGGTCAGTGTTTTGCGAGCTTTTTCTGGAAGCAAATGAGCATCAGTATACTCAATACCTAAGTGGAAACCACGATCACCAAATGGGAACAGTAAAGGGTACTGCAATGACATGAGCACAGGATGCAGATTTGATACAAAATGAAGGCCATGGTCCCTATCATGCACTATAGTATCGCGTTTGTAAGCATCGACCGAGAAATCACCAACGATGAGCATAGCGAGATCATCAGAGACTGGCAAATTATACGGCACATCACCTTGATTCCTAGGAGCCAGTATCCTGATGGCAAGGCGCTGGTAAGGGGACTCTTTTAAACGATCTCTAGCAATGCGAAACTGCTTGACAAGTGGATTTACATCGTCTAGCATAGCCAAGAGACATCTAATGATAGACTGATCTAAATCACCATAAAGGCCAGCATCATCATCCAAGGCACGTATCCTATGCTCAACCTCATGCTCAGTTTCGTATATATATAGCTGTGCAAATTTTGGCTTTTCACCATCACCAGGAAGGAGTGTACCAATCCTATGGTGTACCTGGCCGGTAATGCAAAAAAACATACGGTCCACCACCATTATTTATAGTGTTATCTACTTTAGCTCCAAGGGACGTAAAATTAAACAAGCAATTGTATTGCCTTATGTGCCTCATGAATTCACGGCTGCGGTGGCCACCATCAAATTGCATTAGGCGTGCAAGGGCCGGTGGAGGAGGCAGAAATGGAGGAATACAAACACTGCCAACACCACAACAGGCATTGTAGACTACACGATGTTTTGTCCAACTGGATTCTCGCTGTACCTGTTCATTGTACCAGAAAAATGCATCACAATACCGGCAGCGATAACAAGGAGGTCCAAGATGAGAGCACTGCAAATAAGTAGCTGGAATGCCACGCAAACAAGAACAGCAATCAAGAAGCAAGAAACGGTCAGACAAGTGCCCATGCAAAGTAGGAAGAAAAGAAGACCGGTCTACAAGACAAACACCTTTCAAAGCATCCACATACTCAGGGAGGAACAGCAAACGTGGCTGTCCATGTTCATCAGAGGTAACACCCCTGGCAACTAATTGCTTCATCTTTTTATGGGCCACACAGATCTCCCTATTTTGCCTAGCATACCGCGTCGCGAGCAAAGGGAAGAAATCATCCTCTAATTAACAGACATAGCCAACGTTAATGATGGAGATGTAGCACAAAATACCAGCACAACAAAATAACAACACGGCAGAAACAAAAGCAAGCAAGCACATACTGGGTCTCTTGGGCACTCTAGAAAGAGCAGTAAATAGTGCAATAGACGGCAGGGATGGCCCATCAGTCCGTGCACGTTTCGATCCCAAAGGGAAATCGGTAGCATGGATAGACGGCCCTGAACCCAAAGGTGAGGCAGCACCCCTCGCCGCAGCCAAGCGAGAACGCTTCGGCATCTTTATTTTGTATATTTAATATAAGATAATCTAAGCACGGCACAAATAACACAACAACGGAAACGAGAATGTAATCGACGAATATACACGTGGGTATAGAATGAAAAATGCGAGGGGAACATAAATAACAATTGCACATAGCAACGACACACCCAACAACACGGAACAAAGCATTATAAGCAGCAAAATAGACAACAAGGAAAGAAGGAAAAGAGCAGCAGCAAAATACCTTTCCAGCCTGCATCCTGACGAGCAAGCAGACGAAGCAGCGAACGACAAGCCACATGGAAGCATGTTCCTTTCAATAGCCAAAGGCATAGCAACAAAGAACGGCCAACAATTAATGCAATGGTCATTAGAGGAGCAGAACAAAGACAGCAAACGACAAAGCATGGATATTCTCTCCAAACTGGAAACGCAACATTAATAAGTACCATGTAGCTTGGAAGAAAGCAGCAAAGAGCGCGTATCGTAAGGAACGTGAGACAAACACAGGAAAAAAACTACAGAAAGAGCACCAGCGCAGCTACAAAAGAAACCAAGGAACCGAGTAGGCATACCTCCGCCAAACAGCATAGGCACCAACCCAACTCCAGAGCAGAAACAATAACCCTGCCGAGAAGAAAAACGGTGTCAGCAAGGAAAAAGAAGGAATGGTCCTGCACGGAACAGAGCACGGATTGAGAACCCTTTACCTAAGAAGCAAGGCCGGCCGCTGCAGCAAGTAGCGTAATAACCGAAGGGAAAAACGACGGAGCAAACAAAAGCAAGAAGAGGAGGCAGCACACCTCACGCATATATAGAAAGCACGAAAATCAAGGCCCACGCAGGCACAATTGCATCGAAATCCAGCAGCCTTATTAATTATATGCGCCGAAATGGTGCGGACAGGGGAAATGAAGGGGCACAAAGAGAGAAAAATGCACCAAAATCCAGCACGTTTAACAGGAACACGACGGTAACGGGATAAGCACGCGTGTCGACAGTAAACAGAGCACCGGGACCCCCAAACACCTCACCCAGGAAGCAACAATGGCACGCGGTATGCACACGTCACACAAGGCTTGCAGCATTAGCCCTCGAAGCAACCACAATCGAGGGGGCGTGTTTTGTCCCGGGAGGGGACACCTCCCCGAACGGGCCCCACTGCGCAGGTGATGAGTACGGCCACACGAGGATGCACCAGCGGGGGATCCGGGCCATCGGTGGTGTATAGGACCGACACCAGGCGCTGGGGGCCTGAGAGGGCGCCGAACCCGCGCACCACACAAGGCTTGCAGCATAGGCCTCCAAATTAATAAATAATAACTAATTAATAAGAACAAAAAAAGACCAGCAAGACGAGGCTTTCCGAGCAAGGAACAATGAGCAATCAGCAACGGGAGCCCCCAACTCGTAATCGTAATCAGAAGACCAGGCAAAGAGCATTCCACGACAGGAACGCACCTAGAAGGGCCAATCTAATCATCAGCACACAAAAAATCAATCAAGTAAACCAAGGCGAGAACGACAACAAGTCCAGATCCAACAGAACCAAAAACCAACGATTGTAGGACGCACTGGACAATAGGAAGAGCAAGACTGAGCAGGCGCGCACGACACGAACGATCGCAGCAGCAATTATTAATTAATCAAGAGAAAACAGGAGCAAAAGAACCGCGTAACCTAGCCCTTGCGCTCCGTCGACGATCGAACAGAAGCGAACCAACGATTGCAGCACGCACTGGACAACAGGAAGAGCAAGACTGAGCAGGCCCGCACGACACGCACGATCACAGCAGCAATCACTCAAATTTAATCGATCAAGAGAAGACAGGAGCAAAGAGGGCCGCGTAACCTGGCCGTTGCGGTGCGACCACCCTACCAAAAAAAGGAGCCCTGCTGCCCGCCAGTGAGAGCGAGAGCAGCACACGGGATGGGCACCAAGCGCACGCACCTGTTAGCCAATGCGGAGGCTTCCCTGGCAGGCAGCGAAATCGGCGCAGGCCATTAATCAGGCGACGAGGCCGGCCACGCGAGCGCGCCCGAGAGCGGGGCGAGGCGCGCGCGAGCGATTCGAGCCGTCCGCGGCGACCAGAGCCAGCACCGCCCGCAAACCTGGACAACACCGAAGGAGAGCAAGGGCAAAGCCGCCGACAGAGAGAGAAAGAGACCATGGGCATAAGCGCGCCCGAGAGCGGGGCGAGGCGCGCACGAGCGATCCAAGCCGTCCGCGGCGACCGGAGCCAGCACCGCCCGCAAACCTCGACGACACTGAAGGAGAGCAAGGGCAAAGCCGCTGACAGAGAGAGAAAGAGACCATGGGCATAAGTGCGCCCGAGAGCGGGGCCAAAAAAAGAAGGGGCAGCGGCCCGCAAGCAACCCACGCGAGCACGGCTACGGCCCGAGCAACGAGAGGCCCCCGGTTTTGTCACGGGAGGGGATGCCGCCCCCAACAGGCCCCACCGTGTAGGCGACGAGGCCGGCCATGCTAGCGTGCCCGAGAGCGGGGCGAAGCGTGATCCGAGCCGTCCGCGGCGTATAGGAGGGAAATCGCGCTCTGAGGGCCCGAGAGGCCGCGGAACCCGCGTGGCTTTACTGATACTTAATTAGCACCAAGCACACACATGCATGTGGTTGCACACTCCGCGCTAGCTAGCTAGTAGGAAGAGTACCTTGAGCTTTTCAAGATGGAAAGCAGGGTTCAAGATCCTCCTGTGCTTCGCCCATTTCTCTCCGTCATAGCTTCCAAGCCCAAGGGCTAACAAATTTTCGAGACCTTTGTTCGAGAATTTCTCAAAATGGCCAAACTTGTTGGATAGGATCTCTCTCACTAGCTCTGGCTCTGCGATGACAACCCTGGGCATTGGGCCCAACCAGGTGATGCAAACGTTGCCTACAGGCAGTTCAATGTTCTGTGCCGTCAGAAGAATGCAGAAAAATAAAGCTTAGGTATGATAAAATGCATATATATTATTACTAGTATAATATTTGAAGTACATCGTGCAATTGAGAAACAGACATGTTCGATCGAAACTACGAAAAATTCAACCTCTCCAACAACATAATTGTCGTACCATGCTCCTTGATAATGGCGTGGAGATGTGGCGCCACGCGGGGAATAATGTCATGGCATGGCGACATGGGCTTATATCGTGCCTCCGCGTTCAGCCGGCCGTTCTCCGCCGAATCCCCGGCCGGGAAGCGGTACGCCGTGCCGCCGAGCCCCTGCGCCCGGAGCGTCTGGCCGAGCCGCCGCGGCCTGAGAGCAACTCCAGCCCACATCCCTAATTTCACTTCCCAAATCCCCATTTGGGAAGTCACTCCCAAAAGATCCCCTCCCTAAATTTCTTTCTCCTCCAACCCACTTCCCTAATCTCACTCCCTATATTCCACTCTCCCATATTTAATCAATATCCTATAACTACCATATTCCCCAGCTTGTTTCAGAGTTCATAAAATAACCTCCGAACAAGCTAGATGATAGTTCATTAGATCATTACTCATAGTTCTCATATAATTGAAATGAAGCCTTGGTGCAAAACTTAAAGCACTAAAGACTATTTCATTTCAAAACTTAAAGCACATGAGCTCGTAGTCCACCCCCAGCGCCACTTCGGCCGCCGATCTGCGGGGCTCGGGGACGGCAAGCTCCGATGAGCCCCAGTCGGGCCCGGATCCGGACCCGAACCCGTGGTTCCACCCTCTGCCGCCTCCGGTCCCGCCATGGTCGGGGCCGTCCCCGTCGTCGCCGGAGAAGGAGTCGCCCGCGTCGGATGTGGGCTTGGAGCGGCGGGTGCGGGGGCGGGTGCGCACGCGGCGGCAGACGGTGGCGGAGGCCGAAGGGGAGGGGCGGCGGTGGATGGTCGTGGTGGTGGACGAGGTGGTGGGGGTGGACAGGGCGAGGGGGCGGAGGAGGAGCGGCTTGGAGGAGCCGGTGGTGGCCATGGCGGCGGAGATCTCCATGGGTTGTTGGCCTGGCCTCTGGATCCGGTGGCCGTCGCCGCTTCTGCTCGGGGTGGCGGAGTTGCTCGAGGTGGAACCGAGGAGGAGAAGACGCCGCCCGAGCCGAACGGAGATGGATTCGCCGGGCAGGGAGCTCTCCGAGCGCCGGCGCGAACGGGGGAGGAGGCGCGCGAGGTCGGCAGTTGGGATTTGGGCAGTGGGAGCTCGGTCCCCATCGATGGGGAGTCCGGAGGGAAGGAAGGGAAGTGCGACAGTGATGCGGAGTGGGAAGGGAGGTGGGTTGGAGGCGCGTTTTAGAGGAGACAACCCAAATTTAGGGATGGGGAGTGAAAAGGGCAGTGGGTTGGAGTTGCTCTGAGCCAGCATCTCTCCGCGGCCTAGGAGGCCGCCCACAGGACGAGAAGGGCAGCAAGACCGCAGAGCAGGCTCCACGGTGATGGAGAAGCGACCTCACCTACAAGTGCCGATGCTGTTACGAGCTCCATTAGTCTCGTATTGCTTTTATGCTCCTCTGAGCCAACCGCAACCGTAGTGTGTAGTACAAGTTGCAGCGTTTGCACGTTTTATAGGCATAGGACATGTCCCCGCGCCGCTTGGCGACATGTGCTTTGCTTGGCGACCACGGATGGGGCTTGTGGAAAAGTAGGTTGCTTCCTTTTTTGCTAAGGCTTTTTGGCGACCACGGATGGGGCTTGTGGAAAAAGATGTTGCTTCCTTTTTTTTCTAGGACTTCTTGGCGACCACGGATGGGGCTTGTGGAGATGTGCCACACGAGGAAAGACAAGCAGATTTGCTGTGTGCATTGAACAAGCGTGGCAGAAACCCGTGCAGAGGTGTCGTTAATTGTAAATGATGAGAATTGAGCAGCACATATGCAGAGCAGGGTGGAAGACCCAGGGATAGATAAGAGTCACAGGGACGTTTGGAACAGCTAGCCACACTAGTGCTGACCATTAGGAACATAAATCCATGTAAAAGATTGGATTACAACCGAGTATACAGACACTTTCACACGTATTATCATTAGGAAGTAGGAACTCTATTCCACGATTTGCATGTCACGAGTATGTGCCCACAGGATGCAAGTGTATTTGTCAAAGCGCAGGTGCAAGCTAAAGCCTATCGTAGTTGCATGCCGCAGATCAAGTGGAGCATTTGAGAGCAGCATAATATTTATTTTATGCCAGGGGCGTAAGTGAACTGAGCATAAGCCAGGCAGTGTGGTCCGACGGACGGCGCAGTATGTTCTTCGTATTTCATCGATCACTCAGCATGTCTTGTTGAGACAAGAAAAGAAGCAATTGTTTATGTCATTACGTTGATAGTCAACATAAACTCTTAGAGAGAGAATCAAACAAAAAGGCAAACGAGAGTTGCAAGTCATGATTTGCGAGAAGATTGCAAATAAAAAGACCTTTACAAAATGAAATGGTGACTGTATTCGTCTGTTTATGAAGTAAATCAAGACTCAGCCCCGTTGGCACAACCCAGAAACAACTACCTCTTCAACTCCGGTTAGGTTTCCAATACACACATGTATAGATTTCCCCTCTATCGATTAATTCCAAATAGATGGAAAAGATAATATTCCGTGCATCACCGGAACTAGCCTCCGCAGTGAATGATGTGATCACTATTTGTTCAATTGGTCCCTTACAAAATTGCTCTGCATCTTTTCTTCTGTATCGGTTTTCCATGTTTTTTTTACTGTCTCGATTTTCCATGTTCAAGGGTAGATGAACTCAAGCCTGCCTGAGTTATGTATGCCTCTGCTTTTCACTCAAGTATGTGGTCCTACTACATGCCGTGCTGTTAATCAACCTCTTCCCGTAATCTTCAGTAAAAAAAATGAGCTACAAGCTATCTTCTACGCTTCAGTCCTTTTCTCATCTCCGCAATATGCCTCTCCATGTTGCTCTTCTCCCAGAGGCGCTTCATGACAAGATCCTCCTTCGTAAACTCATCTGAAACACAAGATAGGGGAAAGAGAGGCTATGATCATTCTGGCAATGCAAACGAATTCAAGTCTTTTTTTTTAACTAAGTTAAGGGGGCACTTGCTCAACACAGCAATGAAGCTGAACCAGCTAGGAAGTGGACCATTGGCAGTAAACATGACTATGCTGGAAGCTTTTCTACTAAATACTTTACTGATAAAACTACACTGTCACATGGCAAGAATAGATGGTCCTCCAAACATTAGTGTCAGTGCTGAACATCGTGCTGGACATGGCAGCACAACTTTGATACATGTCCGGCAGATGTTTTAGATGTATCTCTTCATGTAAAATCTCCATCATCATATAGATGCCACCTTGTTCTATTGTCCATTAGGACAAAAGGCTTCCCGTTTTTGATAGTTTGTAAATTTGAAATATTTAGTCCATGAAAGGTTACTAAGTTTTTGACAATCCAACCATTTTGAGTACTTGGTGCATATGTTATTTGGATAGTCAGCTTCATAACTTAAAAGAACTATCCAGGAGAGTATATTAAGGCTCATATCTGAAATTTGATGTATCTGATCTAACAATTGCAATTATGATTGGAAAAGAAAATGCATGAACAGAATATTTCAAACCCCAAGAGACTGCTAAACAAGAAGTAAAATGGTATAACAAAGACACCTACAGTCCCATGCATCATAAAATGGAAGTCGTAATTACCAATATTTTGCCAGGTATTAGCAGGTATCTTAAGGGATGTCCGAGTCAAATAGCAAGCATCCTCCCATGCATATGGTAATTTCTTTACCCGGTATCTCCAAAACCAACAAATTTCCCAAGTAAGCAGCTGCCAAAAGAAAAATTATACAATAACCTTCAGTACGCTTCCGGTCAATTTTCAAACCGCACACAGGTATTTGCAAATAGTTGAAACCATAGGTGGATCATTTGCAATTTACTCTGTTCAAAACACACAATTTTAGAAGTGATAAACTGACCTTGCCAAAGAAGTAAGGCAAAAGTATAAATTGGACACCATAGAGAGTCCATACAGAGGGTTTCTCAACTCCCTGAATTTGCAAGTCGACTTCATTTCTAAGTTCATCCTCAATCTTCCTACATGAGAAACAACACTATTATAGCCAGTCACGGTAAACCAATGCAAGTGATATGCGAAAGATTAGGTCACTAGGAAGTATTTTAATAATATGACAGAATTGCAACATGAATAATATCGAAAACGGAAAGCCTTACATATACTTCAAGAACTGCACAATAATAACAGAATGTATCTTTCTAAATGTATCTCTCTGAGACATGCAGTTTCTGAAAGGACAAAGAACTTAAAAGGGCAATGGAATCTATCAAGCTTGTTGAAATATTTCCAACATCATGTAGACAAGACACAAGCCTTCAAACTTTGAGACCTCATTTGGATCTGAACTACAAATGGAACTGGGCAGTGGGAACCAAAGCAGCCTTCAATGCTCAGAAAGAAAATTCAGCCCAAAAAATCAAGCTTATTAGATGTCATTCTTACTTATCCATCTGCTTGTGACCCTTCTTTTGCTTGCAATTCCTCCTGTTCGCTCAAATTCCAGTGCTTTTAACCTATTTCTGTAAGCAGGGGTCTGCTTGACACTTTCTATGGCCTGCAACAAGGGCATCACACTTTCAGTGTTTGTACCATGTTAACACAAAAACATAAGATCACTTGTTAGCTAAAGCATTTAGTTGTCTTTCTACTCTTCAAAAGAAAAGGAATACATGATCTTCTGTTTTATGCTGACACTCAATGACATTAAAAAAATGCATAAGATGCAGTTCTCTAATTTCAAAGCTTTTCAAACCTTAAAAAAATCCATTCTTTTGAAAGCTATATTATAGATATGATGTAAAATTGTCGAAAAGAGTTTAACATTTGGTTCATAAACAGCCAATCAGAACCACAGCTTAAAATTCCACAACCTTACTTTGGCCTTTTTGTTCTGTATACATACCTGACTATACATTGTCAACTGGTTTATGTATTGGAATGCTGAAACAATTAGAAGCAGGCCAATCAACACAGCACGAGGATCCTTTGACAAACAGGCGGAGAAATTAGTTGCAGTAGTATAGGAATTATGCAGACATTGCTACTTAAAAGTTCATTGATAGAAAAGTCGAACCGTTTTATGTCCATAGTATGCTCGATAATACTGAGCAGTGTTGTAAAAGACCTGAAATGAGGATGATAAATAAATAAAGCACACAATTGGCAATCAGTATTTAACAGTGACAACTGACTAGGAAGCAAAAAAGATGCCACTTAACCTTATCAGCATTAACGAAAAGTCTAACATGGAAATTTTGACCTTGCCCAGAACTATCAAACAAGTTACTATGAATAGACACTACGTGATATCGTATGGAGCGATGGAGCATATTTGTATCAATGATTTCCTTTGCTATGTTAGTCTATATTGGCATCATGGTCACGTGCACAATAAAATCTGCATAATCAAACAATTAGCCTTTCTCATGGTAACAAGAAGGCATAAAATAAATTTTGCAGCCACACCAAAAAGTAAAATGGAGCAACATGCATAAGCACTCCAACTATCTAACACACTAAATAGCAACATAAAAGATACAATAACTTTTTAGGTTAGAGTTAGACCTTTTAAAAATTAAGTACAGTTATTTTCTTTTGGAGCATGACCATTACAATTTGGCAGGTGTTTCTAGGATGGAAACAATTGTGTGGTACTGTAAAAAAAATTAAGATTAAGTCCATCTATTTTGCATGATCAGACTCCAGTAAATTGTTAAAGGAGCTCAGTCCATACTGTGCACATGTTTCTGGAAAACGAGATAAGTTTGCCTTGGAACTAAAGTTTTGTTTAATAACTGTGGATGTTGGACAGTGCCATTTCTTTTCATTTTATTATATTTATTCTTTGAATTAAGGGGATCCCTCACTCAATGAATCAATGGTAAAAGTTAAGGGGTTAAAGGTAAGAAATAACCTCAAGTTCTGGTAGGAAAATAAGAACTGTGGGCTGATCCACAATTCAAAACGTATTCATTAAGCAGCACCGTTGCTCGATTATTAACAATTTGTGCTTAGCTTGCGCTAAGACTTAAGACATTGTTACGATACTTTGTGGCACATTAAGTTCTCATTATTGCTCCTTATTCAGAAACTTTGGCACGACTGTTTAGTAGATACAGCTCGATTATTCAACCTAATGGCCATGAAGCCAGAGCATAATAGAAGTGACTAGCCTTAAAAAGGTAGGTCTACAGAAACTGTCTGGCTCTGGCACATAATTTATGTGAAGAGATTAAAAAAAATCACAGAATGTGAAAAGGTGGATAGACTTCCACAAGTCCAAGTATCTATAAAGAAAGTTATGAAAAACAGAAAATGCGTAGTGGGATGCTGAAGCCAGACAATTGCCCTTTTGTTTCAGATAATCAGAGCAAGAAGCAAGGGAATGAAGTTTTACCTCCTCTGGATGTGCAATAGCATAGTCATACTGCTCCCTAGTTGCTTCATCTTTTAGAATCTGATAGATAAAAATGTACACTAACTCAGGAACCAAACAACAACTGGAAGTGGCAGTCTGGCAGATTATAAAAATAGCTACAGTGTAGAACAGGCAAGATGAAAATAGTAGTCAACACAACATCAATGTGCTTCACAAGAGATACTCTTCATACGGTTCAGAGCCTAAATGGTAAAATAACTCAATGTCATCATGCAAGACCAATAATGTAATGCACATTACAATTCCATATCAGGATGGTTTCTTCGATCAGACTTCAAAGTGGAAAACTACCAAATCAGAGGGCACAATTAAATAAGAAATGTTCGTGGCAGAAAATTCAGTGAGCTCCCAATACATGTTTCATAGCCTAATTAGCGTTATACCGCCACGCGGTGGCATTTCAGATAACCCTCAGAGCAGCTAATTTCACATAAACTGTATCAAACTGTTTCTTCTAAAAAAACGTAGTAGTCACTGTACTGAATTGCGCAACATTAATAGATAAAATTCGTAAATATACTAGCGAACGTTAGGAAGTCATACACAACTACGCACCAAAACATGGAATTAAACAACGGATCTTGGGTAACATAAACGGTTCAGCCATTAGCAGGAGGAGATGCAAACTCTACGCAAGAAGAGAGAGAATATCCAGGCTAGACCTCGTAAGCATTGGCGACCTTGACGAACAGCTTCCGCGACTCCGGATCGGGATTCTTGTCCGGGTGGCTGCACGGCACAGCACATCCCAAGAAACGGGTCGGCGTTTAAATCAGAGGAGCTGGGGGGCAAGAAACCGATGGAAGGAAGGCAGGCAGGAAGGAAGGAAGGGAACTCACTTTTTGAGGGAGAGCTTGTAGTAGGCCTTCCTGATCTCCGACGAGTTCGCGTCCTGCGTAACCCTGCGTTCGCCGCGCACGGATTCGTGTGAGTGCGAGCGAGGGGAGAAACCAAGAAGAGGATGGAGGGGAGGGAGGAGGAAGGGGGAAGATGGTACCCTAGGAGGTCGTAGCAGTCGTCCTCGTCGCAGTAGATGGCGTCGGAGGCTGGGAGCAAGAGGAGGAGGTGGAGGAGGAGGAGGAGGGAGAGGAGGGGAGAAGCGCCAGCCATGGAGGCAGATCTGCCTTGCTCTTCTCCCCTTTCGACCGCTCTCCGTTGGGTTTAGCTTCCGAGTTCCAATAGATACAGCAAATGTATTTCCCACTAAAACAAGTAAAGTGCCCTCCAACTCCAACATGCGTCGACTTTCATCTACCTCCCCTAGTTATTTATTTTCCCAAGAATCGCCCACCGTTTTGGTAATCTCGCCGTCTCGGTTCAAAGCCGGGGTGGGATAGTCACGAGGGCAGTCCCAATGCACCAGATCACAGTCTTTTAACTCATGCCAATTAAAAAAGGGTCTGCCTGCTCCACAATCGCCTGCTTTACCCCCTAGGGGTCAGTCGATTTTTTCCACCATTAGATTAAATCAGACGGCTAAATGTAGTTTCCGCAAAGCACAGTCGATTCTGGTTTTTTTTGTTTTTTTTCTTGTTTGGGCTGGCAGCCCAAAAGAACCGGTGGCTTGTGGGCTTTTGAGTTTTTTTTTGGCTTGCGGATCGAGGGTCGGTTGGATTTGCATTTGGGATCAAACGCAGCAGCAGGTGCGGTGCAGTCCACCCATGGCCTCGTTTCCGCTTCGTGTCCCACGGCATTCTGTGCGAAAGGTAGTGGTGGACGGATTAACTAGATTTGCAACAAAAGCACATAGTACTGACAAACCATAAAACACATAGTACTGTCATATTAGAAACCACATATTACTTAATGACGAGATAAAACACTTAGTTCTTAAATAACAGCAACAGAATATGGTGCGCCACCAAACTTAAAATTCTGTAATCAGCTTATCAACATCTTTGACATCATCAAAAGTAACTAAAAAACAGATGCCTACTCGTCACTAGTTAGAGGCAAGAGTTCTGCCTTGTACAAACGGCTAGCATCAGGATTAGCAGGCGTGATGACATCAATCTTCTTAAAGCCAACAAGGCTATGGCCCCATTTGAAGTTGTGAGTAGTAACAGCGCAAACATCCTCTTCCGTTTCAAATCCAACCACAACAACTCCAGGGACATAGTGGTCAGCAACAGTGAAGTTGGAGCGGCCAAGGTAGTCTTCAAGGATTGAGCCAACAATGAATGAGGGTGTGAAATTCTTCTCCACCACGTTGGCATAAACAACTGTCTTAGTTGCGCCAAAAGGAACTTTGAGGGCATTCTTTGTGACGTTGCACATCTTGAAAAACACTTGTGGTTTTTTGTTTCTAGCTGTTGTTGTATCATCACATACAGTCTGCATTGGACATTTAAAAAGAAAAAAATCAACAACAAATATACATGTAACATGAACAAATATGATATATTCTAGCTAGCTCATATGACCTAAGAGAAAGTAATACATGTCCTGATAATGAAAATTAAAGTTATACATGTATATTATAGATTGCATGTATGGTAGCCTCAAAAAAGTAGATGATTTGATAAGTTTTATATATAAGAGATATCAAAAGCCTGCTAAAAACAATTGAAATCGCAATAATAAGAAATATCAAAAGCCTGCTAAAACCAAAGACAAAAAAGAACCTTTTTTCCAGACTTGTCTCGATCACCGCCAGAAGAACCTGAGGCCAACAGATCCATCTTGCGCTTGTTGTAGTTGCTACCCTTATCCATCTATGTTGCACATTTTGAATATGTTGTATAATTGGTTCGGTTGCACATTTTGTAAACAACAAATTACACCAAAAAAAAATCTGCAACTACATCACAAAAAAAGTGCAAGTAGCATCATGGTTTATATATGTTTGAAATGCAGACTGTGATTGTTTTAGAAAATAGATGAAACTGCTAATCATATTGCACACATGCATAAAAATGAGGGGCTACGTTGAAAAAAAAATACAGGTCCATCTCGCAGAACACACAAACACAAAAATTCGCGAGAAAGGGATTGAGGAAGATGAAAAGATTGAGAAAGATGAGAACTAAAGCCATATGAACAAAAATTAAGAACATAAAAAGCAAATCCAGATCGGAGAACAGAGGAAGAAGAAACCTCCGGCAGATGAGGATGTAGAAGGAACCTTCGGTAGATGAGGATGTAGAAGAAACCGTCGGGGAGAAAATGGTAGGCACTGTGGCTGTGCTGATGGACTCGATGTCTTAAATAGAGAAGCTGTAGAAGCCTTCGGCAGTTCCCGATGTGAAAAATGCATGCGTACACACCGTGTGCCGTTTTGAAACTGCCTCTCCAATTTCCTTTAATCCTGCAATTGTCAAAAAACAAATATTGTACATACGTGGGCCTTGGCCCCAAAAAAAAAGTCTATAAGAGACTCAATCATACGGCCAGCAGTACTTGCAGATCTAAAGAATATGCCAAAAGTGCTTCTGCACAAATCTCTCTAGTTTTACTTAGCTAACATGACCACAAAGCTAAGAATTATAAACACTACACACACCCCATTAACAACAACTTGAAGCTCATGCAATCTTGCCATCTTGCCGATGCGGTCATTTAGCTCCATCATCTCTCGCTTCATATGATCCAGATTTTGTACAAATGTTTGGTTCATGCGATCTTCCAGGGTCTTCTCTTGTTGATTGCAACTCATTCCTCTCTGAATTGAATCAAATTCTTGCAGATGCTGTTGGTACTCACTCAACCACATGAAAAATCCACATTTCTTGGCTGCCTGTGAAACAAAAATCCACAGTTCTAGCATCAGAGACATTTCCAAAAAAACTCTCCATTTCCAGATGCATCAAGTCATTCTCTCATGAACTGACTTTAAAACTTGAGATCTGAGGGGGAGGGGGGCGGTCAAGATCATCAGAGCAATGCTCACCTCTACCCACGGCTAGTTCCTCGGGCACTTCACAAACCTTTTCCCCGGATTCTTCTTTGTCCTCGACGTGAGCAGCAGCAGCTCATGCCCATCCCCGCACCGTGGGCAATCGACGAGCGGGACCTCCCCCATCATCTCCATGGATGCCCGCGAGCTCGCCTGAGACATTGTCCTTCCACTAGGATTTCCAGAAAAAATGGGGAGAGGTAGGCATCAAAACCAATAACAAATCGAGAGGGAGAAAAGAGCACAAAAACCACATCGGAGAAACAGTGGAAGAAGAAACCTTCGGCAGATGAGCATGTAGAAGATGAAACCTTCGGTAGATGTGGATGTAACACAAGAATAGTCGGCGAGAAAATGGTAGGCGCTGTGGCTGTGCTAACGGACTCGATCTGTTAAATAGGGAAGTTGCATCTCCAAATTCCTTTAATCCCGCAACTATCTGAAAACAATTGTCTTTAAGACAGAAATTACACCCAAAAAAAAATAAAGTGCAACTGCATTAAAAATAAAGTGCAAACTAGCAATTGCACATTTTATAAACGAAAGTTACACTATTTTTTTTGTGCAACTGCATCATAAGAAAAAGTGCAACTGCCATCAAAGCCAAGACAAAAACACATTCCATCAAGTGAGGTATACAAAAATACAAGTGAACAGATCCAACCAAAACAACAACAAAAAAGCACGAAAGAGATCCAATGGCTGCGATAACTTTACCAGATCCAGATCTATAGAAAGAGATCCAACCAAACCAACAACAAAAAAGCACGAACCATTCAAACGAAAAGGACAGAGGATGCCATCTGAAACATGAACAAAAAGATTTTTTTGGCTGTGATAACTTTAGCAGATCCGGATCTATAGAAAAAAGAAGAAGAGAAGCATGGGAAGAAGAAGAACTCTTGCTAGTGAAAAAGGAGCAGCGTGTTGGGGACAGAGATTGCGTGGGGACTGATGTACTATAAAAGCCAAGACAAGAGAAAAGCCCATCAAAAAGGAACAAAAAGAAAAAGCCCACTGGGCCACACAATAAAAAACCCACAAAAATAAAAAGCCTAGCCCAAAACACAACTTGACCCCTTGTCCAAGAACATAACGCAAAAACCCTACGTGCGGGATCAAATCGGCTATAGGGACTCCCAAAAAAACACATTGATCTGGGGGGGATCAATGCAGCAACAGACCGCAAACACAAGAAAAAATGAGATGCATCCAGGAGAGATCAATGCAGCAACAGAGCGCAACACGGAAGCACATGTGATGGATCCAAGGGATACTTACTGGTCAGGTAAATATATTTGATCAAAACATCAAAACCCCCTTGTTTGGTTCAATCCGTACATTGGTTCGCCAAAAATACACTTCTCTGCAATCCCAAAAGAAAAAACAGTAACTAACTCCAAAAATGCAATATACGTAATGGTTTTTAATTTTGTCGCAGTGATGTCAAATCGATATAAGGCGTACCTTGAAAGCAGTATACACATCGACACTCCAAATCATGATTCTCAAGCAACACTACCTAAACCTGCAGTATGTTGTATTCTTTACTTTTTAGAAAAAAATTGCTGGAATCAGACACAAAAAACTGGTTAAGTTTTGATTCTCATTGGAAGGTGTCAATTACACAGGAAACTGGAATTTCATACACAAGTTTACTGCAAGGGATGAGTCTCCTAGGAAGTCAGCCAACTGATATAACTGAGGTATATGGTTCATAAATATGAGGTGAAAAATAAGTATTACATCACATAAAAAAATGCATCATAAATGATGTGCAGGCACCAATAGAAGGAAACACAAAACTGTTGACATCTTCTCTTCAGCTTGAGCATGAGGTAATAAGACTACATGTACAGTAACCCATTTTTATGTAAAATATTTTAAGCAAATGTTTATATGATGTGATTTGAAATTAAAATCTAACATTTACAGAACCGCATGCACATCATTAGCAACAGGGGGGCATACTTTGGGAACGAAGAATCATATGCACAAGCAAACGCAAATATAGAAGATGTTGATGATGATGAAGACAATTGTAACTATCAGTTCAGCGGTGATCGATCATACTATACAAATGTACAAGAAGATAATGATAATGCAGAACAAAAATATGAGGAAACAAATGGACCAGATTGTGCAGAAGTGGTTGAGGAACACAGTGTTGAACAAAACACTAGTACAACAAAGGGCAATGAAGATACCAATCTAACGGAAGATGACATTTCTATTTTCCTAGAGAATGAAAGTATCAAAGCAGCTGAAAAATTAAGCCAAGAGGACCAGAGCAGACATGTACCACAGCTACGCATGACTTTCGAAGATGACAAAGAAGCACACAGGTTCTACAATGAATATGCTAACATTGTAGGTTTTGCCGTAAAGAAAGCAGGCAGCTACATCTCGAGAAAAGTACACAGTGCTACGAGGATTACATTTAAATGTAATAAGTCAGGCAACCCAGCATGTAATGAGGCACGAGAGAGAAATACCCAAGAAGATACAAGTCGTGAAGAAGTATCAATCAACACAGAAGGAAAGAACAAGAGGAAAAGAAATACAATACTTCAAACAGGTTGTGGAGCAGAAATGGTAGTAACTCTCAAAGACAATTTGTGGGTTGTTACAAGGTTGAGTTTAGAACACAATCACCCGCTGCACCCTCCTGGTGAATCTAGGTTTCTAAGGTCTCACAAATACATGACAGAGCAAGAAAAAATGCTTATCAGGACATTCAACTCAGTGAAACTAGAAAACAGACAAATAATGTCAATCCTATCTTATCTGAGAGGAGGTCTTGCCAATGTTCCTTATACCAAGAAGCATGTATGCAATGTCAGAACAGCGATTAGGAAAGAAGCATCACAGAATGATATGATGCAATGTTTGGAGTACTTCTCAAAGAAACAAGCAGAAGACCCGATGTTCTACTACGCTATAGACACTGATGAGAACAACATTGTAAAGAATATATTCTGGGCAGATGGCAACTGCAGGAGATTCTATGAAACATGTGGTGATTGTATAAGCTTCGACACAACATATAGAACAAACAGATACAACCTACCATTTGCACCGTTTGTTGGAATAACAAGCCATGGAGACAATTGCCTATTTGGATGTGCATTCCTGCAAAATGAGACAACAAGCACATTCAAGTGGCTATTTAGGACACTATTGAGATGTATGAATGGTAAGCCACCAAAGACCATTATAACAGATCAAGACATTGCCATGAGACAAGCGATACAAGCTATTTTTCCAGAAGCAGTTCACAGGAACTGCCTATTCCACATAATGAAAAATGCAAAAGAAAAATGTGGGAGGTGTTTTGCTACAAGGCCAAACTTGCACAGTGAGTTCATGGACGTTGTTAAAAATTCACTGACAGAAACAGAATTTGAGGTTCTATGGCAGAAGATGATAATAGATAATCCTGGACTAGAGAATGTCAAATACTTTAAGGAAATGTGGAATCACAGAGCTGATTTTGCACCAGTGTACTTCAAGAAATTTTTTTTCCCATTCATCCACACAACAAGCAGGAGTGAAGGCACAAATGCAATATTCAAAAGCAATGTGCTGTCAACATTCAGTGTCATTAGCTTCCTCTCAGAATTTGACAGGATAACAGAAAGAATAGTGGAAGATCATAAGGAACAGGATGCTATAACTCGTGGGACAAATCCAACACTACATTCAAGCTACTATTTTGAAATTAAAGCTGCCAAATTATATAACAGGAAGATATTTTACAAGTTCCAGGCCAACGTGAAGAAGATATCACAACTAAACATAAAAGAAGCTCTGAAAGATCAAACTTATGAAGTGTACAAATCACAGTTCCATGCGCAATATGATTTCCGTCCAAGGAGATACATTGTTACAGTTGACATACCTACAGAAGAATTCAGCTGCATTTGTGCAAGATTCCAAAAGGATGGTGTTGTCTGTGAGCACATTCTGAAAGTCCTTGATCATTTGAACATCTCAGACCTGCCAGACAAATATTTCATCAACAGATGGAGGCCAAAAGAGAAAAAATTGAACACAACAACACTATGTAATTTGACAAATGAACTCACAGCAAACAACAGCCAGTTGAGATACAACATCCTTTCCAGGAAAGTAGTAGCAGTATCGTCAATGGCAGCAACATCGATCTGGAAGTTTGACTACCTGGTAAAAGAATTGAAGCGAATAGAAGATGAAATAGATAATATGACAGCAATCGAAGAAGAAGAATCACAGAGAAGCAGACAAACACAAACCACGGCAAGCAAGTCTAACAGAACAACAGGTAGCAATTCGCCAACGCAAAGCCATCAAAAATCTACAACAATACAACTAAGTGATCCAGAAGTAAGAGCACCTCCAGGAAGGCCAAAAGTAGTTCAAAGACAAAAGACAATTGGAGAAATTGTAAGGACAAAGGAAATGATCACATGTAGCCATTGTGCAAGTACAGATCATAATATACGGACATGTCCAAACTTACACTTGCAAAAGGTGCAACGGAAGAAGAAAAATAACATAAAAAAAACTGAAGCAAATGCCGCAAGAAAGACAACAGAAGAAAAGAAGGTCCAAAAGGAGCAGATGGAAACTGAAGCAAGAAAAGACAACAGAGGAAAATTATGTTGCAGTTCAATCATATTTACAACTAGATGTTATAATGAAAAAGGCAATTTAGATGTACGACAAAAACACATATGCTATGTTGATTGTTGAGAGTCTTTTTTCTTTTGTGGACAATGTTATTTAAGAATACAGGATATCTTGAAAAAAAGCAGTATGTAACAAAATTAAATGTTACTTGAAAAATACCTTACAAATTTCCAGCTTGTTATTTGACTTGTGTCGATCAGTTAGAAGTTCCTCAGATTATTGCAACATTTGCATAAAAAAAGGACAACAATAAATACAGCTACATACACAAATTATAAAAATTAAAAATGTGAATAAAAGCATACCATAACATTCAACAAAAGATTTTACAAAGTATGGTATATATTTGCAAATGCACAACTAGTCCATCAAAAAAGCAAAATCATAGTTTGACAACCCTGGTTCACGTATAGTGCATCAACGACATATGAACTAACACAATTGTTTATGCCAAAATATGTACAACACATTGCACTTCGATTTCAATGAACTACTACTAAAAAAAGTTTGATTTACATCTGGTGAGCATATTTCCCATGGACCTGCCAAATAAAAAAAAACTAATTGTAAGAAGCCACGTATACGAAAGTGAGATATGAAAAAACACTATGCATATTACCTTAGGATCAAAATGTTTGATAAAATCAACAGATTTCTCTAACTCATTATGTGTGGAGAACATCATTTGATTTGCATATTGGGCGCGAATATTATTGATGTCAGCATTCCCAAACTTGTCCATAAGCTGGACTCTAGGATCCCACAACTCCATGAACTTCATAGCGAAAATGCCGCAATCATGTCTAAAAAAAAATCAATAACATGACACAACAGAAAAAAACATATATATAGAAAGAAGAATTAAATTAACAGTTTAATGTGACACGTACACGTTAACCTGGCGTGGAACCTTAGGATAGAAGAGCTGAAAAGCTGAGAAATCAACATTGAATAAACCTAACTGTCTCCACATTTTGATGAAGTTCGATGTCTAATAACAACAAATGGAGAAAAATACTTATGTAACACAATACTATATGCTCAAAAGGACAAAAGGAAACAATATGAAATCTGAACTTAAGAAATATCACTGAGTCACTGACCAGCTTGTCATCAATTTCCTTATGATACTTAGATTCCTGGTTGTACAAGGAGTCGAGTATGAAAAATTTCTTTCCACTGATAAACACCACTAGAACAAACCAATGGTCCTGGTGTAATGTTGGGAAAAATAACTAATAAACAAAGGAAACAAAAAAAGATTAGATAGGCATGTAATAATCATAATCATTCATAACAACTCAACAAGGTTCATAACAAGGATACTACAAAAAAAATACTAACCAACTCAACAAGGTTCAAAGGCCTGATAAATGAAGCAAAGTCAAACGCCCTTTTCACAGCTGCGAACATCTCTTTTTTCCTCAGTTCGCTAGGATATTTCTCCAGGCAGAACTCCTGTGGTAGATGTAATCATCAAAAAAATTGTGTTATCTATAGTATAATATTCAGACATGTATATTACAAAACAATATGGGATGAAACTACTAACACTTGTGCTGTGGAAGAAGAAATGCTTCTTTGAATACTTTGGGTGAGTATCTTTGAAAAGCTTCCGACAGAATGCATTGATAACGAAATTATCCACAAGTCCTTTGCGTTTTAAACACCTCCCCAAAGATCCAAATGTGACTTTTACCTATATTAGTTACAAATGTCAGATGCTCATACATGTATGTAACCTTATGTTATATACTTGCACATTTATTAAGACAGAAATTACACCCAAAAAAATAAAGTGCAACTGCAGTAAAAATAAAAGTGCAAACTAGCAATTGCACATTTTATAAACAAAAAATTACACTAATTTTTTTTGTGCAACTGCATCATAAGAAAAAGTGCAACTGCCATCAAAAAGTACATTAGTGTTCAACTAAAAAACATCATAGACAAAAAAAATGTCAATCCAATCTTATCTGAGAGGAGGTCTTACAAAATGTTCCTAACACCATCATAACAGATAAAGACATTGCCATGAGACAAACAAATACAAAGCTATTTTTCTAGAAAGCAGTTCACAGGAACTGCCTGTCCCACATAATGAAAAATGCAGGAACACCTCCCCAAAAAGATCCAAATATGACTTTTACCTTGTCATAGTCTATAGCAAATTTACTGCAAAAAAAAGATAAATCATAACTCCATTAGTTACAAATAAAAACAATTAACAAGACCAACAAAAAAAATAAACAAAGATAAAACTTACTACTTGTGCTCTTCCATGTTAGACACACGGACCAAATTGTCCCAGATTCTCATTTCTTCATGTGTCACACTGAATCTAACCTTGTTAGCAACATAAGGGGAAGCTTTGTACTTGCTAGCTTGAACTACCCTTTTATTTGCAAATTGAGCAGGTTGTGCACCAGATGAGATTGCACTCGTTGTAGCATAATTAGATTTATTATTCATGTCATACAATTTATCTGATTCATCAACCATGTTGTCGCAAAAATTTGAGAATTGCTTGTTTCCTGTAATTTCAACTTCTGGAGAGCTTTGAGACGACTGCACAAAACAACAAAGCCTTAGATATACTGTATTAGCATATAACAAAAATGAAAAAAGATACCGAATTGGATCGTTTAGAAAATTACCACAAAAATGACTTTCCTAGCGGCTGTCACAGCACAAATAGGAGTTAGACAACCATCATCTGTAATAGGGGTCGATGGTTTTTGTGCACAATGCACGGGAATCTCATCATCACAATCATCAAGTGTATGCATGTAAATGGACTGACAAAAACACCACGAAAAATCAAAAAAAAATATAAACGTTAAAAGCAGAAGAACTATCACTGTTACAACTTAGTCTCAAAAATAATATATCATCCAACTTAGTCTCACCTCGCGCCCTCTAGTGCATTTGCTAGGCGATAGAGAATTCTTCCTAGTATTAACATCAAAATCCTCAATAATAGGCTGATAATCATTTAATAACTCATCAAAGCAATTATCATGATTAGGACCACTCGAATATCTCTCGTAATTTCCAGGCCATCTTTGTGTCATCCTCATTTTTGGCAAACCTTGCGCTATGAATAAGGAAAACCAATTTAAATATACAACAATAACCAATAGATTTAAACAAAAAGAAGTAAAAAACAATGAATAATAATAAGATAATTAACACACCGGCAGAAGGATTGTGCAAAGTCAGCACAAGCAGTTCTATTAGCAGCAGGCGTTGCTTCTACAACTGCGTATAGATTATTAAAAAAAAATAGAAATGCTTTGAACGTGTTTTACAAGAATATCTAAATTTTTCATATATCATTAAACATTGATTCTTGATCCAGTGATTAATTAGGTAGTTGCACATTTTAGACATTATGTGCAACTTTAGGTTTAGGAATGTGCTACTGAGCAAAATTAAGCGGTTGCACAGTTTCTATACATAAGTTGCACATTTTTTTTTGTGCAACTCAGGCACAGAAAATGTGCAACTCAAACATCTTTAGACATGACATACAACCAACCTGCCAATAAAGTATACGACAGTATACTGATGAAATTGCATTAAAATATGACTGAAAAACAACAACCAAGCTGCATAACATATCACATCTTTTTCATTTCTGAACTAGGCACTGACAACAACAGAGTGGGCTTTCATGACTATAACAGTACAACCAGTTAAACACCCCCCCCCCAAAAAAAGGAAACAGAATGTGCATCACCATGAGGAGGGCAGCAACATCAAACAATAAAGTATATTACCAACATTAGTATCTTCAGGGGCCAAAACAAGCGTATCATCAGAACCCTGGAAAATCACAAAAATCATAAAACAAAAAACTATATTATTTTCAACATATAGCAAATATAGTCATATAAAAAATAAAAAAAAGACCGACCTTGTAGTTACCATCAGATGTATTCATGTCTTTGTGTGTGAGCATGTGATCTAAACTAACGCTATTGTCAGTGAGGTTATTTTTCATTCCGTAAGCATCCAAATTGCATTCTTTAGCCTGTAAAAATATAAATTAAATATCACCCTAAAACAAATTGAAATAAAAAAATTCCAAAAAAATAAAATAGTACGAAATGATCATACTTACTTCACCATCAGAAACACGCACTGGATCGCTTTTTGACACCTGACTAAGAGGAGATTTCTGAGAAAGCCTTATACGACCACGGGTTCGTGTAGAAATAGAATTATCAGATTCTTGGCTGCTTGATAATTTCTTCTTTGACCCTCTCGGTCTACCCATTTTTTTCTTAACAAGCCCTACAAGGAAAACATTATCAAAAACTTTAAAAATCAAAATCATAAAATGCATCTTGAACAAGCATAAATACTAGAATATATACAAACCATGATATGAACATGTATTTTCAGTTGATTGTTCAGATGGTCTTCCCTGGCCACCTTGTGCATCTTGTTTAGAGTCCTGCTCAGATAATTTCTCTGTATCTCCAGATAGAATAGTATCATCAATATTATTTGCAATAGGAGATGCAGGGCAAGACACATTAGCTGGCTGAGTTGCAGTTTTTTGTACAAATATACCACCAGGAGCATCATAAATGTATTTCATGATATCCACAACAAGAGATTGTGTTTTGAGGCAAGAAGAACCATTCTCATCCACTTTAAATTTGCTGAACATGACAGATATATCTTGCTTAGCCTGTTTTAAACACCACCAATTCAAAAAATAAAACTCATATGAGAAAAAAGAAAAAGAAAAACATAAACAGAGAATCAAGAAAAAAATATCCTTCATTGATTCACCAGGACTTCCCACACTTGCAGAACTAAAAATTTCCCTTGAAAAAAGGTGGGGCATTGAGAACCGCTACTTGGCTTGGCTTGCCCTTCTATTGCATGACGCTTCTCTCTCTCTCTCTCACTCTCTCTCTCTCTCTCTCTCTGCGATTTCCACATACAGGCATCTACTTGTCAGCGGCTTTGCCTACACAGTTTGGTGCCATTTGCTTCTTGAGAATAGCAACCATGGCTTCTCTATTCTATTATTGACTACAAGACAAACTCCATCCGCTTCCGTTAAAAAGCAATTGCATCCTCACTTGGGCGACAAGGTTATCACCAAACTTAAGATCCAAAAAATCCATGAATGAATTATCAGCATCCTGTGTGCAATGATCAGCTTTATTGTCATTTACTGAAGGTGGAGCATAACACGTCATATTGATATGTTTAACCTACCAAACGAAAGACACACAAAAAATAA
The DNA here is from genome assembly GCA_019208055.1 of Stipa capillata. Lineage (NCBI taxonomy): Eukaryota > Viridiplantae > Streptophyta > Magnoliopsida > Poales > Poaceae > Stipa > Stipa capillata. Next base: position 111,431 of record JAGXJF010001686.1, read on the forward strand.
CTTCAGCAACATAAAACGAAGATTGAAAAATAAAACATAGGGGGACAAAAAACATTCACTCACTGGACGCTGTCCATATTTCCCTTTTGGCGACCGATCAAGACGTGAAAACTCTTTAATCATTGAACCCTTCCAAACATTGATTCTTGGAATACAATTAGAAGTAGTATGAGTTCCAAAATCAAGAAAATCAAGATGCTGCAAAAAAAAGAAGGAAAAAATATAAAACACCAAACAAAACAAGAAAATAGTGACAACAAAAATACTATATCACTAATTAACTTACAGTCAATGCATAGATGCAACCCCCGAGTGTACTGTGGTAATGTGATCTCAACCTCCTATCCTTCTGATACTTGGAAATATATCCAATAAGCCATTCAAATCCAAATTTGGACCAATTCCAACCATGTACTGAGTTGACATCAATCAAAGGAAGTAGGTACTTGGTGCTGGGCAAAGTGCTAGAGTTTGGGCATATAAAGGTAGCTAAAGCAACAATCATGAAACATCTAAACGAATCCTCAACAGTGATATCCTCTTTGAGTAGAATCTTTGATCCAAAAAACTTCACCGAGGGCATAGTTGTCCGACCAAATATAGCCAGAAACTCAACCTTCGTAGCCTCGGACTCATCAACAATTTCACGGCCTTCATTTGGGATGCCTAGCACACTGTGAAAGCAATCTACAGATAGAGGGATCCTCCCATGCCGAGTAACAATATCACAGAATTTAACATTAACATGATCAGCAACAAACTGTGCAAATTTCCGGGGCACAGCCCAACCATCAAACATCAACAACGAACCAAATCCTTTCTGGCGGATAAACTCCTTCACAGGATCAGACAAACTTTTGATAACCTTGGCAAAGTATGTAGTGTTGCATCTACTGAAAGGAACAACAGATCTAGGCTTGCTGACATACTGTTTCTTTTGACCCTTGTCATCCTGCATAAAAAACAAATAGATCAAAATCAAAATCTACAAAAAATAAAAATAAAAAATGTAATTCACCTTCAAATTTTTCCGCTGACCAAACCTCCGGCAAGCCTTCCTTTTCAAAGACCGGCCAAGCTGAAAAATAAATAAAAGAAACAAATAAACTGCTCCAAAAATGAAATAAACAGTGGATTACATAAAAAAAGCTTGTAATACCTCCAACATCAAATCATCAAGAGAATCACTAGATGACGATGCAAACTACAGAAACACATAAACACATAACATTTAGTCTCAAATTCTGTAATTACTAAAAAATGGCAATGCGATATGAAAACATAAATGACAAAAACAACTTACCCCATCAATGTTTGGATTATCGCTTGGCATGTAATCAGACGAATCGTGATCGGCGACTCCACATTCATCAGAATTCATAGAATTGTCGCTGACTAAATGAGCATCATCCATATCCATATTTCTGAAAAAGTCTCCAATAACTCAGAACATGAAAAAAACTATGAAAAATACTTAGTTCAACACCTAAAAATAGATCAACACCTCAACCAGCGTTATGAATGAGCGCTGCAGGTCCGCAGCCCCCCTAGTGGTTACCTATCGATCCCTGATCGCCTACTACCAGAGATGAATACAGCTCTCTATTAACAAAAACAAACAACACAAAATAAAAAATGGATAGCTAAAAAGCACCCAGCACGGTTGCTCAAAACCAAAAACAGCACTATCAAAAACCTAATCGACACACCCAAAAACCCTAGTTCACGCCGAGTCCGCGACGACCACCAACAAGTTAACAAAAAATCGAAGTGCAACACACATACCCATATCAGACCCCGCCCCCCCCCATCGGGCCACGCATAGATCAAAAAAAATGTAGAACGGAACTGCCCAAATCGAGTCGAAACTAACGATGAGACCAGAGTACAAACGATCGGCAGAGGAGGGGATGGCGATTCTCATCTAGGCTAGGATTCGACGGAAGGGGAGGAATCGAACCGGGTCAAATCGATGAGAGGCGATTGCAGAGCGCGATGCCGGCAAGGAGAATGAGCGCTCGGGAGAGGAGGAAATCCAGGCCGCCGTGCTACGTACCACTCGCACCCTTCCGTCTCGCAGTCGTCGTCGCCGCAATCGCCTCTTCCCCTGCACAGAAGATGAACAGTGGGCGCGAGAATCCAAAAATCCCAAAGTGGAGTTGAAGTCCGCCGCTCAAAAATCCGGCCATTAATTCAAGCCCAGGCCATTACGCGGGCCGTCACTGAACCGGCGCACAAAAAAAACGGCCCACGCCCCACGCGGCGCGCTGGGTCGGTTAGCACGAATCACCAAGCACGCAGATCGGACGGCCCGCGAATCGACTGCGTTGAGCAAAGAAAACAAAGGCCTGTGAAATAGCAGAACCGATTAAAAAAATCTAACATGATAGAGTAATTAAAAAAGAGAGATGAGAGCCATCTCTTTCCCCGGATACGACTCTTCGCGTGCTGATCGATGAAAAAACGATCCCATGCAAATGCAGTGTCTTGATCCCGTCCCCTTCGCTCCCGTGTGAACGCAGCTTGATCCCTTTCCCTCCCTCGCCTTATCCCGTGGAGCTGCACCACCATCACCCTCCATCGCAGGAACCCCCCCGCCCGTGGAGCTGCGCCCTCGCCCGTGGAGGACCGTCGCCCATGGAGGAGCGTCGCCGCCCATGGAGGACCGCAGGCCGTCACCGCCTTCAAACTCATCCCTATGTCCTCCAGCGAGCAGACATAAGTGTACAGCGGCGCGGAGGAGGAGGCGCGGCGCGCACTCGTGAGCGCCTCCGCGGAGCTCGGCCTCGCCCTCGCCAACATGGGCGCCGCCCGCCACCTCGCGGTCCGGTGCTGCGGCCGCCGCGCGCTCGAGCTCGACACCGACCCGGGGCCGAGGGTCGCGCCGTTCTCCGCCTCCGCCTCCGCCTCCGCTTTCGACGATGACGGCGACCTCCTCGCAGATCCCAATTCGTGGCGTGCGGTGGGCCTTCTCCGAGAGGCCGCCGAGCTCATCCGCGTCGTGCACGACCTGGTGGAGGGCGCCCGCGGCCACCTAGCCGCCGCCGAGGTCCTCCTGCTGGCGCTGGGCATGGAGAAGAACGACGACGGCCGCAGCCGCGATGCTGCTATTGCTCCGTGGGTGCACGCCCCCAGCGCTGCTGAGCTGCTCGGTAGTGTCATGGACCTCGGCGAGGCGTTCTCGCAGGCGATCGAGCTTGTCGAGCTGACCGCGGCAGCGCGGAGGCCGCGTTCGGCGTCGGCAACAATTGAGGCCTCCGCCCTCCGGTCTCCTAAATCTGCTACAGGATTCGGTTGCTCTGTTCGTCGCTCGGTAATCGCTTGCTTGATTTCGTTTTACTTTCCATTTCGATGGAACATGCGTGTTGGTTTGGTTTTGATCCATGGCCATTTGTGTCTGACATGTCATTGCGATGTTCTGACCATGTTGATGATCTGAGACTATAATTCGTTCGATCGGTTCGGTGGTTGCTGAGGTTGCTCGAATTAATCCTTGGAATGATCAATCATCCAGTGTTGTTTTCTGTGATCGATCTGAATTGAGGAATGGAACTTGTACATGAGAGGCTTCGCTTGTGTGTCTGCAGGTTTGCAAACCCGCTGCAAGGATCAATTTCACGGCACTGCTAATCCATTGGCCTCACAGAAAATTATCTACAACCGTAACTGCATTGTATCACATAGCCACAGCACATGAAGACTGCAGCCCATTAGTTATTTATCACTTGCGTTTTGCTAGTGTTTCTGCGTTCTTGACATCATTGAGGAGTACTGAAACCATGGTCATCCTTGCTGTTACTAGTTACAATGAACTTCTAATTTGTCGTCTTCTTTTTCCTTTGCTGAAGGGTAACAATTTGACAAGTTACTACCATGTGAGTCATTTTTTCTTCTCTTCAGCGTTTCCTTTTAGGGATAATGAGATATATGCCACTGCAAATAGGTCGAAATAGAGAAGTACCACTGCTGTTTGAGGCCTCGTACAAATGCCATTAAAATTTGACAATACTTAGAAATACGCCATTACGAGCGTTTTGAAACGATTTTGGGGGAATACAGTGCCGTATTTCATACCGTATATACGCTGTCTCTCACTTACAAGCGGGCCCCATATGTCAGGTTCTTCTTCCTCCACTCTCTCTCTCTCTCCTCTCTTCCCCCATCTCTCTCTTTCTCTTCTCTTCTAATTTCCCGAGCTTGACCTCCGCGACGGCCTCCCCCGGAGGTCCCCCATCAACTGCAAATCATATTTATTCAGGTCATCGTCACTCAACTTATCTTTCGGGATTACCTACACCAGCATATATACCCTATATGTGCCAAAAATAAGCTACAAGAATAAAATGGATGGGTATGTGTCACAACTAGACTACTAGAATAAAATAGTGCTATTAATCACAAAATACAATAAATTAAGAGACAGCTTAAGAGATAATACACTAAAAAAACTGTCTCTAAATAGTCATTTAATAGAGGAAGAGACAGCTTAAGAGACAGTGCATTAGGACTGCCCGGAACTCCATCCTTACCAACGGAGCAGCATTTAGTGTCATCATTTCGTCATGTCAAATACAGCTAGCTATACACGATTATACTTTTATATATAATATTTCAGTGCATTTATAGACAACATAAAAACAATAAAATATGTGCACAGACAGTTGTTATCTCTAATGCTATTTTCTTAAGAACACTAAGCACAGCATGCAAAAACAGACATATACACCATGAGATACACATATTTACACATCGTTTACTGTTTTGCTATTACATCGTTTATCAATAGAAGAATAATTTATTTTAATGAGATATATATAACATCAAATATAGTTTGTTATATCTTCACTAACCAAGTAATGTTTTGTCCTCTATCTATAATGTTGTTATCTCCTGTACCACTTAAATCTCGCGTCTTAGTCTATCTCTTCTGAATATGTGCCTAAGTTATCTCACCTTGTTTTTTTCTCCCTGTAAAATTAATGTGGTGGGATAGAGAGAGCTTCTATAATTTCTCTATATCTTTACTATCTATAAAATTTGAGTTGGTGGCTGTGATGATGGTGGTGTCACACCCTCCTCTAACTAACTCTCTAACTTTCAACAAACTCTACTAAACAGGCTGCAATCTTTACGTAACTCTCAACAAATTCTGCTAAACATACTCCGATCTTTACGTTCTGAGTTAGTTTTTTACTCTGCTGAAATTTATTATCTTACTAAATAACAGAATCCAATCTTTACGTTCTGAGTTAGCTGGTTTGCTAGTGTTGTTTCTTCTCCCAGACATGTGCGTAAATTTTGTTATAGGAGTATGTGTGTTGTACGAGCACTCTACTGTTAGCTTGTTGTAAGGCAAAGCAGTATATTTTGTTATAGACTTATGGTTTTGGTCAAAACATGAGATGTTATTCTACTATTTGAGATATCGTTGCAATGCACAGACACTCTGCTAGTATGCATAGTGGGTCACTATTTTGTCTAACATAGCCAAATGTCAAAATTTGTATTAAGTGGCCACGTCGGGTAAGAGGCTCATTTTATAATAAAGTTACCTACTAGCTGCCTAAGCAAACGGGAGATTTTGCGAAAGAAAAATTTGTATGTTCACCTCGTAGCTACTCCATGCTATGTCATACTCAACAATGATATTATACTCAGGGCTGTTTAGTTGGGTTGTGACTATTGACAAAACTGATATTGGATGGCTGTCTAAAAAAACTACTATGGTTGTGGGAACATGAACATATAGTTTTTGGTTGATCCAAACTATCTACAATATTTTGAAAAATGAGCACAGAAGTTTTAGCTTGCAAAAAACTAGCAGAAAATAGTTTTTCCAAACAGTTAAATTTACACTGCAAAGTCCATAGCTACCATTGGCAAAAGCTGGCCATTTGGTTGGGCTACAGCTTTTCCAATGAAAAGTTACTTAAAAGTCTAACCAAACGGAGTCTCATTTTGTAGTTTTACTTGTAGCTCCTTAGACGTGGCATGTCTGCCACCTAAACTTGAGGTGTGACACCACCGTGCTACTTAAGCACAGTAGTAATTAAGCACGTATAATGTACGTTTCTATAATATGTATAGACATACTCTAAATACTCCAGATGCAGAGGCCGGAAAAGCTTTCTCTTTCATTATCTAAAAATATATTCTAAATACAAGAATAGACCTAAAATCTAAATTCTCAAGGCACTATTCTACTAGAAAATGTGTTTGAGTGGTCGAGTGGGCCGTCGGCCCATCGCTTGCTCCAGTCCGCTGCCCGGTCCGCCTCCACTTGAATACACCCGAGTGAAGGGCAGTTGTGGTGCGCCTTCAGCAGGCCACTAGTCGGACACCGATCAACTTGGAGCCACCGGTTTCTCCACCCGGACATTCCGGGGACTTTACCCTGGAATCTTCGAGATCCGGAATTTTCGGATTCAGTGGAACGTCCGGGCCTTAGGCTCCGCCAATCGGGACCAAAACGCTACAGCTTGTGTTCTGGTTCTGACACAAATTTCGAGGGCATTCCCCCAGAGGGACACTAGTAGGACCCGAACCACTTGGGAAACCAAATACCACTCGGGGATTCAGTCGGGATTTATGGTATGTCCCCCGCGGAGCTACTAGCTGGTCTCCATCCGCTGGACATGACTGGATACCACCAGGACTTACCTGTTATTAACTCAACCGCCATGATATTCCCCCTACAGGTGAATATTACTCAGCTTATTATCTCTACTCCGCAGGAGTTCTATGAGTCCCTCACAATCTTCCTGCAGGCAACAAAAAGGCGCGCCCAAGCGGATGCTACTCGAAAAAAAGGAAGAAGGCAAAGGTACTCAGCTTGGGTGTTACCATACAAACTATAGCCAGATTGTGAAGGACTCGGGGGCTACTGACGATGGCATAGCACCCGGATATCGTCAAGGAGGACAAAGCCGCCCCTCTGGACACAAGATGGGTCGAGCCGACTACTCGGAGTCCGACTTCTACACGGGGGCGCCTCATCGACTTGGAGTACAAGACAGGGATAAGTATTTACCCGGCAACCCCGGATTCAGTTGTAACTAATTATGAAATCAATCTGTAAACCAATCCGAACTCTTGTAACCCTACCCCGGTCGCCTATATAAGGTCGGGTAGGGGCCCTCCGATCGGTACGCTCTCACGTAGACTCATAAGCTCTCATATTCTCATACACACATAGCCATAGCAACTTAGATATCTACTCTTGGGGTCTTGTGGCACTCGGGATTAAAGCAATACCAACCACCAAACCAAGGACGTAGGGTATTATCTCTTCTTGAGGGCCTGAACCTGCCTAATCTTTATTTTCTGTGTGCACCCATCTAGATCTGTTGTGCTCACGCTGCCCTATATTCAATATTGCCAGATCTAAACACCGACAGTTGGCGCGCCAGGTAGGGACAGTGCGCATAGATCTATCCGACCAGATCCAGATGGGTTTCTTCAACAACTACGGCGACTTCGTTCAGGACAACATCATGAGATTTGCTTCACTGTATGTTGTCCCTGATCCAGAACAGCTTTTTCGATTTGAAAAGCTGGACTTCATCGCCGACAAGCTCGACAAGCTTCACCTCTGTGACTCGGCTTCTGACCAGTCGTCGGAGGCTTCGCTGCTTCTCCCACTGAAGCTCTCCTCCGAGTCGACGACTTCGGCGGCCGTCTTTGAAGGCGAGGTTGTACCCAAGTCGGATCCGCTGCTTGAACACGGGTTCTCACCCGTCGAGTAGGGATCCCAACTGGTCGACGCGATCGAGTCCCTCCTGCCCATACTCGACTACGACTCGGACGACTTCGAGAGTTTGGGAAGCCACCACCCCTCTCAGGAGGTCTTCATAGTCAATCCAGACGCACTGGCCGGTAACGATGACCAGCCAATTTCCATCACGGAGCAAACCCCCACTGAGCTTGAAGCTACCTGGCTCCGCCTTTTCGCCAAGGAGGAGGCACTGGCCGAGCAGCAGACCATGCTCGCTCGCCAACGTGATGAAAGACAGCGCAATGATGACATGCGAGATCGAGGGCGCCAAGTCCACAACGCACTCCGCATGCGTGAGAGGGGACGGCGTCCCGATATTTCCGCATCCCAGTCACAACATCGTCGCCGCCACGGTGGCGGCACGTGCCATCAATATCCCTGAGGGCACCTCGAGTCACGACGAACTCCAACGGCTCCGGATCCTAATAGAGGAAGCAGCTCTCCAACAGGCCGAGATCTCCAGGGACCGTGCAGTTTCTTCTGCAAGTGCCAGGAACCGGCGCTCTCCCCCTCCTGGGAACCCGTAAGCTGCAGAGGGTCGCCGTGCCAACCCCGAACGTCATCGCCTCGCCGGATCGGTTCGCAGCTGACTCGGACCGGATCGTGATGCACGGGGTACTATTGCTGCAAGAAATCACGCCCGTCATGGCGCGGGACAAAAGGATCACCTTGCTAGGTCGGTACGTAGCCGACTTGGACCAAATCGCGACGCGCGGAACACCCTAGAGGCCCGACAAAATGCTCGTCGGGACTCAGGGAGAGACAACCGTGGTGGCCACCATGGAGACAGCAGTGATAGCCGTGCTACTAGCCGGCGTAGCTCTCCAACTCCTTCCGGCATGGCCTACGTAGGCCCCAAGGCATTGTCGTCTTCCCTTCACGATTCCGAGTCACCGGCATCGACAAGTACATGGGCGAGACTCGGCCAGATATCTGGCTGGCCGATTACCACACGACGTGCAGAACCAACGAAAACAACGATTATGTTGCAATCCATTACCTGCCCCGGTTTTTAACCGACTCGGCTCGACCTTGACTTACCAGCCTGCCTCAGGGTTGTATCCAATCATGGACTGACCTTGAGACTCTCTTCATGAACAACTTCCAGGGCACTTACAACAGGCCCAGAAATGTGTGGGATCTTCACAGTTGTACTCAAGAGGCAGGTGAAACCCTCAGAGAGTACATACAACGCTTCTCCAAAAAGAAGAACTCTCTGCCAGAAGTCCAAGAGGGTGACGTCATCACCGCCTTCTCCAAGGGCGTTCGGAGCACAGATCTCATCCACAAAATTGCACATAAGAACCCCCAGACTACGCGCGAGCTATTCGATATTACAAACAACTTCGCGACTGGTGAAGAAGCTGTTCGCAGTGCGACCAAAGACGACAAGGGGAAGGGCAAGGCTTCCGAGTCTCCCGAACTAAGAGATCGCCTCAGGTTGGCCAAGAAAAAACATCGGAAGCGCAAGAATGGAGACCTCGTTGCGGCTGCCGAGTGCGCTTCACAGCGCCGACCTCAGCGCGGCAACGCCACTTTTGAGGAGATGATGAGCCAGCCGTGTCACTTCCACGGGCCAAAGTCCAACCATCTCATACGTGATTGCAATCTCTTAAATAATTTGAACAAGCCGTTCGCCCCCAGCCAGAACAAGAAGGATCCTCCCCCGGACGAGAGCGATGAATTTCCAAAGGAGACTGCATGCCTTATGATCTTCGGCGGCCCAAACGGCTACGAATCCAAGCGTCGCCAGAAGCTCACGGACCGCGAAGTCAATGCGGTCGAGCTAGCAGTACCCCAATACCTGCGATGGTCCGAGTCCATAATCTCATTCGGCCGCTCGGATCATCCCGACTACATACCTCATCCTGGAAGGTTCCCCTTGGTGGTAGATCTAATTGTACGTGGCGTCCGACTCACCAAGGTCCTCATGGACGGAGGGAGCAGTTTAAACACCCTTTATGTCAAGACTCTGGACGACATGAAGGTCCCTCGCTCGGAGGTCATGGCCACTGGTGCACCCTTCCACAGGGTAGTACCTGGCAAGCTGGCAAAGCCACTCGGGCAGATCGCTTTGGCGGTCACTTTCGGTACGCCCGACAACTTCGGGACCGAGACTCTCACTTTTGAGATCGTCGACTTCCCAGGCTCGTATCACGCCATCCTGGGGCATCCTTGCTACGCTAAATTCATGGCTGTCATCAGTTATGTCTACCTGAAGCTCAAGATGCCGGGTCCCCATGGGATAATAACGGTGCAAAGCAACTTCTAGCACGCGTACGCATGTGACCTGAAAAACTGCAACCTCGCCGCATCCCAAATCGCAGCAGCCGAGCTTGACAACCTCAAGTCGGCTGTGGTCGAGGAAGCACCCCCGGCCAAGAAAGCTTCAGCATCGACATGCTTCCAGTCGGCGCGGGACACCAAGGCAATCCAGCTCGATCCGGAGGACTCCTCCAAGACGACGCAGATCGGGATTGCGTTCAGCGACAAATAGGAAAGCGCGCTCGTCAGCTTTCTCCATGACAACTGGGACATCTTTGCATGGACATCTTCTGACATGCCCGGAGTTTCAAGGGAGGCTGTCAAGCACTCTCTAAACGTTCGACCGGACGCCAAACCGGTCAAGCAACGCCTGGGCCGTTTTGCTGAGGATAGCCGTAAGGCCATAGAAGAAGAGATAGCCAAACTTCTAGCAGCTAGCTTTATTAAAGAAGTGTACCACCCCGACTGGTTAGCGAACCCAGTTCTTGTTCGCAAAAAGAATGGAAAATAGAGAATGTGCGTTAATTACACGAGTCTCAACAAAGCATGTCCCAAAGATCCTTTCACATTACCTCGCATCGACCAGGTGATAGACTCCACGACGAAATTCTATGTTTTCTCGACACCTACTCGGTCTACCATCAAATCAAGATGAAGGAAGATGACGAGATCAAGACATCGTTCATCACTCCATTCGGGACCTTCTGCTACGTTTCCATGCCTTTTGGCCTCAAGAACGCCGGTGCCACGTACCAACGGTGCATGCAGCGTTTCCTTCAGGAGCAGATCGGTAGGAACGTGCAGGCCTACGTCGACGATGTTGTGGTCAAGTCTGAGAAAAAAGAAGATCTCCTAACTGACTTGGGGGAAACATTCTCCAACCTTAGGCGATTCAGCATGAAGCTTAACCCAGAAAAGTGCGTATTCGGAGTGCCTTCGGGAAAGCTACTTGGTTTCATTGTTTCCGAACGGGGAATCGAGGTCAACCTGGAGAAGATCGATGCCATCGTCAAGATGGGGCTACCAAAAAGCCTCAAGGATGTCTAACGGCTAACCGAGTGCATGGCGGTCCTCAGCCGATTCATCTCCCGAGTCGGCGAAAAGGCCCTGCCCCTCTACAAGCTCCTGAAGAGGTCAGATAACTTCACATGGACATCTGACGCTCAAAACGCCCTCGATGGTTTAAAGAAGCTCTTGACCATGTCCCCGGTACTGGTTTCCCTGATGCCCAATGAACCGTTGTTCCTCTACATCACAGCAACCACCCAGGTGGTCAGTACTGTCTTGGTCGTCGAGCACCCCGAGCCAGGTCATATCCAAAAGGTTCAGCGCCCGGTTTACTTCATCAGTGAAGTACTTTCCGAGTCCAAAGCGCGATACCCACAGATACAGAAGATCATCTATGCGGTGTTCATAACATCTCGGAAGCTAGTCCACTACTTTCAGGGACATCCGATTACAGTGGTCAGTTCCTTCCCCATCGCTGATGTCATCAAAAACCGTGACACCACAGGAAGGATCGCTAAATGGGCAATGGAACTAATGGCATTCAGCATAAGTTACGCCCCCCCGCACGACTATCAAATCTCAAGCTCTTGCCGACTTCATGGCCGAGTGGACAGAAGTCCAGTTCCCACCCTCTATCATCGACCTCGAACATTGGACACTCTACTTCGACGGCTCACTGATGCTTCAGGGCGCGGGGGCTGGCGTTGTACTCATTTTTCCGAGAGGAGAACGCTTCAAGTACGTGCTACAGATCCACTTCCCGGCGTCCAACAATGTCGTCGAATATGAAGCCTTACTACACGGCTTACGTATTGCGATCTCACGCGGGATCCGCCGGCTTCTCGCCCGCGGAGACTCCGAGCTGGTGGTTAGGCAGGTGATGAAGGACTGGTCATGCAGAGACCCAGTCATGAAAACCTACTGCCAAGAGGTGCGCAAGCTGGAATTTAAGTTCGATGGCCTCGAAATCACACATGTCCTCCGCCGAGACAACGAAGCTGTAGACGCGCTCGCCAAGCTAGGGTCCAGTCGGGATGTTGCCCCAGCTGGAGTCTTCCTCCAGGAGTTGCATGCTCCATCTATCAAAGTGGAGACGGCACCCGAGACCACCGAATCACACCCCGAAGAATCTGATAGCACTCAGCAGACGTCCCACAAGGTTCTGGTCATCGTTCTCGATTGGACAACGCCTTTTCTCAACTACCTCCTGCGGGATACACTCCCGCAGGATCAGATTCAGGCATTGCGCCTTGCAAGGCGTGCCAAGGCCTACGTCATAATCGATGGCGACTTGTACAAGAAGAGCATATCCGGAATTCTCCAATGATGCATACCTCAAGAATAGGGGAAGTAGCTACTGCATGATATTCACTCGGGAGTTTGCGAGCATCACGCGGCACCAAGATCATTAGTCAGTAAAGCCTTCCGACAAGATTTCTACTGGCCAACTACCGTCTTCGATGCTGAGCACATTGTGCGCACTTGCGAGGGATGCCGGTATTTCGCACGATAGACACACTTGCCGGCTCAGGCACTCCAGTCTATCCTGATCACCTGGCCATTTGCCGTTTGGGGTCTGGACATGGTTAGTCCCCTCAAGAAGGCTCCCGGAGGCTACACACATCTCTTCGTCGCCATCGACAAGTTTACCAAGTGGATTGAAACCAAGGCAGTGGCCACGATCACTTCAGAACGGGCCGCTGAGTTCTTCTGGGATATCGTCTACCAGTTCGGGGTCCCTAATGGCATCATCACAGACAATGGCACTCAGTTCACCGGTGGCGCCTTCCTCCAATTCTGTGATGACTAGAACATTGGCCTCAACTTTGCTACCGTCGCACACCCACACACCAATGGATAGGTTGAACGGTCCAATGGCCTGATTATGCAAGGCATTAAACCTCGGATCTTCCAGCGCCTGAAGAAATTTGCGGGTAAATGGGCAGCCAAGTTGCCCTCGGTACCTTGGAGCCTGCGGACTACACCCAACCGGTCAACCGGTACACACCTTTCTTCATGGTATATGGAGCCGAGGCCGTGCTACCGACTGACATAGACCACGGGTCTCCACGCATCCGCGCTTACACCGAGGCCGAGCTGGAGGAAGCAAGACAAGATGCTATTGATCAGCTCGAAGAAGCACGCGAAGTCGCTTTCCTTCAAGCAGCAAAGTACCAGTAGGGCCTACGACGCTATCACAACCAGCACGTACGCGGCCGCTCGTTTAACGTTGGCGACTTCGTCCTGCGCTGAGTCCAACCCAACAAAGACAAGCACAAGCTCTCACCATCATGGGAGGGTCCGTACGTGGTCGGCGAAGTACTACACCCGGGGGCTTACCGACTGAAGGTTAACGACGACGACATCATCACCAACGCATGGAACATTAAACAGCTACGTCGTTTTTATGCTTAAATTTTTTGATATTACGAACAAATAAATAAATATTTTTTCGCTCCATTTGAAACAATCCTCGGAGTTCTCGACTAGCCCGCCATGCACGCTCACGGCCGCGCATAACAGACACTCGGGGGGCTCCACCACCCTGGGTTCGCCCAACTGCACTCGGGCTTTTTTCATTCGAACAAATTATTTTAGTACTGTGCATACAATTCGACGTTAACTCTTTGCTCTCGATCGCCGGTTTACGCCACAACCTTGCGCTACACGGGAAACAGCCCACGGCTAATCTCTATGCATAGGGGGCTACGACGGGTCGGCAAGAGTACACACAACGGATTAGCCTACACACGAACGAATCTTTTGCGAAGGAAGAAAGTTAATAAACTTTAAACCAAGTTCTCTACAAAACATGCATAAACAAGTATGCACTCGGACTTCCCGAGCAGTTGATATACACGTTCCAAATATTTATTCCTACAGCTCGGCGCGGTCGATGAGGGAGTTCGCCATGACTTCTACCGCCTTCATGAGCTCCGGGACTTCTTCGTCAGGAACGTCGGCAGCATACCCTTCCCCGATTGCTTCCATATCAAGCAACGGGCAGTGGGACTTAGCCACCGCAAGCGACAACACAGCTCCGGATCGCGTGGCCTCCTTCTGTAGCCACCTCGCCTGATCTGGCACCCATCGAAGGCACTCCGCGATCACCTCAGCGTGGTCCGGAACTAGGTCGTCTTCCCACAAAGTGTCACAGGCTATCTGACCCGCTGTTTTTAAGGACTCAGCTGTCTCGCTGACCTTTTTGATGCATATTTGGAATGCTATGGAGACAGAACGAAGGCATTAGCAGGGCGTTCAGCGGGCCCCGACTGAACAAGACCCGAGTCAAGAACTTACTGGCGATGGAGTCCGCGGCCCTCTTGTTCGCCGACTCGATGGCCTCCAAAGCCCTCCTCAGGCTACTGTTGATGATGAACGCCTCCTTCTCCAGCTGTTCGACGCGAGCCTTCTCTGCTCCGAGCTCCTCCTGAAGCTTGGAGGCCTTGTCTTTAGCGGAGGTAAGTTGTCCGGCGCGGACCTTCATCGCCTCAAGCTCCTCCTTGAGCTTGGAGGCCTCATCTTCCGCAGCTGCAGGAGACTGGTCGACACGAAGAAAACAGAAATGATCAAAGAAGCTCGGTTTCCTTACCTTGAGCCTGGGCGGCCTCCTGGCAGATGCCCCTCTTTAGGGATGCAATCTCGCCCTCCCGTGCGAGCACTTGCTCCTGTGTCGCCTGGAGGGTCCCCTTCAAGTTATCACAGTCAGCCTTGCGCTGGCCGAGTCGGTCGAAGGCAGGAAGTTGCTCCTGAAGGAACTCGGTCTTATCCCTAGACCGTTTGGTTAAGTTCTGTAAGAAATAGCAAAGGAGTTTAAGCTACTCTGTCACACCCTGAGTTTTCTTAATCAGGATTTTCTAAAACCCGAAACCCTAAGCGCGTATATGCTATGTGTTCAGACGTATTTGCCAGATTGTTGGATCTTCCGCATCCTTTCATGCATAGCATTTCATGTCAGCATCCGAGGTTGCCTCGTCATCGCATGCATAAAAATCCAAACCCTAATCGGAGCTCATGCGCCGTATGTGCTCGAGCCCCATTCAAACCCTAACCCTAGCGGCAACTTGTCCATTCTTGTTCCCGACTTCCAAAACCCAAACCCTAACTCCCCTGTACCCTACCACGACCCTGCCGTCGTCGAAAACCCTAAAAACCCCCTTCGTCGCTCAAAACCCTAATTAGGTTTTCTCACCTCAGAAATTAAGAAAGTGTTATCGCATGCACTTTTATTTCTCCAAAGGGCCTAGAATTTTACCAGTAACTCCTTGAGCATATTCCTCACAAACTTATGCAATAAAATTGGGAAGCCCAGTTCAGAAATTTTGAATTGTATTCAAAATTCCAATTAGGTCAAAATCCCCAATTGAACTACAACTACACCATTCCTTACTCAGAAAATTCTACAAAAATTACATAACACTCCTTTTGTACCCCTACTCCACTTCTGTAAAAACACTTCCACCTCCAGTACAAAATTTACCAGGATTCCTATCGAACACCTTTATCTATATCCCTTCTTTTCCCTTGAATTCAACCCAGCTGCCAACCACTTGTTCCAGCAACTTGCTATCAGCATCATTTTGGCTCTGAGCCTTGTCTAACATCCTCTCTCTAATGCCAGGCCACCAGCATAGGGATTCAACCCTAACAGCAGCTCATGCCAACATGAGCCAGCTCCTTTTCCTTATTCCTAACTCATCTTCTCGAAGCCCCATTCTCTGCTGAGCTCTACAGGTTTCAACGCCAAGCAGTGACATGAACTGACTCGGGTTGACACGCT
Organism: Stipa capillata; assembly: GCA_019208055.1. Lineage (NCBI taxonomy): Eukaryota > Viridiplantae > Streptophyta > Magnoliopsida > Poales > Poaceae > Stipa > Stipa capillata. The sequence continues at coordinate 127,258 of JAGXJF010001686.1, forward strand.
GGCCAGCATCAGAAACCCCAGGACATGCGTGGCACGTCCATGCGCGCGCTCTGGACGCGCCCATGCCAGTGCCAGACACGCACACGCGCACCCCTGAGCCAATGTCCACGCCGCTGTCACTGCGTGCATCGCCTGAGCAGACCAAGACCTCTGGTGAAGTCGCCGGGCTCCTGTGGCCGAGTCCACGGCAAGGACGGCGGCCGAGCAACCGGCATTCAACCCTCCCACTCCCCCTCGCCTATTTAAAGAGTTCCCGAGCACACAAACCTCCCACAGCCTCCTCTGGAAACTCCTCAAACCCCCTCAAGCCCCCTGAGCTCACCGTTGCCCAATCATCTCCTCCAACACCGAGCACCACCGCCAACCTCCGCTGGACATCACCTCCTTTCCACACCAGCAACCGCACAAGCTTCCTAGTAGCAAAAATGGAATCTCCTTGAGCTCCTGAACCCAGCAGTGCCAACCATTTTCCCTAACTCCGTTCCTAGCCACCGCAATTTCTCGCCGTAGAGTTCGCCGGAATCCTCACCGGAAACCTAAGCCTCGCCGGACATTTCCCCTGCGCGCGCGCCCCCCCCCTCTTCCTTCTCTCTGTGCTGACCGGTGGACCCCTCTACCGAAGCGGTACGCCGCCCCTTTGCCTCTGCCAGTGGGCCCAAGCAGCAACCTAGGCCCACTGTCAGTATTACTGAAGCCGGCGCCGAGTTCCAGTCCACGTCACCCCCCCCCCGAGCCGCCGGTCTGGCCGGTTTTCTTCCCCCCAGTACACCATTCCCCTCTGGTCCGGCCGGTTCACCATGAACCAAGCCGATTCTTAGAAAACTCCCCAAATAAAAGTTGCTCAGAATTTCATTTCCCACCTTTTTCATATAGAACACTTTTCGAAAATCCCAATATATCTCCCTGTACAGCCCAGTCCAGTACACAGTTCCAATTTCTAATATTTGTTTAAACTCCTTTTGAATATGGGTTCAATTCTAGGTTGTTCCAGCTTGTAAACCTGGGTATTTTAGACCCCTTGCTCAAGTTGCATACACCTTCATGCATTCATGTTGCTTAGCTCAAAGGTTAAAAAGAATAGATGAACTTTGAAACCCTAGGTCAAGCATTCATTCATGTTCCTAGATCATTTTCGGTTTGAATTTGATTAGGTGGTCCATTCCAAGTATCCAGAAGGTTAAAGCCACACCGTGTCAAACATCTCAATAGTCATTCGTTCATAAGTTGCATGAGCCCAAGAGCCAAAGAAAGCATGTGCTTATCCTCAAAACCCTAGAAACCCTAATCGGCATTTCATGCATTTTTGTTCTTCTCAGTATTAGCACCACCATGTTAGGATCTTCAAGGAGATGTTAGAACCTATCATGCATGCATAACTGAACTTTATCATTTGCTACTCGTGATGCTCGATTCTTATTCAAGTTTTTCCGAACGTGTAGTTGACGGTGTGAGGTACGTGCGCCAGGACGAACCCGAAGCATCTCCACGTCCGGAACCGAGCCAAGACTTGCCAGGCAAGCCCTCCGCCCTTGATCATGTTGAATCCCAGCTTTACAAAATATTATTTTGTTTTCGAACCATGCATGCTATATTTTATCCCTGTTATTTTATGTAGAGTAGCTATCACCGAGGATAGGAAACCCTAGTCCGACCCCGTAAACCTTGTCGCCCTAGGACTATTGTATTCCGAAGGTTATCGGGAACTTAGGATAGTGTAGATATATATATACATATGCTTAGCCCCGCAGTAGATGAATTAGGTTTTCGAAAAGGAAAAGGAAAGCAACACCCCATATTTCATGTGATGGAATATCGAAACGGACCGTCGCGTCCGGTTGTAAAGGTGCATGGAAGGTAGGATATGCATGGGTTGGGATATTCTACCGTGAAATGGTTTGTGAAACCAAGCTGAAAATAGAGAAGATTTTGATCCGGGTCGGAGATGAAGGGGGAAATGCAGGGAGCATGTTAAGTGTGAGGTAATGCCCGGCGTGGTTCTCGCAGCCCGTTCCGGGGTGAGGTGTGGAGTCCTTCTCGGATCACCTAAGGACCTGTCTTAAGTGCCGTTTGGCCAAATCTTACAGTACGACCACATGTCCTTTGTGGGAAGGACTTGATCTAGTAACCGGCCTGGACTAGCATGAACCCGTGGGCAGTTAGTAGAGTGCAGATGGGGTGGGTTTAACCCCTGTAGAGGATAAACCCGTGGTTTTAACGAGGTATTATTCGCCACAGAGTTGGAACACCAACCTCCTTGTAGCGATGATACTGACTCAAGCTAGGTGTGGGACATGTCCTTCTGACGGGTTCATGGCTGGGTTCACACCGGCGAAGAGTCTCGTTGTACTAGCTCTGGTAGTATGCAGTGCACGGTATGCCCAGGGTGAACTACATCGTGTGGGTAAAGTCGTACAACCTCTGCAGAGTGTTAAAAAACTATTCGAATAGCCGCGTCCGCGGTCATGGACGAACTTGGTCGGGCCACACTAAAGTAGTCTGGCTTTCTGAGCCCCAAAAAGGATTTCTGGGATATGGGTTTAAGGACGTGAACCGTCGTGTTCACAGGGCAGTTTGTCAAGTTCCCGTCGTATCGGGAGGTGTGAAGTCGGGTTTTCCCGTAGCTACGGGCAAACCTTAGAATCCCCGTAAGTACGAGGTGAGCGTCGTCTACCTGAGGAACCGGGTGATTGGGAACCCCGTAAGTACGAGGTGAGCAGCGTCTCCCTGTGGAACCGGGTAAGTACCGTGCTTTGCCGTCGTATCGGAAAGCACACAATTGAACTCCCCGTCGTATCGGGCGAGTGCTTTGAGCAATACCTTATCTCGCCGCGTCGAGAGGTTTTTGATAAAATCACTTTTACATCTATGTATTTATTTACAATGCAAACTTACTTTTTCGCACAACATGAAACCTAGGATAGAGCCATATTGTTGATAATTTCCAAGCATGTCATATCCGTATTAACCTCCCCGGTGGAGTGCTTGCGAGTACATTCAATGTACTCACCTGGCTTGTTATGTGGCCAGACGATGAGGAGGAATACCAGTCTGGCGACAGCGACAGCGACTTCGATGCATAGGCTTTCTCCCCAGTCTGTTGCCTGTGGCATACCGATGGGCTATCCACCGTATTTACTTTCCGCTGCTGTTTTAATTCGGCCAATAGGCCCGGTTTGTAAGAACTAAAAGACCAAGTATGGTTAATGTCTGTAATAAACGATGTATGGCATGGTTATGTATCAAGTACTTGTGTGTATCGACTACTGATCCAGGGATCGATACAGTAAACACAAGGGTTATCCGGCCTCAAAACCGGGTAGTCCACATACTCGGACAAACGGGAAAGGCGTCAAGACCCTCTACTCGGCTCTTTGAACCAAGTGAAGGCTCGGGGGCTACACCCTCTGGGTGCACTGATCGTGCCCCTAGAGTAAAATCTACAGAATAAACAAGGACCCTCCGCCCGACTACTCTAGTCAGCCGAAGGCTTGGGGGGCTACACCCTCTGGGTGCACTAATCGTGCCCCCAGAGTGAAATCTATAGAACAAACGATGAACCTTCGCCTGACTACTCCAATCAGTCGAAGGCTCGGTGGCTATACCCCAGTGGGCGCGCTATCCGCACATTCACAGTGCAAGAGAAAAAAAAACAACCCTCAACCGCCGGCGTGGGTTGCCCACGCCCTATCCGTCAGCAACGGTGCTAGTGTATTTGCTTTTCGACCATTGTGGTGACCCCTGCGTATATAAGGGGAGAACCGAAGCCATGAAAAGGGGCTAGACCTAGAGAGAAAAGAAGAGAGACCTAGGAGAAGGAGAGCAAGAACACCTTTGTTTCCGGGCTCTTTGTAATCGTTCAAATATTCATATATACATAAAAAACAAGACGTAGGGTTTTACGCCAAGAAGGTGGCCTGAACCTGGGTAAATCACGGTCTTGTTTCTAGCTTCCTACCGTTCAAGGTCGACGTAGCACCTGTTCCTTCGTCTCCCCGGCCGAATCCCAAAGGGAGTCCTTTCGGACCACCGACGCCAGCGTTTGTACGCCGACAGAGCCGTCCTGTCCCCCCGGGGTGGCACCAGTGACTGTCCTCCTTCTCCTCCATGCATGGAGAGGGACATCATCTTCATCTTCCTGGGCTTCCTCCTCAGGAGTTGCTGTTACAACCGGCGGAGGAGCGCTGGGCTCCTCCGTCGCAAATACCCCTCCCTTTGACGACCTGGCGCCAGTGGATGATGGTTGGGTGCTTGCCTGCGGCGACTGCCCACTGCTGGGGATGTCGACGTATTGGGGTTGGTTCCAGATCTCTTTCTCTGGAAGAGGAGCGGAAGAGCTGAACCCGAATAGATCCTGCGAGGTCGGGGTGCACAGATGCAGACCGAGTATGACTCGTTTGAAGCATAGACTACAAATGACAAAGTCGGAGGATTGGCTGGTCAACTGATTCGGAGAGTTGGCGAGGCTATAAGGCACCGGGTGCCTGGAGATGTCCAGGTTTGCTCCCTGGACCATCAGCTTCCTGACCCGGCACTTGACCTCCTCCTCCGTGAGCTCGTCGGTTGTCTCCCGGGTCACATCTTGATGGTCGGTGTATTCATACATCGGACGGACCGTAAGCTTTGCGGGCTGGATTCGGTGCCTAATGAAGGTTGCTACAACGCCAACCCCAGTGACTCCTGACTGAAGCACTTGGGAGAGATGAGCCATAAGAACTTCGATCCCGGGTTGCTCCCATTCTTGCGGAAGCTCAGTCCAACTCAACTTGATCTCGGGAGGCTGACCCAAGAACTCTGGAAGTGAGGGCTCGGGATTGCTGCAGTAAAACCACTCCGAGTGCCATCCTTTATTGGAAGTCTGGAATGGCAGCTCTAGGTAATACTTGACGGCCCCGGGCCTCAGCTGAAATCCAGAGCCCCCGACAACAGCCGGGTTATTCTTGCTCGACTGGGGCATGATGATGAACAGCTGCCTCCAGAGCGCGAAGTGCGGCTCGTCCCGAGGAAGCATTCGCAGAGCGTGATGAAGCATGCCACATGCAGCATTTCGTTGGGGTTGAGATTGTGCAGCTCCAACCTGTAGAAGTACAGGAGCCCGCGCAAAAAGGGGTGCATCGGGACAGAGAAGCCACGGTGGAAGAAGGCGGCGTGGATGACGAGTTCACTGGTATTGGGAGTGGGGACTTCCTCTCCGTCGGCGGGACGCCATTTGATCAGCTCCCTCGGCAGCAGCACTCCCGCCCCCACCATGGTGTGCAGCCGGGCCTCCGTTGCGGTGGATTTCGACCAGTGCACCATTGAACCAGCCGGGGAGATTCCTTCACTGAGTGTCGCCCACACTATTGCGTCTTCCTCCTCTTCGAGCGGATCCGCTTCCCAGATAGAGGTGGGCATTCAGTGGCGGCGGACCCGATCTAGGGTTTCTATTGGATGCCTGATCGGGGTCCGGCCGGCTAGGACGGGGAGGCAGATGCGCGGAATGGTGATAAGGTGGAATCTGCACGGTGGCGAGATGGATGCGGCGGATTTACGGTGATTTGGATCTGCTGTGCGGCAGCGCTCTCAGCTCAGTGTCGCGGGAAGAGGAAAGGTTTTGGGAGCAGAGGAGACAAAGCGTGAAAAGGGAGCCGGTGTGAACGGATCGGGTTTTAAAGAAGTGACAACCTGGCGGGTGCGAACTTTCCGCCCCCGCGGGATAGGCCCCCCGTTTCCACGGCATAACTCCTCCGCACTCGCCGCGCGACTCAGTCGCTTCAACGGCGTAAGGTTTCCGTTTCCAGATTCCGCGTGATCGGGGTTTCAACGGTTAGCCTTCCGGGGATAACGGCCGTTTGAATACACCCCACATAAAGAGCGACTGTAATGTACCTTTAACGGGTCACTAGTCGGTTACCGGATAAACTTGAAACTGAACGTTACGGTTTTGACGGGTTTCGATGGTTGGCCCCCAGGGAAACGCAATCACTTGAACACACCAGAGTGAAGCATAGTTGTGGTGCACCTTCAGCAGGCCACTAGTCGGACACCGAGCAACTCGGAGCCACTGGTTTCTCCACCCGGACATTTCGGGGACTTTACCCTGGAATCTCCGGGATCCGGAATTTTTGAGTGGAACGTCCGGGCCTTAGGCTCCGCCACTCGGGACCGAAACGCTACAGCTTGTATTCTGGTTCTGACGCGAATTCCGAGGGCATTCCCTAGAGGGACACTAGCAAGTCCCAAACCACTCGGGAAACCAAATGCCACTCGGGGATTCAGTCGGGATTTATGATATGTCCCCCGCGGGGCTACTAGCTAGTCTCCATCCGCTGGACATGATTGGATACCACCAGGACTTATCCGTTATTAACTCAACCGCCATGGTATTCCTGCCCTACGAGTGAATATTACTCGGCTTATTATCTCTACTCTGCAGGAGTTCTATGAGTCCCTCACAATCTTCCTGCAGGCAACAAAAAGGCGCGCCCAAGCGGATGCTACTCGGAAAAAAGGAAGAAGGCAAAGGTACTCGGCTTGGGTGTTACCATGACAAACTATAGCCAGATTGTGAAGGACTCGGGGGCTACTGACGATGGCATAGCACCCGGATATCGTCAAGGAGGACAAAACCGCCCCTTTGGACACAGGATGGGTCGGGCCGACTACTCGGAGTCCGACTTCTACACGAGGGCGCCTCATCGACTTGGAGTACAAGACAGGGATAAGTATTTATCCGGCAACCCCGGATTCAGTTGTAACTAATTATGAAATCAACCTGTAAACCGATCCGAACTCTTGTAACCCTACCCCGGTCGCCTATATAAGGTCGGGTAGGGGCTCTCCGATCGGTACACTCTCACGTAGACTCATAAGCTTTCATATTCTCATACACATATAGCCATAGCAACCCAGAGATCTACTCTCGGGGTCTTGCGGCACTCGGGATTAAGCAATACCAACCACCAAACCCAGGACGTAGGATATTACCTCTTCTTGAGGGCCTGAACCTGCCTAATCTTTGTTTCCCGTGTGCACCCATCTAGATTTGCTGTGCTCACGTTGCCCTATATTCAATATTGCCGGATCTAAACACCGACAGGAGGTCAAAAGAGACATAAATGGGTTCCAAAATCTCACTTGAGCAAGTGGCATGGATCTCCTCCATCGCGAAGGTTGCTAGCTCTGGCCTATTGGTTGCCACCCAAAATAGGTGAGGGCACCCACAAGCGTGCATGATGGGAGGGAGAGGCGCCGTGTTCTGTTGCGTCCGGTTGGATAAGTTGAGAGGATAAAGTTAGAGGTATTTGCATCTATGCGTCATATTAACTAGAAGGAAAATTAAAATATGACACATGATCAATTACCATAGACAAGATGGCTGATTAAAGTCCAACGTAAAGTGTCGTATATGATCAAATTCTTATAGTAAAAACAAAATTTACTTAAACAATGAATAAAAACATATGAACTTCCATTAATTTTCCAAATTGTTCAGCTAATTTCTAACCATGGAGACAATTTCTACTAATGAATATAATTTCTAGTAATTAAATGAAGCACGACTAGATAATAACCGAAATAGTTTCAAGGTTTAAGCTGCAAGTATCTATAAGGTGGAAACCTGGAACTTAAAATGTGAAAGTTGTAGGGTCTAATTTGCAACAGTTTTCTGTAACTGTAAATATTCTAATTTGCACGGCATGTTGTCTCGTCCGCCGATCAACTCTCTCGCGACTTGAGGTACGCCGCCTCCCCTCCCCTCCTCCGGCCACCGCCCTCGTCCTCTTCCCTGCTGACCCGACCCGAACACCGCAGTGCGCGTCCCCGCGCCCACCCCATCCCGCGCCGCCTCCTCCCTGAAAAACCCCAATGCCTTTTTTTCGACGAACAAAAAAGGAAACCCCAATACCTGCCGCCGCAAACAGGCTAGTTTCCAAATCGTCTTTTTTCTTTCTTTCCTTGATTCGTTTCGTGTTGAGAGTAGTTCTCGAGTCAACTCATTTTGTATTAGTGCATGATCTCAGGTTTGTGAAAGATACGTAGGCTTGGAACGAGTCGGAAACAGCACGAAATTCAGATTCAGGTAATCGGGAAGTAATTGCCAAACCCAAGTTTCCAGGTTGTTGCCGTTGGCGCTTATTGTAAATTTCAGTGGTTATACTGAGTTATAGCCAAGGTCAAAGAAACAAAAACTACTTGTGTTCATGCGTATACATCGTAGAGGAGGGCAGCACACTAAGTAAAAAGTTGGTGTCTTTTCCCCTTATTGCAGATATTGCATATCGGCATATGTGTATTGCAAGTGAAAGCCTAAAGGGATTGGCAAGTTTTATGAGGGGAAATTTACCATGGTCACATGTTTCCTGTTATCATAGGTGGAAATGAGGGACAGACAGGGAGAGGCCTGACCGTGTCTTGATTATGCTGGTTTCGAAGTACATGTTAGTGTTTGAGGTCATTGTACTGAAACATGTAGGCTTAGAGATTAACAGAAAAATCCTGGTAAGAAAGAAGTAAACTTGATACCCAATACCATCCAATGCCATTAGGTTACGACACCCCGATGTGTTGAGCTACTGAACCTTGTGATGGCTGACAATCAGTTTAATACTCTGGCTGTTCAGCATTCTCCTATCCAAGCTCGTCTCTCACGGAGGTGCCATCTAAGCCATCTCCACTGAGCGACAATGTCGCCCAGATCAAATTTTCCTACTATTACATGGTGGTCAATTTGTGCTGTACTGTTTGCAGTTGCACGTGCTTGCAGTACTGCAATCGCAGTAGGATTATAATGATCCCAGTTCCATCTTATGACCCGCGTGGGCCACACCAGCACTTGTGTTGCAGTCTTGGTTCTGCCTCTGTCTACTCTGATAGCTTGTGCTTCGATGTGATAATCAGAAATTCAAGTCATTGATGCTAGAACTTATGACACTTCTAATGGAAATGAGGAAGAGGTGGCTACTGAAGCAAATTGGAATTGACTTTGTGTTAGTCTTGTATGTATGTGTCTCAAACTTTGGATGTTTTTAACCCGTACGAATCTAGCTATAGTTTGCGGGAGTGTTGAACTTTTGATGAACCTTGGCAATTTTGCATGCTAATACATATATTTTTAATATGTTGCAAGACAAATATGCATATATTTATGCTATTTATATTATCAGAACTTGAGCTGAAATTTACATCTATTTCTTGCTGAGATTTACTTGTTTGTAGTCTAAACTGTGTGAATTTCATAGTGCTCAAGCCTAAAATTGTGCATAATTTCTTTGAATATGTTGTTGAGTTTATTCAAGACTTGAGCAGAACTCAGATTGGAGAAGAATATGGTCCCTGGGTTCCCTTTATTGGAACTATGTTCCTTTTCATTTTTGTTTCAAATTGGTCAGGTGCTCTTTTACCTCACGTCAGGGGCATATTTTTACACAGTTCTTAGCCAAAAAGGATACAGTTGTTATGCCTAATGTCAAGTATTCCACTTTCCATTAAGTAAGATCCAGAAGAAAACCCATTGCTTGGGCACCAAATCCAATGATATTTAGGCCAGTTTTGCTTGAAATTAAATAAAGCCCTGTGAGCTTGGAACCATATCTTCTGTTCTTAATTATCCCAAATAACACAAAAAGTTTTTACTGTCTTGCATAGTTGCATATTTTTCAAGGTTTCTGCACCATGGGTTGCACGGTTCATTTCCTTTGTTGCATAGTTTGGTACTACTTTGGGAAGATAGAAAAAGAAGAGACGAATTGATTCGTGAGTGATGACGGGTCCTGGGTGAGGCTGGAACCAGGTCTAAATGAAGTTTTGCCACTCCCTCTGTTTTGTTGTATCTGTCTATGGCCCTGGGAGTTACCATTTCAAAATATTTGTCCATTGAGAGAATCAAGAGTGTAGTTATTGCAATGTTTCCACCATCTAGCCTTACTTAAATGCTTTGAAAGATGTTAAGTGGTTGTAGCACATCCTTTAATAGGGACATGCATGATCATTTTTCGTTAACCACTTCTTAAATTTAATACTTCCTTAGTTTGTACGCATAGTGGGCTATAGACAGATATAGTGAAACAGGGGGAGTATGACTCATGTCAGCATTTTTTTATTCTGCTGTTTAGTAGTTGCAATTGATATATGCATTTTGTATGACTTAGTTGTGCATGTGATTGTATCATATCTTCTTGATCTCTTGGTACAACTTTTTATTCGTGTAGTTGGGTGGCTGAAATGGATTTATTACTTCCATTTAAAGTTGGAGACGCTGCAGAGTCAAGGTCCTTCTCTATTGGTTACAGGGGTGCATGGTTCCGTTGCAAGGTACATCAAGTAATTTATTGAAGTCATGTGTATTCATATACATAAATACATCTCTTCTTTGTTACTTGTTAGTACATCCTGTTAAAGTACTATGCATTTCAAGGCTTCATATGCTATACTCCCTCCGTTCTGTTCTACATGACATTATTTACTTTTTGTGGTCACCATGACAAGACTTTAGCCATTAGTAACTGGTTTTGATACTTGGAGGTCCCATTTTAGATGATTTGGAGTTCTGGGTCCAAAAACAGACCAAGGGCATAGTTGAAGGTCGTAAAATGGACATTGATAATAACAAATCCAGTTGTTAACTAACATATGACATGACTATGCATTTTATATAATCAACTGCCTGTATTACTAAATGGTGAGTAAATTTCTTAAAACCACACTAGTCGACGAACTATCAAAGAACTAGATTATTAATAAGTAGTTTCACAAAGCCGCTCTTCTTTCTTTTTTTTTGAGGCAAAAGAAACCCTCCTCTTTTGTATCATAGTTTCAGAAAACTACATCTTTTAGGATTTCAACAGAACTGTTAGGCGGGGCCCACTTGCCGGCTAAATAACCATGAACGGCCCGTTATGAAGTTGCACTAGTCCCCTTTCACGGTTATGTGACTGACAGGTGGGTCACGCTTGTCAAATCCAATTGGCCTGCCACCACCGGTTGAGAGTCTCAAGAGATTAGACCTAGTGTGTGCATGTTTATACGGATTGTGTGGTTTCCCTTTTACCTGTTGGTTAAATTAACCACGCGTTGTGATGTGATCTTGTAAATTAAACTTGCTTCTTTACTTAATGATAAGATGTACAAGGCTCTTGCATGTTCTCTAAAAAGAAGTCTGTTGAAATTCTGAAAAAGTGTAGTTTCTTGAAACAATGAGTGTGGTTTTACGAATCTACTCCTTGAAAGTGTAGTTCCTTGATATTTTGTCGAGAAGAAGCTCGGCTTTAAGAAATTTACTCTTAAATGCTAGCTTTCTTATCTCATTTTGTAATAATCCATCTCAAATGATCCAACTTACATATGTATATCTTTTGATAAAAGTAAAATAATGAGATGGGCCTTTACTAAATTATGCCACTTTTACTATCAGATAAGCGATATGTGTATAAGGCAAGGTCACATGGAGTGCCAGTTGGAGTATATGGACTATCCAGATGAAAGTAAGAAACTGTTTATGCCTTGTTCTCTTAGGCATTTTATTTTTCATTTTTGATAATCAAAAATATATATTAGTTTCTTTTACTCGAATTTGTTATTTTTTGTGCTAGCTTTATCCGGGTATTCTCTATTTGCATGATTGTATTAGTTCTCTAGCCCAATTTTTTGAAGAGAAGTATAATTTTGATGCTTGTGCTGCCTATGACATCTAAAATGGAAAAAGTCTATTTTTGGTCCCTCAACTATTAACTGAGTCTAGTTTTGGTTCTCAAACTCTAAAAGCAGAGGAATTGGACCCAACTTTCAAAAGCGGACATACTTCGTACCTCACCATATACAAGCGGTTTGAACGATGATGTGGCGGTGGTTTGTACACGTGGTAGCCCAGTCAGTGAAAAATTCAAAATTTAAGAAAAATGAAGAAAAGGACAAATCAGAATTTGTTTACAAATATCTTCACATTTTATTTAAAAATTGAAAATTATAGGAAAAAATCAGAAAATTGTTGAAAAATCCAGCAATATTTAAATGGAAAAAATAGTAAATAAAAAGGAAAAATTTGAGAAAATTCACAAGTAGTGTAGGAACATTCATGAAAAATCATGTTCATAAATTATTTGTGAGATTTCTCCAATTCCTTTTTTCTAGAATATTTCAGAATTTTCATCTTCTTATTTTTTTCTGAATTTTTCCATTTTTAAGATTCCTACGTTTTGTGGAACATTTCTGATTTTTATAAAGTTTCTTCTTTTTTCTTCAATTTTCTGATTTTCTCACTTTTTCATGATAATATTTAGAAATTTTCTGATTCTTTAGTAATCAATTGATTTTGTAAAAAATAAATATTTTTTGACTTTTTAAAGTTTTCTCTTTTTAATTTTCTTATTTCTTTGATTTTTGATATTTTCTCTGTTCTTTTATGTTTGCTGGGCTGCAAGTGTGTGAAACCACTGCCACATCATTGATCAAACCGCTTTGGGTGGGGTGAGGGACCAAGTCTATTTGGTTTTAAAAGCTAAGGGTCAAATTTATTTGGTTTTAGAGTTTAGGTAGTTGAGGGAGAAAAATAGATTTTTACCTTTAAATTGATACATCTGGTAAAATGTTGAACTGAAATGTGATCCGGAATATGTAGTTTTCTACTTTTATTTTTAGATGAATTTTTTGGTTTTAGTTTTAACTTGTATCCTGTGTAGCACTTAAATATATAGTAATGGAAAAATTTGGTCTCAACAGCCAATCCTGTAGTTTGAGACCATAGAAGCCGGGAACATGGGTTGGTGCTACGTCGCATGACCCGGGTTTGATTGATCCCAATCGCGGGTCGGGTCGACTAGGGGTCAACACGAGTCTACGGCTGGGACGTGACCCCAATCGATGGTGTTGAAAGGACAGGGGCATGCGCAGGGAGAGGGAGATGGAGAGACGGGGATGGGGAGATGGAGTTGGAGGAGGGAGATAGGAGTAAGCCAACTGCCGTTGCTGTGTCCAACAATGTCGCTGCTCACTGCTGTTGCCATAGATCGTGGAGAAGAGATATAGATCGAGGAGGGGGCATGCAAAAGAGCTCCCATGAGAGGAGGAGCTGCTGTAGATTGAATAGTGTGGCTTTCTCTCTTCAAATCTGCCATGGTTCGTGGCAAGAAAAAGAGGAGTAGAAAGCTTCATGGAGAAGAAAGAGGGAGAGGGTGAGAGATTGATAGAGCCCTGCAGCCAATAGCTGTTTAGTTGTTTATTGTTCTTTTCGGTTGAGGATAGAAAGATCATCTATTGATAAATGATGCTATTGATGGTAGGTTTATTGGTTTGGCCCATATCTATCTGCCGCCCATATATCTTTTGTACTTATCTTTTTGGTTATGATTAGATTATATATTACACTAGATAGTTTGTAGTTTGGGTCATTAGGATCATGTACCTCTGACCCGCCATATGCCATATCGTACTAGAGTCATCGACCCAGATTTTTTTTCGTTTGCAACCCATGTTCTGAAGAGTCGGTGACCCACGTTCCGCCACCCTGTTCCTCGACCTAAACAACCCGGGGTCAAAACCCTTGACCAAACCTGGATTACATGAATTTGCAGCTGAGACAATATAAAGTTCTATGCTGGATATTGTAATCAGGGTTTCCTTGACCAAATCCATTCATGCTATGTACATGGGATGAGGACATAGGAGGTAGTTGTGGTTTGGAGGGAGGGATAAGGCTTCGTTATTTCTTGCTTGCCCTCCTCATAACCTAGTCTCTTATGTAGTGAGAGACTAGCCCTAACAATCCAAACTAAGCATATATATATAATCTAACTCACCTAACCATGTAATCTTATTGAGTTGGGACTTAAGTAACTAACTTATCTCTAATCCCATATCTAAGACAAAAGCTGATTTGGCTCCAACTCCTGTTACCACGCGTGCCACACATCTTGCGCCATAATAGTTCCTTCTTCCTTGAAGGGGTAATATATGTACACATATGAAACTTTGGATGGATATCACTGCCAGTAGCTTCAGAACTTTGTGGATTTTGTGATGCATTAGCATAGCCATACTGCTACCAAGCTGTGCGAACACACTTGTAAACAACGGAAAATCCATCTAAGACTATCAACACTAGTCTTCTGTCTGACTTAGATTTCACACATCTAACCTCTCTATGTATTCTACACCAGTCTAGGATCATGCTAATGCACACATGATTCAAAGAAGAATACCATGAGAATACTCCAACTAGCAAGTAGCATATAAAAGCTTACACAAATAGTTCATAGAAACGTAAAATAAATTAAGATAAACTCTGGTAGATACACCCATCCGTAGCCTCATAGGCATCTGATAAAGGCACGCGCCTTATCATTTCCAATATAGTCCTCTAGGGAAAAGAACACTCGTCCCTCCTCCTTTAATATGATTTATTATAGCAACGATGAGTACACGATATACTCCAGAAGTCACTAGAAAGTGTAAAGCAGATATAAATGATGCGAGGTTGACGAATGAGTGCTCTTACAGTTCAAGTGCATAAAGCGAACAATTAGTTGCAATAAAGTAAGAAAGTTTGTAAAGCACATTGGTGAGATACTGATCATTGACCGGCACGCAGCTTATCCCGACAACAACCTAAAGATAGACTTTGAAAGATACTTGAAAGTATCAAAAGACAACAATATTACAAAGTTATCACAGATTAACACAAGATATCAACATAGGTGGCTACTCTACCCGATGCTTACTATATTGAACTTGTTCATGATCGCGAACACAACTAATGGATTAGTTTTAAACACTCTACAGAGGTTATACAACTTTACCCACATGATGTGATGTATAATTTTTATCAACACTCACTTTGGTGTGCTAACTAAGAGTCACAACAAGGCTTTACATATACTTTCTCATGGTAGCAACCAAAACTTTCCATCAACACTTTATTGGCAAACCTTATAATCGTATAATTAGTGGGCCAAGATCGTCCCATACAAGTACTTGTGGTTTTACTGTTAAGGCTCATACCAAGTTTGCAATGTTAAATCTTTTAAGGCAACATGAGTGAGACATTCCAAAATACCAAAGAGAATAAAAGAATAAGATAAATCCCCACAAACAACCCATTGTAGCTTAGCAAAAGGGAAAAGTACTCACAAACAACCCTTCGTCACCGAGTACCCACCTAACTTAAGTTCTCGCCTGGGTCTAGTTTAATTAAATTAAAAAGGCATCAATCACCTGTCAAAAGAACATCATCCCTTTCAATGCTCTGAATTAATGTTGTAAACAAACAAAGTACCCATCATCAGCCCTTGATACATCAGACTCAATGATCCTTAATCAAAACTATTAAAGTGGAACAAGGCTCTACGGATGTGATCGTTATTAGCAGCTAAGCACCACTAACGAGCTAGGCAAAACCATCCGATGGTTCGGGTAAAAGTTAAACATGGCAATATGTCATGTATGTGGAGGGAATGGGAATTTAAAATATGTGACACTACCCTTGCATAACAACTACTTTGCTAACAACTAACATGCATGCATAATATTTTTGCAAACGAAGTAGTACCTTAAAAATAATTGGGATTCAATATGATCAAAGCGTGACCTGCCTTGCTCAAAGCTCTACTAAAATGAGAACTGCTCATGGAGTTCCCTCGGCATGTCAAGTTTGTACATAACGTATGGAATAAATAATTCAAAGCAATGTCCAAATTAAGGTCAGAAAATCAAACTAGACATGAATAGGATAGAAAAGTGTAGCTTGGAAAAGCGGAGGTGGTGGAAAAAGAAAAGATGTAAAAGGAGCTACGAGTAAGAAGTTATGCTTTGGCAAAGATTAGACGCTAAATGTGGCAATGATGGCATGGCTAGTGTTTGCATCGAATTGGATGATCAACACTGTAGCTAGGCTTAAACAACATTTCTAAGGTTGCCGAAGTGGTTTGAGGCAAAAAAATTGGTTTTAAATTCATCAATGGATGAGAAACGATGAAAGTGCTGTCGGGGTACCACTCTTGGCTTTGTTTTTGCCGTGGTGGAGATACGGTAGCGATAAGAATCAAAGAAGTTTGTTGTATCATTGTCACGGCGGAGAGTTTGGGCGTTTTTGTTGTTGTGACTCAGTTGATGCAACAGGGACCTTGTCATGTGGTTGTAGTGGTGGTGGTTTTGGCCAAATTCGGTGCCACGATAGAGATGCGACAACGGCTGATCCTGCTAGTTGCCGCGGTAGCGTTTTCGCTGCTGTGATAGGTTACGACGGTGGTGGCATGGCAATAAGTGGCGATTGGCTGTGTGGCAGCGGTGGGGCAGGGAGAGGAAGGAGAGGGGAGGCGGGTGGTGCTGTGGCTCCGGCGGTGGTTCGGCAGGAGGTAGTGGCGCTTGAGTGGGCGTGCGGAGAGAGGGTGTCCTCTATTTATAGAATGTGCTCTAAGGTTTTGGGAGGCGCTGTCGGGACCCAGAATCCATAACAAAGAATCTTAAGTGAAATCACCCGCTAAGTCAAAACGTTAACCCCGACCTCAACCTTTGGGCATTAATTCCAAGAGGAGTGGAGTGATATGGCTTCGAATAGCTCGAAACGTCAACCCCGAACTTGCTCCGGCAAACCACTGCACAGATTAAGTAGGGTGATATGGTCTCCTCACTCTTTTCTCATTGAGCCGGAACATCAATTCCAAATTCGTCCCGGCAAATTAATGCTCGGTTAGAGTAGGACGATATAGGCCCTGTTTGTTTGGGCTTTTTCTGGCTTTTGGCTTTTGGCTTCGAAAAGCCAAAAGCCAAAAACAGATTTATAGGTGCTTTTCTGGCTTCGAAGCCAAAGCGCAGAAGTCAGAAAAAGGCCAAACAAACAGGGCCTATATCGTCCTACTCTAAACCTGCTTTTGGCTTTTGGCTTCGAAAAGCCTGTGTTTCAGGCTTTTCGAAGCCAAAAGCCAAAAGCAGGTTTATAGGTGCTTTTCTGGCTTCGAAGCCAAAGCGTAGAAGCCAGAAAAAGCCCAAACAAACAGGGCCATAGTTCCTAAACTCCCAGTGGAAGAGTCACTTCACAGGGGTGATTAAACCTAATAACTCTATGATATAGACTCTAAAACCCTACCCACACCATGTGCTTCAATAACATACACGCAAGGCAATGAGGCAGGTGAGAACAAACAAGTATCACAATAGCAACTCTACAACTGAAACTGCAATAATACTAGTTGTTTTTTAAAACTTAACAATATAGTTCACACAAAGAGTTGATTACACAGAGGAAGATTAAACATGGCTAAGAAGCCAAAAAGGTAGGGCCAAAAGATGGCAGCAAAACAAACCAAGCTGCCGAACCCTGGGCAGGACCACTGTCTAGGATTCCCAGCGACTATTCGTCGTGGGCGTTGATCTCTATATAGAAACTATCTGTTGAGGGGATGATTTCCTCTACACAAAATTATCAATAACTGTAAGGTGAGTACAAAAATTATACTCCGCAAGATTTATAAGGAAATTGAGTAATAGATGCAACATGTTTCAATAAGGGGGTAATTGTGGACTATTTTGCGGAAAACTGATTATTCTTTTGACAATACTTTTTAAGTAGAATGAAATCGATTACTGGATTACTTTTAAAGGAGATGAGTCGAATCTTCATAAAGAAATCTATTACAGACCACCGAACACTTAAACCCTTGATTCTTCCTCAACCATTAGGGATGAAACAATCGCTAACACCTCAATCTTAGAGTTGGCATGCTTTAAAGTATGAGTCGCCCCAATGGGCTAATCCGTGTACACCAGTCCGGCTGGTACCCCGACACGGTCCTAAAAATTGTAGCAGGTGATACATCCCTGGTCCTGGACCATGTATAACCTTTACACCTATATTGAGGCACCACATTACATCCCTTTTCACTCACCTAGCAAATAAAAACGGCAAACTATGCAGCTCATAATCCAAGTCTAGACAAATTATTCAGTCGTGGGTGGCCCATTATACCATTCGTGTAGAAGTACACCGGTTCTCGATTCTTGTGGGAAAAACGAGACAACCCACCATGCTCCTAGCCATGGCATCTCGTCTAAGCCCGATTATTATTAATTAAGTTCATTAGTTACTTCCCGGTGAACACTCGGTGAACATCCACCTACCACTTAACCCATCCAGAGTGTTGTGTTTTGTCTGCTATCAAAGGAATTACAACTTTTACATGATTAAGCATGTCTAAGCATCATTAACTATATAAGTAATTTAGAAGCAACAATTATACTACTCTAAATAGGTTGAGAGGGGGTGGTGGTGTTGATTGAGCGCAAAGTAAGTTATGCAAGGAATAAAGCTAGCACTTAACATAAAATATAAGTTGAACGCATGCGATAGGATTTTGAAAATAATTAATAACTCGCAAATAGTAGGATGATCGCAAAATGATCAAAGGGTTGCTTGCCTTGCGGCTCGGCTATTAGATCTTGTTCTTGCTCAGGATTATATGCTTCAGGATCTTCCGGCTCTATCGGGAAGAACGAAAACATCGAAAAAAGGAGGTGTAATAATAAATATCACAATGATGAACATCAACATGATATGGAATGTATGTCATGGCATAGAGGATTCAAAATGATGACTAGTGCAAGTGGAATCAATTTAATCGGAGTCTGGACGTTCGAGATATCGCGATCCGACGACTTTCGGTTAATCGGAAAAACCCTAATTTGAGTTTTTAGCCATTTACATTTTTTCTAGCATGCAAACATGTATGAAAATGACATATTTGAGTAGATCTCATTTTTCTGAACATTTTGATATATTATTTGCATTTTTCTGATTAAAAGTAGATTTTCTATGAATTTTCTAAGATTTAATCAATTTAATACCCTTTTTGTATTTTTCTCAGTAAATAAAATTAATATTAAATAATAAATATCTTTATTACTCAATTTGTCTTAGCCTCAGAGACTAACATGTGGGCCCCATGGTCAACTTTGGTCAAAGTTGTCTGAATCAATGACAGGTGAGTCCTGGATGGGGATGGGGCGGCGACGGGGAAGAAGATAGGGATGGGGGAGCGAGCCAGGCCGGGGGGGGGGAAGAGTGGGCTGGGAAGGGGAGAGGGGAGAGCGGGCCGAGGGGAGGAAAGCTGGCTGCTCGGCCCAGTCAAGAGGGAGATGCGGGGCGGGCCAGCGGGAGAGGGAGGGGGAGAGAGAGCGGGCCAGGCTGGGTGTGAGGGACTCGGTATTTTAAAACCGATTCAAGGAAGTCACAACTAGTGAAGACGGTGACCATAGCCGCTACCTGCGACGGACTATGGCCCACCCTCGCCCCGTGCGACGTGCATACGACACAATGCGTATGACTCACCACGGCCTGATTGAGGGATCACGATTCTAAAAGCATACGCCATGACGCGTATGACTCACTTTGGCAATTGATCGTACATTCACTTTGCACTTCACTTGAATCGAAATAAAATAACAAGTTCCTCCATATGCATCCGTCCACACTCCCCATTCAACATACACGCATGACAGACGGGAGGTGGGGGCATATGTTGGACAGCAAGTATACCATCACACAAGCACTACGATACGATAATATAACTAGCTGTCCACATGGGACTATATGAATACATCATTCGGTGAATAACCGGAAACATAGTCGAGTCTGAAGCATTCATGCAACAGCGGAATAAAAGACCCAAAATCCGCAGCGGTGCATCAACCGCTGCCCAAACGTCACCCAAAATTCCCATGAGTCGATAGCCAACCAAGAAAACCAGGTAGCTAGGCATCATCGAAGTAATCCTCGACCACTGGCTCACCTGCAAGCATCTAGAAATATCCTATGTGAGTACGAAGGTACACGCAAGACTTATTCGTGCTTGATTAGATGTCCTACACATACTAGTATAGCAGCAATTAAACATGGTGCATTTAGATCTAACACGATACAAATAGGAAACATGGATGGATAGCATTAAGGGAGGGAAAAAAAAACATCAACTCCCACTTATAGTTCAGATCTCGTGTAAGTCAAAACACAACATGAGAGCACCAATCATAACATTCCAAAGTTGTGTGGGGCAGCCCACGCCCATCTACTTTAATCAACCCCCTTGGACCGTCCCGGCAAATCCAACTACTATGGGAATATCGAGTGCTCCTCACTCGGAGGTTGCAAAGCTCCAGTGGCCGAGACTTGCCATCAGATAACCCATAGCGGTGAGTCCGGCAACGACCATGAGGGTTCTCAACCTATCACATATTCATTCCAACCAATCTCTCGGTCCGTCACCGGCTGTACAACTACCATGGATATAACGAGTGCTCCTCACTCGGAGGTTGCAAGGCTCCGAGTGACCGAGACTTGCCATCAGATATACCCATAGCGATAACTTCCGCTGACGTCCACGCGTGACAAGATGAGTACTACGATGGAATAACCTCAGAGGGGTATAGCGACAAACTCTCCTTACACCTGGGTCGCATTCATGACATCAAATATACCCGTCGTATCCATCGTGCACCTACCCTCTTCGGCTCTCGCATCTCACTTTTAAATAATTTCAAGTTGGTAGGGCATCAAGTTAAATTCTCAACTATCACAGAAACATAACTTCCCAGAACAACCCTAGACAGTTCCAATCATAATCTCTAACCAGGCATTCACACATTACTAGTAATCAAGCATGTAATAGAATAACAGAGATGCAACAAGCTCTGCTTGCCTTGGTCACAGAGTTCCTGGTCTTGCGTTGAATCGTGAGCCTGGTGGTCTCCTTCTTCGAGCTCTATTGCAATCAATGCGAATACCGGAAACAAAACGATAAAAGAAAGCAATGAGTCCAGCATGAATGCATGATGGATGAGGCTAAGTGCAAGATTTTAAAGTGGCTTATGGGTGATGGAAACCTACTATAATAGGAACGCCTTAGCTTGGATGGGGAGAAATGAAATTATGACCCTAACGATGCATGTATGTCCAATTAGCTTCAATTACAAGTTCAAGTTAAAAATCACTACGCATAATAGATGATCATGACTTAAAATGGTGGTAGTACAGTAGGGCTCTATGTTACGAAACTAACGCATCGAGATTTACTCAATTTGGAGCTAATACCATTAAAATACGACTTATCGAAGAACGACGCTCAAAAGGGGATGAACTAAATCGAGTTCAATTTGGTCTGTAGTGAAATTGCACATATTAAAATTTTGTTTCAACCAACATGTAGGAAATTTTATGAGGTTTCCGAACATATAAAATTTGTTGAAAACGGAGCTACGGTTCAAAAGTTACGCTATTTGGAAGATCGTCGGAAACCCTAACCCTTATCTCTGCGAAACCCTAATTCTTATGCGTACCTGAGCAAACCACACGAAGAAACCTAACCCCAACACACCCAGCTGACAGGTGGGTCCGGGTGGTAGTGCTGACTGGGCTTGGGGGGGGGGCCTCAGTCAGCTGCTGACCGGGCGTGGGCAGCCAATCAATGGCTGCCACGCCACCTCCCTTGCTCCACCTCAGCACTGAGGTGGCCGGCGAGCTCGGGAGGAGGAGCTCCTCACCGGAGCCTCACCGGAGAGCGGCGAAGGGCCCTAGGGGCCATGGCAGGCTCGGGGAAAGGGGGCTAGGGCTCCGGGAGCTCACCCCGGAGATGCTGCGCGGCTGTGGAGGGGTTGCCGAGGGCGGAGCAAGGCCGGCGATGAGAAGAACGGCGGCGGCGACCGGAGCGACGTCGGCGGAGCACCTCGAGCGCGAATCTGCAAAGGAATGAGGAAGGGGGGTTAAGGAGGGCAAGGGCTAGCTCGAGAGCAAGAGAATGGAAGGAGAGGAGGACCGGAGCGGTGGCGATTGCTCGCCGGAGCAGCGGCTGGCGTTGGAGAAGACGACCGCGGCGAGTAGATTCGGGCACGGAAGAGAGGAAGCAAGGGGGAGGGCTAGGGTTTGGAGGGCGTGGGGGATGACAGAGGGGAAAGGGCCGGTCCGAACGGCGCCTTAAATAGGGCGGCTGGCCGGTCGGAACGCCGGGGTGAGGGCGCCGCCCATCTCGGCCACTCGGCGGTGGCGACGTGGGGGATGGGTCCTGGCAGGCGGGACCCGCATGGCGGGGAGAGAGGAGAGGCGCGGGGGCTGACAGACGGGCCCCGCGCGGCAGGGAGAGGGGATGGCGGGCTGGCGGGCCGGCCGGGTGAGGCCCAATAGGCCTCGGCCTGGTGTTCATTTAAATTTTTCTTTTTTTTTCCTTTTTCTTTTAAACCTTCAGCTGAAACTTTGATAATTCACTTGAGCACCTAAACGACCTCCAAATGAGCTGAAATTTTTACAGGATGTTTATAAACAAGTATAGAACCTCCCATAAAATTTTGAAACTATTTGGAGTTGATTTGACCTAAATTTGAATTCAAATTCAAATATGACCTAAGAGTTGGTTTGAACTGCAACTAGTTCTTAATCTTTTTCAAAAATTCCAGAAATTTGCATGTAGCTAGGCTAACCATTTTTATAGCTAATTATAAGTTTTTGAAACTTTCCACCCTTGGGAACATTACCAAAATGTGTAATTACAGTTCTGACCCTTTTTGCAATTTGAGATTGAAATCCCCGATTGAACTAGCAAATCATGGTATTCGTGGATGAATTTTGGAGGAAGGATAGATGGGTGTTGGTCCAGCTAGGAAGCACTAATCTCACCCACCTACTAATGCTATTGTTGATATTCGATGCTTCAAATATGTTGATTGGTGTTTGCAACAATTTCCCACTGAGGATGAGATATGTACGTATTCTATAAAATATAATCATATCACATTTAAGTTTAAACAAGGTGTGTGCAGGGATGATGATATGAATGCAGGTATGAAATGCAAGACCTAATCGTAAGGAAGAAATGGGTATTACACCGGGGAAAAGAAATAGGCCCCGAGAGGGCCCATCGGGGGGTGGGTTTAGATTTAGGTTTTCTTTTTTTTTGATTTTTTGATTTCTTTTTCTTTTTTTGATTTTACCCCTTTTTAAACAATTCAAAAGACCCATTTAGAGATTCAATTTTTTTTTGAATCATGCACATGCTATGATGCACAATAACAAGATATTAAATTGGGGTTGTTACAGGCATGCCTTAGGGTGTAAGACAAGGAAGTGGCGGTGATATAGAGGAGTCCGAATCGGACTCTAAATCCTAGAGGCGCGGCACGGTAGGGGCTGTCTAGTAGTGGTTTAGGCCAAATCCACTGCTACGGCAGGGATACGACAGTGTTGGGCTTCCGTAGTAAAGCCTAGTAGCAAAAACGCTACCGCGACAGAGCCAGGCAACAAAAATGCTACCGCAGCAGGTTGAGTTGCATGCAGGGCTAGGCTAGGGTTTGGGAAAGAAAGAAAAGGGAGAAGACAAAAGGAAAAAAGAAGAAAAGAAAAGAAAGGAAATGGACTATGCCCAAATTCAAATAAATTCCAATTAACTCCAAATTCAAATTCAAATAAATTTAAATTCAAGTTTGGATTAATTCAATTTAAAAACACCAAACTTTGTAAATGCCATATTAGGCTTATTAATTTAAGTGAAGTACAATTTTTCTCTCTTGATCACGGAGAATCAAAAAGTTCTAAAAAGTTGAGAAAATTGGGTTGTTACATTTCCCATACTAACTGATTCCTTTCATCCGTTTCTTTCTTTGACAGAGAAGACATGGACTAGACTCTACAAAATTCTTCATAGATGCCGTAATCAGAAATCAAGTCAGAGTAGGGAGATCATGGTACGGCCTCCCTTTCCTCAGTGGTATTGGGAGAATCATATTCCTGAGCATGGCCCAAAGACCGATGTTGTAGCAATTGTAAGCGGTCCGTGGAAAGTTGGTGACTTGGTTGATTTTTGGTACACCGGTTGTTACTGGACTGGGAAAATTGTGGAGATACATGGTGATGACAAAGTTAAGGTAAGCATGCAGTGTGGTTAATTGCAAATTAGCAATTGCCTGCTCCTTTCGTGAAACCAAATACCTATCCATTGTTTTTAAAACTCATGTGCTAAATTTTGTTATTCCAAAGGTTAGCAATTTAGCACCATCATGTTACTGTATTCAAATTTCACTTGATTAGAGTCTAAACTGTTTTTACCTATGTTCCACATCATCTTATTGTTCAGTGCAAATGTTGGCATGCAAATATACTCAACAATTCTTTTTCCCGTTTTTAGAAAATCATTTGAGGATGGTATAAACATGTATGAATATTCTTGTCTTATTATACCTGCAAAAAATCATTTAGTGCACAAGTTGCCCTGCGGCTCTGATACAACGATACTTGGAAAAGTTGATGCACCGGTAGATATGTGGCAGATACAATCCGATACATATCCACCGAGTATTGCGTGAATAAATGTAAAGAACAAACATTATTGGCTGTGGGTACTTATGGATACGTTGTGACTTATATCGGATACGCTCAGCCCAACAAAAGAATTGGATGTGGTTCCCTCCTGCCCCTCTCATGTGTCCGTGCCGTCTTCCTCTCCTAGTCGCAGTAGTGACCAGCACCAACCGGCGGCGGATACATCTCTAGAACACGTTGTTCAAATCATGATATATAACTTCTTATCCATTTTGAAAAAATAGTTTAAACATATCCACGTATCTGTGTTTTTGGAAATTGGTGAGTCCTGGTGTTTGTATCTGCTAGCTACCGATACATGTATCCGTGTTTGTAACTTTTGAAACATCTAATGATTCTTAATCCAAAGTTCTAGACATTTCTGGAAGGAAAATTCACGAGTCACAGCTGTCAATAAGACAAGTGAATGTCTCCCTGGTGTTTGGGCCTTGTCCCACCTGTAAGTGTTATAGCCAGTAGTAATTTTTTTGTTACCGAAATTTTGCTGGTGTTATAGATCAAAATGTAAGTGAGACCGAGTAGTATGTTTATGCACAAATGGTTCGTTTTTTTGATCATAATGGAATTATTTCTTGCATGGATTCTTTTATACTCCCTCCAATTCACAAAAGTATAACGTTTTGAACAAGAGTCAAGTCAAACTTTTATAGCTTTAGCTACCTATATGTTCTAAAATATTTAGACTGGACACTTGGAAATCATATGTGTTGACTTGTCTGCAAAATATTTTCATAATATCATAATTTTGTTAAGTTTTATAAATATATTAAATACAAATTAGTGGTCAAAATTACATTTTGAAGATCGTGTCAATGTCCCAAACGTCAGCTTTTTGAGAACTGGAGGGAGTAGTAATAATGAACTTATGTCCCTTTTAGATCCGTCATTACTTATTTTACAATACCTACATTTGTTGCTACGTTCTGGCAATTAAATTTAATATTCACAGTATTAGAGAAGATGCATTTTACTGTTTCAACTTGGTCCTTCTCTACAGATAGTTTGTCCTGAAATGCCATTAGGTGAAGGTGGATGCTATGATGTTGATTGTAAGGATCTGAGGCCAGCGCTTGATTGGTCCCTTGAAAATGGTTGGAGCGCTCCTCTTTCACAGGTAACCATATAACAATTGGATGCTTGATGAAAAATTAATATTTGATCATCCTTCTTAAAATTAGTGCTATACATAGTCCTGTATCTATGTAAGAGAAGTTTGTCAAAGAGGAGTGCGGACTTTGTGCATACGGTCGCATGTGAACCCACTATTTTCTAAAATTCAAAAAGCACAATTTAAAGTTCTTAGAAAATCTGAATTTTTTTTATTCATGTACATTATGGGATGAAGTGTACACCTATAAATTTTCATTAAAAATATGACTATCTGCGATCTGTTTAAAAAACACAAGGGAGAATACTATACAATAATGAATAGTAACATTTGGAAAAGTAGCACATAGTTGTCATTTTGCACAGGTTGCAGATGGTCATATTTTGTAACCAAAATTTACAAATGCATATTTAGGCTGTCAAAATTTACAAGCTTGGCTTGATCTAGGCTCGGTTCGAGCTCGGCTCGAGCCACAAACGAGCTGAGCTCAAGCCTGGTCTCGAGCTCACGAGTCTAACAAACTCGAGCTTGAATAGCTCGATAAGACTTGTCTAGATGCATATTGATGCAAATTTGACTACTTTGTCGAGCCGAGCTCGAGCTTTATCGAAGTGACTCTATTTTTCATATGAGTAAATATTGTTTTTCTTATAGCATACAATCACTTGGTCGAGTCGAGCTTGAGCCTACTCGAGCTTTGTCGAGCTTACTACATTTTATGAGTGAATATTGATTTTCTTTAGTACTCGAGCTCGGCTCGTTGACAGCCCTAGTGCACACTTCATCCTATAATGTACATGTATGATTTTTCTTTTTTCAAAACTTGTAGGTGCGGTTGGAAGTGGGAAAACTCTAATGGGCACCTTTGTATTTTCCCCAATTTTTAGAAAAAATGACTGCCATATGTTACAAGAATGTCAAAGGTCCTCTGTAACTAACAGGAGCCCACAAAATAGCCTCAAATAGCACAACAATACTGAACGAGCCGCTGATTGATGAATTAGTTAATAACACCAGAATTACCATTTTTTGTTTCCTAAAGAAAAGTAATACCACTTTTGCTGGTGGGGATTTTTTTTATATGTTTACATATGCTATTTTCTCACTCTTCTATTTTGGCAAGGGATGGTTTAATATTTTCTTGTTTGTTATTCTAAGAGGACATATTATATTTAGTAACTATAATAGGTTACCAGGATTTCTAACTGGGAATATTGAACTGGGAGAAGTCGTTCCCTGTTGCTGCACAAGTTGAATGTGTTGGGGATTTATTTGGTGTATTTCCCGATTCATTTTAATTTTGGTGAGTCACAGAACCCAAAATTATGCTAGCTGGGATCTTCTTGTTCCGTTCTATGATAATGGAATCCAGGGTGACCCCGTTTTGAAAAAAAAAGGTTGTCAGGTTTTAAATCCCATGTCACATGTAACTTAGGATTCTACGGATTTTACGAAAATGTGCTTGACCATATTGATCCATATAGCTAGGATCTAGAAATCTGGTAAGATCATGTAAAACAGTTCTCTATTACGGAACAGTGGGGAAGAGGCTTGACATATATTAATAGTAAGAAATTTACAAACTGTCTTTACATAAGCATCCACAGGATAAAAAAGTGCAAACAATAGGTTCAACCTAATAATTGTCGATCTGAAATACAAAGTGAAAAATCTAACCAGAGACAAATCTTAAAAGTATGTGATCACGATCTTATCACCAGCATCCTAGTCACGGCTTTAAAAGTTTGTGATCACCATCTGATCCTACAGTTTTGATACTTGTCAATCCAAAAATAATTCTACCTAGGTTCATGACCCTGACAGCCTTGATTTTTTGTGCTATAGATACGGCTTACCGATTACTCCCCCCGTTCCACTATAACTGTCCTCAACTTGGGGAGAATCTGTTTCAATAGAAGTGTAATTAATACAATATTTCCACTCTCTACCCCTACTTTAATGCTTTGGAAGAGGTTAAGTGGTTGTAGCATGCCATTCAATAGGGGCGTGCATGTTCAATTCTCATTAACTCTTTCCTAGATTTAGTGTTTTCTTATTTTGTGCGCATGGTAACAGGGAGTAGTAAGTTCTGTAAACATGGAGACAATATAAACAAAGAAATATACTTTTCATGCTAGGATAGATTGTTCTCAATTAATTATGTAATTGATATGTACTTATTTCTTCAATTAGATATTCATTCAGTTATATTTCTCAACATAGCTATGAATTCATTCTATTGTGCCAGGAAAGTGGCAAATGCTGGTATACTGCTCGTCTGATTACACAGAACCCAGGTATTACTAATTTCTAATTTCCTGTTCACTATGTGGTTTTGATATAGTTCTTTATTTTTGAGGGGAAAACTGTAGGAGAGGCCCTGGCAGTGTATAATATAATAATGATATAAGGGAAATATTTACAAGGAGACAAAGGGAAGAATGTACAAGGGGAACGGGGGCCTAAGCTTAGGAAGGGTCAAAATTAGTAGTAAGCCAGGACATAGAGAAGTCTTAGACGACTCCTTAAATCTAAAAGACTGGAGATACATGTCCTTTCTAAAAAGAGTTTTCCAAGATAGAAAGCTAGGAGACTTTTTTTCAAAAAATTTGGCGTTGCTTTGTTTCCAGATATGCCATGCAGCAGTGATGAAGATTTCCATGAAAAAAGCCTTGGCGAAGCTAGATTTGCCCCAATGAATAATTTGCTTCATATCTTCAGGGTCATCGTCAAATTGCCAGTTGATACCAATGAAGTGCCAGCATTGAAGGCTGAAAGGGCATTCGAAGAAAATATGGCTTTGAGTTTCCAGAGTACCCTGGCTGCAGAGGACGCAGCTGGAGACAGCTCCGAAGTTATAATGTCTTCTAGTCATGTCTCTTGTATTGAGCCTGTCGTTTAGGAGGAGCCAAGCAAAGCCCCAAAGTTTTGGCATACACTTGCATTTCCAGATGCTTTTAAGGCCTCAGGGGAGGCCATATCTCTGAAAGTCCATGTATAGTATTTCTTGACAAAGTATTCAGGGCAGCTCCAAACGTAAACCCAAGTGTCTTTATCGTCGGTATCATTTTGACGGCCTTCTAAGAGCTGCAAGAGAGATTGGAACTCTTCAAAGCTTGTCTCGATAGAGGAAGAGGAAACAAATCCATTAGATTACAAGTGAGGGTTGAAGGCTAACTTTGCCACAACTAAGCGTAGACAATGTGTGGCTTGCCACAAAAGTGTGACTTCAGCACTACACTTGTGGCAAGTTTTGGTAAAACGTTTAGTCTATGGTGTGTGGCATATAAATAGTAAAGTGTGGCAAACTATAACTGTGGCAAAGAACCAAACACATGATTGAAATTGTGGCACGCCTAAGTTTAGACGTGGCAAACTTAGGCTGGGAACCAAACAGCCCCTTTGTCTTGAAGCTCGGTAATATCATGCCACCAGAAGGACCCACATGTTTGTAGTTGAGGGGAGTGGCATCGGAATAATGTTGCCAAACCAGGTGGATCCAAGGGGAATCGAAGTTGTTGTAGAACTTGTGAAGGAACTTCATTATAAGAGCAGTCATTTTGCAAAGAGACATCAGAGATGCCCAAACCACCCTTGTCTTTGGGGCGACAGACCTTATCCCAGGCAGGCAGCCAAAGACTTACATTTGCCAGTAGTTTCAGATTTACCCCAAAGACAGTGGTGACGAGCATGGTTGATGTTATCTTTGACTCCTTCCAGGAGTTTGAGAAGATCGATGTAAAAAGTTGGCAGCGAGCTGAAGACAGATTTCATAACTTGAATTCTCCCACCAAAGGAGAGGAAAGTGGAGCAGGAAGCCAGGCGCCTCTCAATGCTATCCATTAGAGGAGCAAAATCTCTGATACAAGGCCTGGCAAGACCGAAGGGAAGGCCAAGATAGGTAAAAGGGAAGGAACTTACACTGCAGCTGAAGAGGCCTGCTAAGGAGGCCATTTTGTCTTGCTTAACATTGATCAGAAGCATGCAGGATTTGCAATAGTTCACTCTTAGACCTGTGGATTGGCCAAACGTTTCTAGAAGGCTGTTGAGACAGAGAAGCTACAAGGAGGATGCTTCCATGATAAGGAGAGTGTCATCAGCGTATTGGACAATAGGGAAGTTGCCGTTGTGTTACAATGGCGTGTTTGCCTCTAAGGAGCCAATTCATGTGTTACATTTTGACATGTGCCTCACCCAGAAGGTAATCAGAAACTCAGCTGGATTGTGCTCCAGTTGGCTCGACCTCTTAACCAGGGGCAGTGTTCAGCTGTCTCTTGCACTTGTCAATAGAGATTTTCCTGAATGAAGCTATATCCTTATATCTATCCTTAGGAGCGGATGAGATGATTCTAACCATTATCTCACCTAAGTCCATCCGCAGGAGTCAGGAAATGATCAGACAAGTATTACCTCCTTGCTTCTGGTGACTACCAATTCCTCCTCATCTCCTGAGCTGAGTGCTTCCATCTCTTCCTTGAAATCACCACTTCCTCCTCTTCCTTGTAAGCGTCTTCGTCATAGTCCTCACCTGCAGCAGGTCCTCATATCTATGGGCGACCCCTCCATCAATAGTGCATTCTGACATGTACTGGCAAGCCTTGTCATGAGTCAAAACCGTTAACCTATTCACCAATTCTTCTCCCAGAAATAACCAATGAAGCAACATCCCTTCAAAAACTTTCACAACGGTCACACAGGTGTCCAATAATCTCAGGCAAAGAAACCTTGACGCTGAATGTAAGACATTTCCTCAGAACCACAGCTGTATGGCAGCCTCTTGCCAGTGTTGAGAGACTCCTCCAAAAGGAAATCTTAACAATAAGTTGCTACGGCCACCACTAACATCCAGCAAAACCCTGCATGCAAATCATATGAAAAGGGAGATCATCTATACTGATCAAAAATAGTCACAACATGCTACCCAGATTGGAGACATTCATATCAAATTCACGCCATCACTGTGTGCACAAAGCCCTAACAGCACAAGAGCACCTACATCTGCTCAGATCGATTTATTGTACTTCACATCTGCATGGCTCCGGCAATGTGAATCCTCTAAGGCACGCCATATACCAGTGGAGGATGTTGTTGGAAGCTAGGGATTTCGCTGGAGGAGCGCGATTTGTAGAAGGATTGGGGAAAGTAGGAGAGAGACAGTAAGAGTGTGAGAGAGTGGGGTCTTATAATGGGAGCTGACAGGGCATCACTTACAATGAGGATCCTTGTGATGTCCGGGTCACGTCAATGCCGGGGTTGAATGTATTGAGGGGATCAAGCCATCTGGTTTTGTTTGTTGAATGTTGAGATTCAGACGGATTTTTGAGTGGTGATTTGTTTGTCGAACTAAGAATAGTTGAGGATCTAAAAATGGACTTGTTCCTTATATATTTTAGGTGCCAAGTCAAGGCCACATGCTTTAATCAATACCAATCTAGGTGATGTTGTAACATGTAATGTGATTGTCCCCTTCATGCAGGACTAACTGATATTTCAACTAATCAGCCCATGCTAAAACTTCTGTTATTAGCTTGGTGTATTCCTTCTCTTTCAATATAGATGTCCTTTTAGTTTTCAACTTTTCATAAAATACTTGTCCTCCTACACTTCCAATGCAGGTTTAGTCATTTTGTTCCTAATTTGCCCTTCATCAATGCCATCTATTTATTGCCTTAGGGAGGAAAAAGAGATAAACATAGAAATAATTGAAGGACAATATTGACATTTTACTCGTGCATTCTTGTGTCCAACTCTAAAATGATCTATTTTGAAGCGGAGTAACTCCTTGTCATTGCATAAGCTCTCAGAAAACATGATCATTCTCTTGTTTAGCTAAGTGAGACAAGGATGTCTTTTTAATGGTGTTGACTGCAGGGTTGGAAATAATTTTTTTTCCTTCCAGAAACCGCCACCTGGGCAGTTTGCAAAAATTGGTGTTTTTATTTTTTTCAAAAACTCAAATATCAGTTTTTCAAGATTTCATTTTTAGATCATGTCCAAAATTAGATATACATCTCTTCAGCAATTAAAGTCTGAACCGGCCCCTTTTAAGAAAACCAGCTTGGACCGATTTGAACAGTTCTTGTGCAAACTGGCTGGTTTTCGCCAGTTTCTTGAACCTTGTTTGATTGATATTTACCTTGAAATAGATTTTGATCTGTTACAATTTTGAGAATTAAATCTACTTAGAGACATTAGCTTGTACCTCAAATTGTTCTTGAGTTACCTTGTACTAGAGTAACTGTCTTTGGCAATGCACCATAATATTTTGTTCACTATCCGAATACAGATACAGGAAGTAGCAGCTCATATGAGGACGTTGAGCAATCCTATGATGGTAACGAGGAAGTACAAGAATGCTTGAATGGAGCATCTGATATGCCTGAGGAAGTCGTGGACTCAGATGTAAAACTTCCAGCCAACACAAATGACAAATGCTACATGAACAAACAAACAGATGATGAAGAGGAGCCACAAAAATGCATGACTGAAGTATCTGATTCGTCTCTGGGGGTCATCAATTCAAAAGTGGAACTTGCACCTGACAAAAGCGGTGAATGCTGCATGAACAGCCAAGCAGACAATTCAACGTCTCCAAAGGCCAATTTGGGACAGTTTTCAGAGTTGCTTACGAATGGCCAATCAAGTCCCACCGGTTTGAAGAAACGCAAGACCTCAACTGAGCATGCTTCAGTTGAGCCTCCTGATACTGTTGGTGAGACCATCATGGAACTGGAGAAAGTAGCAAACAAAATCAGATGGGCCCAAGATTTCTTGCTATCTATTGGCTCTGCTTCACCAAACACAGCAGCGACGCCTTGGAAATTTCTGGAAAAGAACGGATCAGCGAAACATAACTGAATTTATGTTTGTTCTGGTAATCATCTTGCTGCATATCTCCTGTGTGCTAGACCTGAGGTTCTCTATACTGTTACCATTTGATATTGGTACATAGCAAATCGACATTCATTTTGGTGTGACTTTTTAACCATTGCGCCCTTCTTTTTAATGCCGTTGCTGTGATGACAGTACAGACGTACTGATCCTGACTCATCTGTTGCTGCTGGGATTAGGAGATAAGATATACCTAACTTTGTGTAGATAGGGCTTAAGATAACTGCTCACGACCATTGTAGGTAGCAGTTGCATCGTTGATCTTAGATAGCTCATGGTGCCAGTTGGTCAGTATTTGTAGGCTCCCGTGCTTCTGATTGTAATCTGATGTAGCTGGACCTTTGAGCATTGTTTCAGCAACTGTTAAATTCCAAAAGAGTAAATTACACTGGAGCTCTGTTAACTTGACGTATGAGATCATCTAGGTCCAGTAACTCGCGTCACGGGGATAAAAATGCACGCACGACAGATAAGCTTGCTTAGGAGCAGTCCACGGTGATGCTCATATGGGCAATTTTTTTCTTCTAAATCCTAATTACCTCGAATTCCCTAGCCACGTCTTCCCATTTTCTCCCTTAAGTCCCTAGCCCATCGACACCTGGCCGGCTGTCTCTGATGATCTCATCACCGGCTATCGCCTCCTCCGCCATCCCCTCCACCAGATCCAACAGGGGTCATGTAGGTACAGCTCGTTGTGGCCCGCTGCTTGCAAGTGGAGCCGAAGGTCATCATCGTCAACTTCGGCGTTTACAATCTCCGTGTATCATAGAAGGTTATACCTTAGAGGAGGTGATTGAGTTTTGCAACAATTACATGCACAATTCACAGCCTATCGGTGTACCCAGATCTCGCAGGGAAGGCATCTAGAAAAGGGACTCTCAGAAAAGAAGTCAGCTAGAAGAATACTCATTTATTTGACATAGCTCATTTTACGGTCTTATAGCACATGACAATAGTTTCCCTTTATGTCAAAGAACATGTGGACAAGCTACGGCAAGAGTTCTCAAAAGTGCCATACAGTTCGATCTTGAACAAGCACAACTAGCCATTCAGCCAATGGTTACTGAACCGTATCGTTGACGGGCCGACAGATGACACGCTAATGTCGTTGGCAAAAGGCCTAGCATTTATAGTTCAAAGTTGACAAGCATACGGCATAAATAGGTACACGTTCTACACGAAGGATCGAGATGAGAAGACCACATTTCATAATAGCTCTGTTCGAGTAGAAGCCATAGATATAGATGGAAAGAAGAAATTTTATTACGGGATCATAAGGGAGATTTGGGAGTTTGACTACGTGACATTCTCGATTCCATTGTTCAAGTATAAATGGGTTGATCTCAGACATGTCCAAGTCGACAATTGCGGCTCTATGTATATTAATCTCAGCAAAGTGGGATACAGAAATGAACCCTCCATTTTAGCCTCCCAAACTACCAAAATTTTCTATGTGAAAGACCTCGCACATAAGAACTGTCATGTAGTGATGTATGGAAAAAGGAGGATTGTAGGAGTTGAGAACGTTGTCGACGAGGATAAATACAATTAGTTCGATGACTTGCCTCCTATTGGAGAATGCATAAGAGTCGACAAGCAAGACTATGAAGAAACTTACTACCTACGAGAAGATAATTCCGATGGGCTAGTATATAAAGGAAATCATGTAGTGGAGTGATGAATAATTTTGAATTTGATACTCATTTTGAATATGTAATCGTTCGTCTTAAGAAAATTATGTAGTGGAGTCATCGCAGAAATTTGAATTTGAGACCCATTTTGAATATCTCATTGTGTGAACTATACATGATTTATTATCTGTAGGTTATAAAAAATATTGAAAAAAGGGGTGGCCGAGAATCGAACTTAGAACCACAGGAAACAGATGCTACGAGGTTGCCAGTTGAGCTAGAGCAAGATGTTGGAACAATGCGTGCATAACAATCCTTTAGTCCAGTATAGGTTCTAATTTTTTTTAATGGGGTGGCCGAGGATCGAACTAGCTAGAGCAGGATGTTGGAACAGTGCACGCATAACAATCCTTTAGTCCAGTATAGGTTCTAATTTTTTTTGAAAAAATGGGGTGGTTCAGGATCGAACTCGAAACCACAGGAGAGATACTAATTGGTTACCACTAGAGCTAGAGCAGGATGTTGTTCGGATGCGTGCATTAGGACCTTTAGCGCACAACCGTGTAAAAACAATACAACATCGCACACGGTCCCGATAAGAGAAACGTCTGCAATGAGACTAACATCGCACACGGTAGTAACAAGATACACGTGTGCGCTGTGAGCCACATCACACACGGTTCACTCTAGACATCCGTGTGCGATGTGACCCACATCACACATGGTCCTTACTAGTTACCCATGTGCGACCACATCGGACACGTATTTAGAGAAATACCCATGTGTGATGTGATCCACATCGCACACGGGTGGATTGAGATGACCGTGTGCGATGATATTTGTTTATAAAGGCCACGGTACAACTGCTAGGTCACCCCGCGCGTTGATCCGATGTTTGACCGAAACATTTCGCCTTTGCGCGCGCTGAGCCCCAATTTCCGCCGCCTCTGCCTCCTCCTCCCCGAGCGCCGCCTCCCCGTCGACGAGTCCCTGAGCCCATCCCCGACCTCGAGCGCAACCCTTGACCGCTTCCCTGAGCGCTGCCGCCTCTTGGACGACTTCCCCGACGCCGCCCCTCGACGCCGCCCCCGACGCCCGGCCGTCTCCTGCACCACCTCACCACAGGTAAGGCCGTCTCCTGCTCCTCCATTGTTTGGCCGTCTCCTGCTATTATTACCCTGTTAATTAGCTATGATGTCCGGTAATGAATCACCGGATTCTTCTATGAGAGAGATCGATGAGGGATCATCATCACAGTGACCACAGAACCAGAAACCATATCAGTTGTGAAGAAGGGAAGAAGAATTAGAAAATGAAGCAAAAAGCCAAAAATAGGATGGCAAGTGGAGGCGATCGACGAGAGAAGCGGGGCTCCTACTGAACTAGAAAAAAGGAGAAGAAGTTGCGAACCATGTGCGGTGCAGTGGTAAGGGAAAGTGTCCCCATTGACTTGGAGGATTGGAAGAAGGTTACTAAGGAGGAGCGCAAGGCCCTAGTGTTCGAGATAATGAAACATTTCAGGGTGCCGGAGCAATGGAAAAGGCAGGTGGAAGAATGTGCCCTCTCGAAGGCAAATGATGCTTTTCAGAATTTTAAGTATGTGTTGCACAAAAAGTTTATGAAGGAGAATAAGGATCCCTTACTAAAGTATCTACACATTAAACCTGAGTAGTGGGCAGATTTGTAGAGATTCGGTGAACGCCGAATTTTCTAGCTAAGAGTGAGGCAGGCAAGGCTCTAATTGCGAAGAACAAACACCCCCATAGAATGGGGGTCAAAGGATACTATGGGAAGCGGAAGATTTGGGAGAAGGAGGATGAAAACCTACGCTTTTGGAGGGCAAATGTGCCTTTTCTTGATATTGCGGGAGATCGGGCAAGAGACTTCCCGAGAGCGAGGTCTACAACCAATTCGTTGGGTCAGGGTGTGTTGCCCAACCTAGCAGACCAGGAAGTGTACCAATCTATGGTAAGAGCGACTACCTCATTTAGTAGTTGTTCTATAATCACCATAATGCTTACTTGCGTACTAATTCTAGGTTTTTATTTGCAGAAAGAGCTGAGTGTCCAGGCTTTGCAAGGCACATTCCAGCCCAAGGGTCTAATGACATTCTCACAGCCGCTTTGGGAACCAAGGAGCCCTCGGTCGTTCTAGGGTGATAGGGACCAATGTCGACCATAGGAAGGCCTTTCCATAAGACACCGAGGAGATGCGTGTGAGGAAAAGGATGAGACAGGAGTAGAAAAAGGAGCAGATGAAGCAAGAGCTACTCGCCTAGTTTGCCGGCATGATGGAGGAATGGCTGGCAAAAGAAACAGCTGTGTGGAAAGAAAGGTACAGAGCACAAGCGCTGGAAGCTTCTGCACACCAAAGCCCTGATGCACGCAGGAGTAGCTGTGTATCAGCTCCTGATGGGGGTGAAGGCCTTCTTAAGACAGCCAGGTCTCCTATCGATGACATCACGGGGCTGACAAAGTGCAAGCTACAAGTGCCAACAACGCACATAGCTTTTCCCTTGGTGGCAGCTCACGGATGATTCGTCCGCTAGCTGAGGGAGCTACGGTCCATGGTGTACCGATACAGCCAGAGTTTGCTAGGTGCACCATCGATAAAGTCGAGCTTGGCTTCCAGAGCCTTCCACTCTTTCACATAAGTGAGGATGCCGAACACTAGACCTTAGGAGAGGCAGAGATGTCATTCATCCAGTGGCTGAAGAAGGACATACTCCTTCTGCAGTTCACATCGTCACCGCCTACTGCTTTCCCACCATTGGCTCCTGCATTTGAACCACTCTTCTCACCACATGTCCTCATGAGCACGTGGTCCGAGCCGCCTTCGAACCCACCAGCTCAAGGGTCACCCGAGCCAGCGCTGATTCTTCCGACACCACCAATTCTTGACTTACCGCCACCGCTCCCCTGGTTAAGACTAAGAGTACGAGAGTGCCGGCAAAGGGCAAGGGCAAGGGCAAGGAGATGGGGTTAAGCGCGAAGAATTCAATCGATTGTTCCCCCCAGCAGAGCTCGCACGCAAGTACCAGAAAGGAGAGCCATTGCTACTCCCCCGAGACCTGGAGGTGGCAGGTTTGTTTTGCCAAAGGCTTCATGACCACTATATGAATGTATGTAAAGCATATGAGTCGAGCCTTCTTGTGTTCTTCAAGAAAGAGGAAGGGATCCCAAAAATAGCACAAGAATCTCATGTATTGGTCCTGGTAAATCCATTTAAAAAAATAATCAATAGTATGAAATATTTCATGAACTTACAAAAACTAAAAGGTTCAGGAAGGAAAAAGGGATTACGCTACTTATATATATAATTTTGACCAATCCTACTTGAATTGCTATTTAACCATAAAAAGCTATTTCAATAGGTATAGTTAGAAAGAACATCACAAATATATGATCAGTTTAAATCAAGGAGCGATTCGCAATAAAGCAAGAAAACGGATGCGCTAACGCGCAACGAAAGCTCTTTCCATCATGATTTGGATAATTGTTGCACGGTGGGCTTCGACGACTTGTTCCTCCTCTTCAACTTGGATATGATCGATGCCTCCCTCATGAGATTTTCACATTGTGAGTATTTTACAAAGAAATTTCACATTCAAGCAACTCTCTTTTGTTTCCTAAATGATAACTCTTTTCTTTCTTATGCTTAGGCACATGATCACTGAATGCAAAACACGGAATGAACCGGTGGGTTTCTTCGACCCACAATTGGTCTCTCATCAACAAATCGAGGAGAATAGGCAAAGCGTCTACAATTATGTTGTCGAGGCGTTGATAGCTCAATAGAATAAAGAATTCATTCTACTTCCATACAACCAGGAGTAAGTGTGTTTTTATACATTAACTGTACCTCCATTGTCATCATTCCACATGGGTTGTGATTTCTGTATTTGCAGAGAACATTGGATCTTAATTATCCTCATACCTAAATGGAGCAAAGCCATCCACCTTAATTCCCTCTACCTGTCACCTCGTGACTACTTAGGTATTCACAAATTCTTGGATAATGCTTTCGCTGAATACATCAAGTGTGGAGGGAGGTGCTCACCAAAGGGAAACTGTCGGTCTTGCAACACGGGACCGACGTCTTTAAGGTAACAGTTGGTACAAAATTCCTCCTACGTGCTAAGTAATGTTGATTGATGCCCAAATTGATGCCGTAATTCCTCAACAAATTTTCGGTGTAATCAACAACCACCTAGAACCAACCTTTGTGCTTTCTATGTATGTAAGCAAATGATGAGGGTCATCCCAAGTTCGAGTACAAAAGACATTGCTGGCCTCCTACGGTTAGTACTATATGAGGCTCAAGATTTTACTTTTTACCTATATGCTCCCAAATATGAATTTAATTACTTCGTGCAGATTTTGAATTCGATGGATGAAAAAACCATCGAGCCATGCTGAGATTGTCAAAGTTAGAGGACAGTTTGCCTACTTCTTTGCCTTGCATGTCATACCGAAAAAGGGACAATTCAGATCGCCTTGGTTGTGAGGTCTTTATTTTCTTTGTGTTGGTGGTGAACCTTGTTAGATATGGCTCGAAACTTGTGGAAATGTTGGCTGTGAACTCCTGCTAATGAAGCCGTGAATGGCTGTGAATTGATATTTGATTTTCTTATATATATGTCGACTGTGAAATCTATGTGATCGAGTTCTCGATCTGTTTTATATTTGTGTTTGGATGAAATCTATGTATCTACATGGCTGATGGATGAAACCTGTGTATGTGGCTGATGAATGAATTCTGTGACTGTGGCTGATGAATTCTGTGAAATGATATTGTTGCCTGATAAATTTCTATTGTTATTGCTGTTGCATTGCACACGGTTCAGACAGCAGACCTATATGTGATGTGCCCACCAACATACACGTTCCTGAGCTTCTGACCGTGTGTGATGTGGCTATTCATTGCACACAGTCCGGAGGTAGGGGTCGTGTGCGATATGGCCAGTCATCGCACAAGCTTCTGTGTTAATGACTGTGTGCGATGTGGCCGCTCATCGCACATGGTTCATAGGATCCGACCGTGTGCGATGTTGGTCTGATAGCACACAGGCCGGAAAGCTCAACTGTATGCCATGTGGCTATCATCGCATACGTCTCTGGAGCCGTGTGCGATGTGTCCCTCACATCGGTGACCGGCCAGTGGTGACGGTTGCTAGAACCGTATACGATGAGCTTTTCTAACTGTGGGCGATGATTTGTTCTGTAGTAGTGGTGGTAGGCATGTCATATTTGACAGGTAGCTTTAGCTAGTTGGGATATTATTTGCATTTTGCTCCTTGATTTTCCACTGTTTCACAATAACTTGGTATAAATTTGAATTCAGAAATTTGGACGTACATATCTTTTGAACCAAACATCTGATGATGCATTTGAACCATCGTGTTCGTCCTGATAAGTTCTTTGAAACAAGACTAATATTACATAAGTTTTGACTTTATTTGATTGCAGCTTATTTTCTAGTTTGACATCGTTCAGATAGATGTCTAAAAAGCGTGAGGTTTCACCGTGTTCCGTACGGGTTCATCACTACTCCTCCCAGCTTAGATACATGTCTAGGATGCATTAGATTTTACCATTTTTCAAACGGACTCACCACTATTCCTTCGAGAATTTTCAATTTTATGCAATAAGCATTACTTTCAAGTTGTGTAAGTTGCTTTTCAATTCAACCAAGAGCCACAAAAGCCTGAGAGGCTAGGATGATTTTTGTTTTCTACAAAAATTGGTTATTAGATGGTATAACTTTTTTTGATTGTGTAACTCACTTGATAAATTATATGCTAAATATTTTATTATGAAAATTGATTTTAAAACATGTTATGATTAGGGTGATAATGGCTTATGTCCTTTGTTGTGCAAGGTACAAAATGCCCAAAACCATAGAACTCTGACATAATCTCCATTATCCTAGATGGCTAGGCAACCTTGATATTGTATATTGCTTTTGCATAAATAAAAATATTTTTATCACTATTAGACATGTAGAGTTTTCATTGTTTGAAAATATATGGACAAAAATTTGGGATCGTATCTTGTCATGTTTTGCAACGAAGCAATTCATCCATAAATGTGGGAAACATGCTTCGCTGTTTTGGAGACGGTTCCTTATTTCACTACCTCAGAAAAACACATCTCCTACACAGTCTTCACTAACGGGCAGAACATACCCGTCAGTGGTACCGTTCACCACTGACGGGCGAACAGGTACCCGTCAGTGATTATACTAGTAGATAGTCCAAATTTGAAAGAAAAAATAATTACTGACGGGTAAAAAATATTGCCCATATTATGGCCCGTCGGTGATGTTATAGCCCACATTGTCGCCCATATTATGGCCCGCTACATAACCTAACCCTAACTCTCTTTCTCCTCACAACAGCAGCACTCCTCTCTCTCTCTTTCTCCCCAGAACAGCTGCACTCCTCTCTCTCTCTTTCTCCCCACCGGCCTCCCTCCTCCTCTCTCTTCCTCCTCTCACCTTTGCGCCCGCCGAGCTACCAGCCGTCGCCGCCGCCGGATCCGTGCTTCCCAGGCCGTCGGTTCCGTGCTCCTCTCTCCAGGCCGCCGGATCCGTGCTCCGTGCCCCCTCTCCTTCTCCTTCTCGGGCAATGACGCCACCCGCGCGCCCCGACGACGCCTACTGTGATGGCGGCGGCGGCCTCTCCACGGTAGTAGGACGAGGAGCAGCGACGGCCCCCTTCTTCGGCATGTGCGTGGCGTGTCACGTCTCATCTTGGCTCGGCCCCCACCAGGTACGGCTCCCTCTCCACTTGTTCCTCTCTACCTGATCTGATCTATTTGCTCACCGTTGCGCGACGGATCTGTTGATCCGCCATTCATTTCTGCTAGATTTGATTTGTGGTTTGTTGCTATTAGTCTCGAAATAGAGGGGGAAATGGATGCTTTGGTCGAGGAAGTGGGGGCAGGGTTCAGATGCGTGTCCTTAGGTTGTGATTCGTTAGTCTAGGCAGTGTGAAGGAGAAAGGGAGTTTGATTCTTTGTTCTTCTGCGTGCTTTTTTTTCGGCTATCGTCATGTTGGTAAGAATTGCAAGTTTGTAACTTCAACTATGTCGTTTTATCATGTTACTTAGCTGAATTAGGTCAGATCCTCTGATTTGTGGCATCTACTTTGGTTGGTTGGTTTGGATTAACTTTACGGAAACCCGGACAAACGTGATGTCAGATGATCCACGAAAGATTAAGTGCCGTGTTTCTTAGTTAGTTTGGACCAGAAACCCTTAAAACTGCAAATTTGTGTTACGCGTTTGTTAGTGTCCTGTTTTACAGTTCATCCAAATGGTTGCTATTGTTTGCCCCTTTGGTTTCATTCTCTTGCGGATGATTGAAGATGTGATTGTATATCGGTGCAGGTTTAGTCTTCCTCCATGGCTGCCTTCAACAAGCTCGAAAGCCTTCTTAGGGGAAGTGCTTTGACAAGCAGTGCCTCAATCGGCTCAGCTCCTGCTCTGTTCAATGCTGCTCGGTTCATGCCATCCTAGCTTTGCTTCTGATGTGTATGTACACAAACATGTCTAATTTTTGTAATGGCGGCTGTAATGTGTAATGTGTAATGAATTTATTTTTTTTAATCCTTGAAAAATGACTACTGACGAGCAGGGAAATCAGGCCCGTCAGTGTAATTTTGTATCTCCTGATGGGCCCTACGCCCGTCAGTGGAAGTGAAACTTCTGACAGGAGCTTAGTGACAGGCCCGAAACCCGTCAGAGATTACTGTTTTTCACCCGTCAGTGATGCTGTTAGCTGAGGTAGTGTTTCAATGTGCTTTTCATGTATACCGACTTTCTTCTGCTTATGGTGAGACTTGCTTTTTCAGTTGAAAGCTTATGTTTGAAACTTGCTTTCTAGTAGGGTGCTTCTGTTGAAACTTGTTTTGTATGTAATACATTTGTTTTTATTTATGGTGAAATTTGCTTTTTAGTTGGGTGCTTATGTTGAAACTTTCTTTGCATGTAATATAAATTTATTTTTATTTATGGTGAAACTTGCTTTCTAGTTGGATGCTTATGTTGAAACTTTCTTCTTTAACACCCACTGGCTTTCATTGATGATGAAACTTACTTTTTGTTCATGTAATATCAACTAGCTTCCAAAAAAACTTGCTTTTTTGTCCTTGACAATTGTTCTCTAGAAGGGTTCCATTTTCTTGTAACCCCTTAGATAAATGCCGGATAGGTCTTGGCTTTCACCATTTTTGGATGAGTTGCCTTTTCTAATTGGCCATTAGATCGATGCCAGAGAAAGCTTACCTTTTAGCTTTTCCTGAACGGTTTCCCTTGTCCAACTTAAATTCCTTAGCTTTTCATTGAATAACAAGTTGCTTATATCTACGGTGAAAGTCATTTTCCACAAAGCATTTGTATAGAAATAAAAGGCAACCTTAATTGTCAGAAAAAAACAATATAGTACTACAAACTTGGCTTTTGTTACACGAAGTTGCTTTTCAAGAAATATTCGCTAAAATAATCAAGTGGGGTCTTACTTTGAAGATCTGGTCATGTCAAACGCAGTGTCAAAAATTGATTCTGATTCGGATGCTTAGTTCGTAAGCAGTTATCTTTTAAATGTTTATAACAAATTTAAATATGGGGTAATGTCACTTATTTTGTCTGTTCACATGCAGCCCAAAGTTACAAATAGTTGGCACTGTTTTTGGTGTTTCCTAATGTCATGTGTGGTGGACGAGGAGGTGGTTTATTTTACTCCCTTTGTCCCCAAATGTAAGGTGCACATGCATCCTAAGATTTATGATTAGAGTTATAATATTTTAGTTATGTGACACAAAAGTGATATTATTAGATTCATTTTCGAAAGCACTTTTTAATGATATCACTTTTATGTCACATAACTAATATATTATAGATGTAATTGTAAATTTTGAGATATGTGCATGTCTTATATTTTGGGACAGACAGAGTATTAGGGTGTGCACCAACTTCATGTAAAAAGGGCATGAGTGCTATAGTTGTGTCCATATGATAATCACAATACTCAGAGTTCAATTACCAGGTCACTCCCACCAAAGATTTAGTTAGTTTCTGATGGAGCAGATCATATAGTTAGATGGGAAATAACTAAATCAAAGCCTTTTACAACAAAAACTATATACAAGAGCCTTACTAACCGATGGGTTCAGGACCTTAGGGGTATGGATTTTTGGAAGGTGGAAGTGCCTCTAAAGATACATCTTTATGTTGACGTGCTTCAGGGGAAGCATACAAGCTGCTGATATGTTGATTAGAAGGGGGCTGCCAGGGGAAGAGAAATGTGGTCTCCGTGGGACAGATGAAAATGTGGATCATATTTTGTTCTCCTGCCCATCTGTCATTTTTGTGTGGTGTTTTTTATAGGATAGCTTTGGTTGGCAAATTCGTCCGCAACGTGGAGACGATTTCATACACCACTGTCTTAGACTTTGTGGTCTAAGCATAATTTCAGCACAATCTGGGTTTTTGTTGCCCTGGCCAGTTTATTGTGGACTTCTAGAAATGATTTAGTGTTCAGAGTTCATAGGTCGTTCTCCTTTGATGCAGCAGTGGTACTTGCTGGTCAGCTTAAAAGCGCGGAGGCGTTTGTGAGGATGGGAGGTGGATAGGGTTCTACTTTGAGTTGGTTTTTGGTTTTTGGCGGGGCGATATAATCCTTGAATTACTTGTTTCACCATGGATGATGGCAGCTGTCTGCCTGTGTTATGATCCTTGTAAGCTGGTATCCCCAGCAATGTACTATGTTATCTCTAGCTAGCTTTATAAAGCTGGACCTTGGGCCCTTTTCTAGAAAAAAAACACCCATGCAGTCGCATGCGATCACTAACTTGCGGATACTGATATCTTGAGCCAAGGCTGGGGCTTCC
This sequence comes from Stipa capillata, assembly GCA_019208055.1. Taxonomy (NCBI): domain Eukaryota; kingdom Viridiplantae; phylum Streptophyta; class Magnoliopsida; order Poales; family Poaceae; genus Stipa; species Stipa capillata. The sequence continues at coordinate 171,102 of JAGXJF010001686.1, forward strand.
GCGCACGCGGTTGCCTCCATTGTAGCCGGGTCTGAATCTCTATCCAACTGGCTGCAACTCTCGGAACAATAATAACTGTAGTAGGTGGGACCACATTACACTGTGAATGGAGTTTCTCTGCGCAGCCCATGAGCCTACCATGGCGTTCGCGTGCACCGTTCTAGCACGCGGCCCACAGGACTGCCGTGGTACATGTCCGTCGTCGTCTGCTCAGATGTTCTTCCACTAGAGGTCGGACATCACGTGTGGCTTTTACATTCACCAGATACTATGATTATATATACCTTTAACAATCTCTGTTTAATAAAGTCGGCCGCATTCCCCTAATAAAAAGAAGAAGGTCAAACAGACCGAGTACAACTAGAACGAAACACATAGAGTAATCGCACGGCCGAAATTCATGTCCTAAACTCACCGCAGTCATCGACCACTGAATTGGGCTAGGATTGTTAGCACAATCACCAACTTACCTCTAGCGGTAAGAGTAGTATTCAATCATGATCATTTGTTGATCAAGAGTAAACTTGTCCATATAAAATATCTACGTATAGCAAGTAATTGGTAGTGAGCATCAGAAAGAAATGTCTTTAGTGGATTCAATAATCTCACATAATAACTGCCATATATATAAAGCAGAAGATATTTTCTCTATATACAATTGTTTTCTTTTTCTTGCCACATGCTACAGTTTTGTAATAGTTATATTTGTGCACTATTCTCAACATTGAAAGTTAAATTATATGAGTGTAGATTCGCTATCTTCAGTGGGCATTGAATCCTCTTTCATCTACCATTAGTTCGTGCTTTGAGATTCGCATATGCTATGCCGCTACACTATGTAGCATGTACTCTTCGTAATAAATCAGTCCATATTTAGTTTGTACTAATCCATTTCTATACATGCTAGGTATGGAAAATAAATTAACAACTAGGCGATAGTCAAATCTAGACCGTATTGACCATGTTCTAGACATGGTGATACTGTACAATTGGATTTATTAAGGTGTAACATGAGGGTGCATTACACTGTAGGTAATAAAAATATCGAATCTACGATGCTGAATCTAAAAATGGTGTAGTCCACGTAGGCAAAGAAATATTTTCCTAAATTATATTTATGTACACCAAAGTTCAAATTAACATATATCATGTGGAAACATTTCCTTGCGGCGCTAAAAAGGTATGGAAGAATCACAAATTTTTTGGTAGAATAAAAATCATACGGATTAGAAAATCACCACGTGGAAAAAAGAACCATTATTAAAATGACTCTTAAGTATATATGCTCTTGTTTCAAATAGCTCGCCGTGAGGAACACCTGAATTAGTTCAAACAGATCAAGAATTGGACACTCCGTTAAAAATATATATACTTCTCCGAATTCGAAGCCACAACTAAATCATTGACATCAATATAGACGTGTATTCATAAGTATGGAAATAGTATTCATTTTTATTATTATAGTTTCCATATTTACCTTTTTTAATGATAATATTTAATTTTTTAGATAAAATAAGAGCGTTATTGTCTTATGATCTTTGCATACACTAATACACACAGCCATAAACTAATTATAAAGTTTATATTCTCATATCAAACAACACTGAAAAACAAAAGGTCACATAGACCACCAATGAGCCAACACTCATGTACTACATAGCTTATTACACGACCGTCATCCATATTAGGACATAAATGTCATGGTAATCGTCTAAATCGCCGGCCACCCGCAACGATCACCTCCCTGTCAACTGGTCACTGTAGCAAAGATCACGAATACAACCAGTTGATACATTAAAAGATAACTTACAAATGATTGGAGATTTTCTTTTTGTCAAACACAATATTTCGACAGCCAAATAGACCAACACATTGCACTCGCTCCCAATAGGATTAGGGCATGTAACGCCCCGGAAAACCCGTAAGAACACATGGTTGCACGAGAGTATTGTGCATGTACTGTACTAAGAACTGTCCATTCGAATGCAAGGTCCATTAAAAAATGTCCCTCTCTGAACTAAGGGTAGCTGATTCCAAACATCGAGCTTAGGCCAATAATGGCCCTCCTGAATGAGACATTCAGTGGACCGTACCACTACTACAGAATTGTCTTTACAAGGCGGCTTATCCGAGGCGGTTAAGTAAAAGCGCCACGAATAAGATATTTCGGAAGCGGTAAGTACGAAAAAACCGCCTCAGATAACGAGTCGGGAGCAACCGCCACGGATAACGACCACATTAGAGGCGGTTAGAAATAAATAACCACCTCCAATGTTATCCGAGGCGGTTACTTATTTCTGACCGCCTCGGATAATGGCCCTATCCGAGGTGGTTATATATCGTCAACCGCCTCGGATATGTGAGTACATATCAGAGGCAGTCACTAGGTGATATTCGAGGCGGTTATGTGGATCTAACCGCCTCTAATATGATTCACAGTATTAATTGTGCTACACGAGCAGACATACGACTAGAGGTAGATATGTCTTAAATGTGGCGATTTGCTAGCGATTTTTTGAGCTATTTGCTGGCGATTTTTCGGTGGAGAAGCTACATTCGAAAGAGTATAGTTGGAGATAATACTTCCTTGTTGGTTAGCAAAGGTTAGTATTTAGTTTTTGAATCATTTCATCCAATAATTTGGTAATTTTGCTTTGTTTCTTTGGACATTGAGAATATTCAATTATATGATCATAATTAGATTGATGGAGATGTTTGATTTATCGTATGGTTGAATGCATATAAATTTAGTGTTAAGGTATGCAAATTTTTAAGGAATTTTGCGGGGTTAAAAAGGAAAAAAAATTAATGATGGATTTATTTTTGTGGCATATTTAATTTTTATATGCAAGAAGTGCTAATTTGGTTAGTTATACGTTAGTAATTGAAGAGAGTCGATGCATATAGCTTAGTTATATAGTCAATTAGTACGGTTAGTTAATTATATAGTTAGTTAGGTTAGTAATTATTTTGAGAATTCGGTTAGGTTAGTAATTGAAGAAATGTTAAACTCATGTCACGAAGTCGACGCACTTCATATTTTGAACTAAAATTTCAACTTTCCACATGCACGGCTTAGATGGATCGATCGTGGATGTACGGAGCTCGCAACACAGAGGCGTATAGAGATGGACTGAGAGCATTTATGGCAGCTGTCGAGGCGGACATATTGAGAGAGGGTAGAGCTGACACGTATTGTCCATGCCTAGACTGTGGTAACGTAAGGACTTTTGAGCTCCATCATATTGAGTACCACATCTTCAAGAGAGGTTTTATGGAAGGGTATTCAACTTGGACCAAGCATGGTGAAGATCAAGCCGTAGTATCAGATGATGATATTTGTGCCGATGAAGAAGCAACCGATATGCCATTTGATATCGGTTGTGACTCAAACCATGAGATGTCCGATGATCCCGATTCGATGCCTGAGTTGGAACAGATGTTGCGTGATTTCGAAGGGCAAGAAACCGACAGAGAGTACCAACAATTCCTAGGATTGATGGGGGCCTCGGAGAAACCGCTATTCGTAGGATGCAAGGCTAAGTTCACTTTGTTATATGCCGTGCTTGAACTATTGAAGCTGAAGGCGAGCAACAGTTGGTCCGACAAGAGTTTCAACGAGTTGTTGGGCCTCCTAGGTGACATGCTTCCAGAGGGGAATGAGTTACCATAAACACATACAGAGCCAAGAAGGTGCTTTGTCCCTTGGGACTGGAAGTTGAAAAGATACATGCATGTCGGAACGACTGTATCCTATATCGGAAAGAGTTTGCGAAGCTGCATTCATGCCTTGTGTGCAAGACTTCTCGGTACAAGGGAAAGATTAGAGTGGAAGGAGCTGAGGAATTCGTTGAGGTGATGAAGAGGACTCCTGCGAAGGTTGCTTGGCACTTGCCTGTAATCCCGCGCCTGAAGAGTTTGTTTGCAAACCCGAAGGAAGCAAAACTGTTTCCCTGGCATGCGGATGAGCGAAAGACATCCGATGAAAACCTCAGACATCCTGCCGATGCTATCCAGTGGAGAAACATCGATAGGAAGTATCCCCGATTCGCTGCGAAAACTAGGAACGTAAGGTTTGTGCTGAGTACGGATGGAATGAATCCATTTGGCAACATGAGCAGCCGACACAGCACCTGGCCCGTACTTCTCAGTATGTACAACCTACCTCCCTGGCTTTGTATGAAACGGAAGTACGTTATGATGTCTATACTTATCGAAGGGCCTAAGCAACCTGGTAATAACATCGACGTGTATTTCCAACCGTTGATGGATGATCTACAAACACTGTGGAACACAGGAGTGCAGTTATGGGATGCGGACAAAAGAGAATACTTCACTCTGCTGGCCATGCTTTTCTGCACAATCTAAGACTTTCCCGCTCTCAGCAACACCTCCGGTCAGATGGTGAAAGGATACAAAGGTTGTGTCATATGCATGGAGAATATCGTGAGCCTAAGTCTCGAGAATTACAGGAAAATCATGTACATGGGTCACCGGCGGTTCCTGCCTATAAGGCACCGTTACCAAAGGTGGAAGTCATAGTTCAACGGGAGAACGAAGAACGGTGCGAAACCAAGGCCATTAAGCGGTATTCGAGAGGGTTAACGATGTCAATGTCGTGCTTGGAAAGGGTCGAAAAAAAAAGGCCGCAGATGAGTCTGCATACTGGAAGAAGCGATCGGTGTTCTGGGACCTACCATACTGGAAGGATCTAGACGTCTGGCACTGCATCGATGTGATGCACATAGCGAAGAATGTTGTGACAACATGCTGGGTCTACTGCTAAACATGAAGGACAAGACGAAGGATGGCGTTAAGGCCCGACTTGACATGGTTGATATGGGAATCAGGCCCGAGCTGGCACCTGTACATCCCCCCCTGCCTGTTACACTTTATCCAAGGCCGAGAGAACCGAGTTTTGCAAGTTCTTGCATGGCGTGAAGGTTCCATCAGGCTACTCCGCCAACATCAAGAGGCTCGTCTCGATGTAGGACTTGAAACTAATCGGCATGAAGTCTCATGACTGCCATGTTTTGATGACACAGATGCTCCCAATTGCAATCAGGAATATTCTGCCGCCTAACGTTCGAGAATCAATCACCAACCTCTGCTTCTTCTTCAACAAGATTTCACAGAAGGTGATGGACGTGTTCGAACTAGATGATCTGGAGTTAGCGGCGGCGGAGACTGTTTGTCAGCTAGGGATGTATTCCCCCCCCCGTCTTTCTTCGATATAATGGTGCATCTCATCGTCCACATCGTGCATGAAATCAAGATGTGCGGGCCCGTCTTCCTTCGGAGCATGTATCCGTTCGAAAGATTCATGGGAATCTTGAAGCACTACGTGCGAAACAGGTATCGGGGAAGTATTATCGAAGGTTACGCTGCGGAGAAGGTTGTTGAGTTCTGTGTTGACTACATGGAGTCGAACCGCTCTCGGCACGAAGGCAGGCTTGATGGTGTTGGGACCATCGGAAAGAAATCAATAATGGCCGATCAAGCTGGTCACGCTCTCGCCCATTTCACAGTGCTGCAACACATGACCACCGTTGTCCCGTACATGGACGAGCACAGGGCAAAGTTAAGGCAAGAGCATCCAAATATAACCGATGCGTGGAGGATGAGAGAGCATAACAAAGAATTCAACAAGTGGTTCAAGGAGCGTCTTCGTTTAGGTGCCTCTAGCGACATGCTAACGTAGTATGCGAAGGGCCCAACATACGAAGTCGTCACTTGGCAAGGATATGACATTAACGGATACACATTCTACACGAGAGATCAAGATAAGAAAAGCACATTTCAAAATAGTGGGGTCCGCATAGAGGCTTCTGATATGAGCGGTAAACAGAGCTGGTACTATGGATTCATCGAGGATATTTGGGAGTTGGGCTATGTGTATTTCAAATTTCTATTATTCCAGTGCCGTTGGGTCAATCTGCAATCTACGAAGATCGATCTTCACGGCTTCACAACAGTAGACCTTGAACGTGTTGGATTCAAAGATGACCTATTCATTCTAGCCAATCAAGCTCACCAGGTGTTTTATGTGACCGACCCAGCGAAGAAGAATCTTCATATTGCCCTACAAGGTAAAAGAAAGATTGTCGGAGTTCAGGGTGTGGTGGATGAGGACGAATACAATATCTTTGAAGATGCACCTCCGATGCAACATAGCATAAGGGACGTGATTACCGATGAACCTAACAAAGCATTGTACGTACGGGAAGATCATCAAGAAGGACTAGAGTTCGAAGAGGAAATGCCTCGCAAAGAGAAAAGAACGAGGAAACGGAGGCAATGAAATAATTTGAGATGTCCAAGTCCATTTTGTTGACTTACTTGAGTGTTTACTTGAGTGTTTGTATTGTTGGTTTGAACATGCAAGAATGTTTATGTGCAAAGCTTCAACCATATTTGAGCCTCTACCATATTTGAGATGTTCATGTTAATACTTCTGAGATAGTGCTGATGTTAATACTTCTGAGATAGTGCTGATGTGAAATGCAGGGAAGTTCTCCAAAAAAAAATTGTGCTGTCTACTGTGAGGCGGTTATAAACTAATGGAGGCGGTTACAAAAAATAGACCGTCTCCTTTAAGGACTATCCGAGGCGGTTATATTTAAAAAACCGCCTCCGATATGTAGATATCCGAGGCGGTTAAGATTACACAACCGCCTCCAATATGTACATATCCGAGGCGGTCAGATCAACGCAACCACCTCCGATATATACATATCTGAGGCAGTCAGATCCACGCAACCGCCTCCTTTATTCATAATCGGAGGCGGTCAGATCGGTTTAACCGCCTCCGATATCGCCCATATAAGAAACTCAAACTGCCTTCACCTGCGCGCATTAACTCAAAACATTGGATAGCCCCGCCTCCCCCGACCAGCGCCGTCGCCCCCGACCCTAGCGCCGCCTCCCCCACTAGCGCCGCCTCCCCCGACCAGCGCTGCCTCCCCCAAGCACCACCGCCCCCGAGCAGCGCCGCCTCCGAGCCTGAGCACCACGGCCTCCTCCCCCGAGCGGTGGCTTCCCCCGAGCGGCGGCTTCCCCCGAGCTCCTCCCCAAGCCTCCTCCCCGACCGACCTCCTTCACGAGTTACATTTGTAAGTGATTGAATGGTAGATGCAGCTTTGCTTGTGCCAATTTCTTTACATGAATGTAAGCACATGTTTGGAGAAATAAAGCAATGCTACTTTACATGAATGTAAGCGTATAGAGATGATGCTACTGTTCTGAATGTAATTTGGGACCAGTTGATCCGTGGCCATTTTGTTGTTTGGAGAGGTCATAATTGCGATGGAATTGCTTATTGTGGAGTTCAACCTTTTGCTTGATTAGTTAATTAAGGGCAGATGGTTAGATCACAGTTGTAGCCTTGGTTGGGCCTATTGTGTTACATGAATCGATGGCAATTACTTTGGAGTTACTTGCTCGCTGTTTCATAGTTTAAAGTTGGTAAACACATACGCAAGCATGACCTACTAAAAGATTAATGCTTTACAACCAACTTATATTGTCCCAAGAGTGCAACAAAAATTAAGATCCAGTAGTAGGATATATCGACATGGGCTGAGAGGGCCTTATGCTGAATGGAGCCTCAGTCATATTGTCCCTATATGAATCCTTTTCAATCAAGTCTCAAATGACCATTGCATTCTTTACTCCATAACCATTTGGATTATCCTTAGACTTATCTAGTTTAGTCCTTATTTTGACTTGTTCACATATGGTTATTGTAAGTATTTTAGTAATTGACATGTTCGCAAGAAATGTTCATTCCACATATTGTTTAGACATGATTAGAGAAATAGATGACACTATAGTATCACTATATTTATCATGTTGAATTGTTTATGCTGATGCTAGTAGAATGGATACGAACTCCCCGCTGCCCTCCCCTACGATATCGCCGTTGGGGTCGCCAAGACCATCGACATCGTCAGGAAATTAAAGGGTTCTCGCAAACCAAGGAAGCCATCGGGGAGGCCGAAGGGCAGATGGGTAGTTCAGAGCTTGGATCCGGTGACCGGAGTTCCTGAGCTGGAAGAAACCCGGAAGAAGTAGCGGATGTTATGCGGGGTGGTCGCCCGTTCTAGGTTTAGGATCACCCTCACGGATTGGGGTGAGCTGACATGGGAGGAGCGGAGGTCCCTGTTTGACGAAGTGAAGGGCTCCTTCATGTACCCGGAAGAGGTCGAGGCCGATTTCTTTCGAGCGACTATATTGACGGCTGGGAAGTGCTGGAGGAATTTCAAGCACAGACTGGTCAGGGACTATCTCAAGCAAGAGAAGTTGCCTTGCCAGGCATACCCTGATATCTCCGAAGAAGATTGAGCAGAGTTCTGCAACTTGAAGTTGTTCGAAGAGTTCCAGACAGAAAGCCAGAAGGGGCAAGAGCTAGCCAGGAGGAACAAGCACCCGCATTACCTAGGCACCTTAGGGTATGTCGGTGCTAAGAAGAAGTGGGCAAAGGAGGACGAGGAAGCGGAGAAGCACGGATAGCAGCCGGTGTTCTCGGATTTCAGCGATAGCCACATCCGGGACTGGTGCAGGGCGAGGACGAAGGTGGATCCTCGTGGTCAACGCATATGGAGAAACCCTGAAGACGAGGAGGTCTATCAGAGAATGGTGGGGCTGAATGAGCAGGCATTTCAAGGCTCATTTGTGCCAAGTCAGGAGAAAGACATACTCTCCAAGGTCATCGGCACCAGGGAGCCCTATGGACGCACCAGGGGTTTCGAAAATCTGGCAACATGGGCAAAGCCTTCGCCGGCGACACGCAGGAGGCACGTCGGCAGAGGAAGAGAGCAAGAGCCGAGCAGATGAAAGCGGAGATACAATCATCCCTTGAGGCGCAATTTGAGGACAGAATGAGGGCGATGGAGGAGAGGCTCTCAGCACAGTACCTGCAAGACAAGGCGCCAGTCACAATTAGCCCGGGTGTCTGCCGTAGTAGCCGCGCCTCGGGTGCGGACGATTGTTCTCCCATCGACCAAATTGGGGGTCCGACGCGGTGCAAGATGCAGATACAGTTCGCTACGATGAACTTCTCAATGGACGCCGCGTACGGTCAGGTGTGGCCATCTACTCCTGCAATGGTGATACACGGTGTCCCATTAACGCCAGGCTTCGCACGAGTGCAGGTCGAGTCAATCAACCCGACCTTCGCTACCTGTCCCTTGCCGAACGCGCGAGAATCTGATGAGATGTAGTTGCCAAGCGACGCGGTCGGGTCATTCGTCCAGTGGCCGAAGAAGGACATAGTCCTCGAATCAGCACCGAGCGCACCGTCTGTTCCTCCATGCTCGCTAGATCAAGGGATGCTGAGGTTTTCACCGGTGGTTGCTCGATCTCCGCCGGAGGTTTCGAGGCAGCTTGCCCTTCCTCAGCCAGTGCCGACAGTGCCACATGTGGAGGTTACTCATCGTTCGCTACCCCTCAACTCCCGGCAGTACCACCAGTTTAGAGCTCACGGCCAAGCCGTATTCCAACAAAGAGTCAAGGGGCCACATCCAAGCTGAAAGTATACAGAGCCAAGAAGTCTGCTTCGAAACTGGCAGATGATGTTGAATATCCTTTAGCGGAGCTAGCTTGCCAGCATGTGCCGGGACAACCTATGGTGGACGCTGACGTGAATCTGGGCGTAGCCTGCCGGAAGCTTCATGATCATTACCTCGAGATGTCGAACAGGCCGTTCCTAGATACAAGAGTCGGCCTCATGGTCTTCTTCAAGGAGGAGCATTTCAAGCATCGTAACGGATATATGTTTCCCGTGGAATTCACAGACATCTTCAACATGATGCACTTTCGTGAGCTAGATGCTAGTCTCATGAGATGCTTCACGTTGTAAGTCCTTACAACACAGCACCGTTTTGTTTTATCACTGCTAAGTGCCTGCAATATAATTCGTTCTTCTCCTATACTCAGATATATGCTTGATCTGAGCGAAAGAAGAAAGATGAAGAGCTCTGTGGGGTTCGGCGACCCATATTTGATCTCGGCCCAAAGCATCGCGGCAAATAAGAACATGGTGTGGGATTACGTCGTGCATTTACTCCATGAGTACTCCGCATGAGATCACATCCAGGTTGCCTATAACATCGGGTAAGCCACATCCTTTGCAAATTTTTATGGTTTGACGGCTAAACATGTAATAACTTCGTATCGTATAACCAGGGGCCATTGGATCCTCCTCGTGATCGTGCTGAAATGGAATAAGGTATATTACCTTGATTCCATGAGGCGTAGCATTGACGAGCGCAAGCAAGGGTACGTGGACATCATGCGTCTACTCAACGAGTGAGTACCAAAACTTTTGACTTCGTCCATGCCTATTCTTTCTTCTTCACAAAGGAAAAGACAGTTCGATGCTAATTGTTTTGAATCACCTAGAGCGTTTGACACGTACGTCAAACAAGGAGGGAGGCACAAGGAAGTCAAGGAAGGAGTGCCCGTCGAGTTACGGCATGACTCCAAGTTTAAGGTATTCCGTAATGTCCTTGACTCCTCGAACTAATGCCATCATACTTCTATCCTTTATACCTAATCGATATCCCTTTTGTAGTGCCGGCAACAATCCGAAGGGACCGACCTTTGTGGGTATTACGTGTGTTTCCACATGCTAGCCCTTTGCAGCAACCCAAAGTACGGTGATCTAGCAGTACGAAACCATCGCCACTACTAATGTCTAGTGTTTAATCATGCTATTCGCCCTGAGTGTAAGCCTCATGTTTTTAGGGAGGGGCGAAAACCATGGCAATCAAACAATTGGAAGATATGGACCTCGCCCAGATCCGGTCGCACATCGCTAGCTTCCTAAACAACGAGGTCATTAGTCCCGAAGGACGCTTCAGTTTCCCGGCGGCAAGCTAGGAACTTAGGATTGCGATTAGTTAGATCATTACTTAGGTTTCTAGTTAGGTCATTAGTTACTTCATTAACGCCTACAATCAAACTTTGTAATTATCTATCCAACTTGTGGTTTCAAATGATAAGTGCACTTGATGTTTTTAAATGTCTTGTTCATTTTTCCTCTCACTGTTAACGTGTAAGTGGGTGTGACATAACTATAGCTTTTACTTGTGAATGTCACTGTTTTACAAATGAGACTTCTTTATCAACAGATATCGTGTATGGAGGCTTCGGCGAGTGGTTCTATTCATGTGAAGAACTTAAGAGAGGTCTAGTTTTTTGAATTTGATCAATATCTTCGCTGTGAATTGAGTATATGACTCAAGTGAACAAGTTTTGTAATATTATTCGTATGCGTATGTATGTGAATGTTTGTAGTTTATGTCTTGTGGTCGATGTAAGAATGAATGATTGAATTGTGCTATATAAATCTATTGTGCGTGCTGTGATTTGGATATATCATATATATGAACTGTTTGCTTTTTCAGGGAGGCTAGTAAATCAGACAAAATAATGCCTGTTTAAAAACATATCTGAGGCGGTTGCAATTTAACAACCGCCTAGGATATCTATTTCAACCGCCTCGGATAAGCACTTATCGGAGGCGGTTACATTTTCTCAACCGCCTCGGATAAGCTCTTATCGGAGGCAGTTATGTTAAGCTCTTATCGGAGGCGGTTATGATAACATAACCGCCTCCGATAAGAGCTTATCCGAGGCGGTTGAGAAAATGGTGCTTATCCGAGGCGGTTAAGAAAATGTAACCGTCTCTGATAAGTGCTTATCCGAGGTGGTTTACGTGTTTCAACCGCCTCGGATAAGCTCTTATCCGAGGCGCTTGCGTAACCGCCTCTGATACATGCCCCCATATCCGCAACTACTCCGTGGAGGCGGCTGCTATAACCGCCTCAGATGTGCTATTTTAACCGCCTCGGATATCGGTTTCAATACTAGTGTACTTACCACTTCAGCAACTATGGTATGTTTCTTAGGGTGATATTGTACAGCGTAGGCTAATTTGAAGGCCTGCCATCTACCCAGATGTCATCCCAAAAGCGAACTTTACTCCACATTTAATGGTAAACTTGTCAAACTAGAATAACATGTGTTTAAACTTCATTAGGCCCGCCAAAAATGAGAATCCCTAGACTTGCCTTTCATGGTGATAATAGTGTACCTCTTAGATACTTGTTCTTCAGGAGGTCTTGCCAAACACCATTTGCTTAATACACATATATTTTTAACTTCTAGATCCTGAATCCCTAAACCTCCTTGGTCCTTTGGCTGACACATAATGTTCCACTAATGAAAATATTATTTACTTCCACATTTAGATAGATTGCAAAATTCATGTTAGTGCATGACTGGATGCTCACTATTTGACCCAAAGCTGATGTAAGTTACAGGCATGCAATATAGTGGGCTTGTGCCGTAATGCTCACACATTGTTTGTGTAAATTACACCTGGAAAGAAAAACACTGCTATGACCTTGATAGCACTAGAGCTCCTACACCTACCCCCAACCCGACTGGCTCCACCGCACACGTCAACCCCCACCGACCCAAGCACACTTGTATTCCAGGTGTAAAATATTTACTAGTGAGAATAAAAGCATACATTCCTCCCAAGCAAGGCCAAAGGTAATAGTATGTATCTGATCGAGCAATTTGACAGGTGATTGGTCGTGCTGTAGTCTTATCACGCGATTGACCACGCGCCGTCGGATCAGAAGGAGGGGAGGAAGAAGAAGCGGGAGGAGGAAGGAGAAGGGGGAGAAGGATGAGGTGGAGGAAGAAGGGTGAGGTGACAAGAACCGGCGAGGCGGCAGCGAGCTCGACGGTGACCAGAGACCGCTACTGGCAAGGGCTCACCGGCGCCCCTCGGGCTTAGAGGAGAGCTTGATTGGGGCGCTGGCCCCCTGCCTCGACACTAGCGGCCACCGGCAGTGGTGGATGCCCAGATCTAGTGAGAGAGAGGAGGGGATAGCGAGCTAGGAGGAAGAAGGCAGGTGCGAGGAAGAAGGCGATGGGGGCGCGGTCATCGTAGGTCAGAGACTTGGCTCTATGACATGTTCAGAACCAGGGCAATAGCAACAAGCTATCTCCTAAGTGGGAAGGTCCCTACAAAGTGGTTGAAGCCTCCCAACCAGGGTTATTTAGACTAGCAATGGAAGATGGTCAAGTCCTCACAAACTCCTAGAACATCAATCAGCTTTGGAAGTTTTACGTATAAGTACTACAAGTAAGTTCACACATGCTTTGCCTTCTAAGCCTCACAGTCACTCTGGTCCACTCCAACCTCCATATGCAATCGTTAAGCTAAGCGACCCATCCAAATGGGCATGTCAGCAATACATCGCTCCGGGTACCTCTACCCAGCACGCGCTCCCGATTACGCTTCTGGCAGGTCATGATAGGACTACAGGAGTACTCGAAACAACCCACGACTACTAGGGTAGGAGGGCACACATTTATCTTTTTTTAATTACAGTCATTATTATACCTTTTCCTTCTTGGATAACCAGTCGGGGGCTGGATGAGTTCGTGACATCAGGAAGCTAACAATGATGTACAATGCGAGTGCCAATGACTCAACCTTTGAAAAGGGAAAAGGGCTCCACGCTACAGTCTCGCGGGACTTAAGGAAAACCCCTTATGGCATCTACAACTGTCGGAGAGCCACTGAGACTCCCACTTGACTAGACGTAAGGTTTGGCCGACCGAAATCCCAATTTCTAGCAACATACCAAGACTCAAAACAGGGGAAGAGAAGGAAGCATGAACGTTGTATGTTGGCGAGATCACTCGATAACTCACACTCAACAACTTGCCGACTAGTTGGAACAGAAGACGTTTTGAATAGATGATGACACTTCATCGAAAATAAAGGTCAATAGGTCCACTACAACTCATTGCACGAGTACCTATGTTTTCTCTCCTTGCGAAAGGAAAGGGTTTTGTGCTGCGGTGTTGAGGGACTTAAGGAAAACCCCTTATCATGTCTACAGGTGTTGGAGAGCCATTGAGACTCCCACCTGACTATACTAAGGCCTGGCAGACCGAACTCCCCAACTTGTAGCAACGTTCCTAGACTCGGACCGGGGAAGAAGCTGAAAAGTACGAAGTGTAAACATTGTCGCAGCCTACCAACACCTAAAAGGTCGATAAAGTTCATCATAAAATCACTTTATATGAGTACTTTTGACTAAAAACTTAGATAATTTAATGCATAAGTGTAGGTTTTAATTGTTCAAGCAGGGAGGCATTATCTCCCGGAACATGAAGTCTCTTGACAAAAATCTGTATGGCCTCCGACATCGCCAACACCAGCTGGTCGGTCTCCGCCTTGTCGTTCCCAAGGAGGTTGTTGCGAAGGACTCTGACGTCGAACGTCGGATCGCGAGCCTTGACGAGGGCCAATGCCATGTCCACCATTGGCTTGAGGCCGATGGCTGAGTCAGCTCCGCCAGATGAGTAGCGACACCCTCAGTGGGCTGGATCTATACACCAGCCTCCCTCAGGGTGGAGTCGAGGAGGCCCATGGCAGACGAAAGCTTCTCCTCAAGGAAGGAAGCTCGCGCCCTCTCCCAGGACAGGCTCCCTCTGACTCCTTCAGCTTGTCGGAGAGGCGGGTTACCTCTGACTCGAACGCCAACTTTTCAGACTCCAGCTTCGACTCCCAGGCCTCCGACTGGTCTCGCAGCTCCTTCAACCGCCGTACCCCAGAGCCAGCGGAGTTCCACCTAGGTGTGGCGCGCTAAAAAGAGACACCAAAGTCAAAATGACTATTAAGGAAAGGAAGAAAACCTTCAGGGCAAGTTCTCCGAGTACTTACTTCCATGAGGAGCCTGAGAAGCATCATCGGGTCGACCCCGTCATCGATGATCCCCTCAACCAGCGGGTGGAGCTTCAAGGAGAACTTCTCCTTATACGAAGTCTGTGCCACCTTCGCAGGCAGAGGGGCGATGTCCTCGACTGGGGCTTGAGTCTCCTTCTGGACTAGTGCCGTAGTAGATGCTAGAGCAGGAGTTGGGCAAGCGCCTGAGACTGGAAGATCATCCTCCAGGGAGGGATCAACCACGGCCGGGGGACTCGGTGCCCTGCGACACACAGAAACAGGACACGTCTTCCGAACTCGGGAAGAAGAACAAAAAGTAGAAGGGTTACGTCGCCCACTTCTTAGGTATCGAGGGAGTCTCCTCCTGGCTGGGCTAGACTCCTTTTCAGAAGGGTCGACCCCAGTTGTAGCAGTTTCCGCCCCGACCAAAGTCTTCTCGGTCGGGACGATGGCCTTAGCAGGCTCCTCCTAGCAAAACCAGTCGTGTCAGACAAGGCATCAACTTTACTAACTAATTAGTAGAAGAAAGGGCTCGACTAGCATACCTGAGGAGCCTAGGGAGGTGACCTCGAGGGGTCGGATGGTATGACAGGCCCCGAAGCCGAACTTGGAGTTGACCTACCACCTACATCGATAGGCCTTGAGCTCAGGCTCTTGAAGCCCTCGGTCTTGGTTTGGCCCGACTGGGCCTCCGAAGATCCGGCCTCCGGGTTAGCGATTCTGCAACCTTCATGCTAGAAATATTACCCGAGTGACGCTGCACCAGCACTACTCGGAGGGAAAAGCAAACTCCACAGGGACGATACTTACCGTGAGAATCGCTTCGCGGTCCACGGTGCATCCAAGGGAGCGCCATGGGTATGCCGATGCGGTCTGACGAGGGTGCCCTCTCAAAAAGAATCTTCCTCCTCGAAAGCACCGTTGGGTGACTCAAGGCTGCAGAAGAAACTATCACGAATAAGAGGATATCCATTCTAAGTACTTGGGATCTGAGGAGTGAAGGTTACCTTTCTTGCCTCCCCGAGTGGAGTAGTAGTCATGCGAAGACTTCCAAGCACCCGTGTCCCTGGTTCGTAGAGGTCATATACCCTGCTTGATGAAGTCCTCGGCAATGTCCCACGCCGTCAGACCCCGGGCCTTAAGATCGGC
The DNA here is from genome assembly GCA_019208055.1 of Stipa capillata. Taxonomy (NCBI): domain Eukaryota; kingdom Viridiplantae; phylum Streptophyta; class Magnoliopsida; order Poales; family Poaceae; genus Stipa; species Stipa capillata. The sequence continues at coordinate 187,009 of JAGXJF010001686.1, forward strand.
GATCTCATCGATGAATGGTCGAAGACGAGGGCTCACTTCGATCTCCTCCGACCACACTGTGGTTTGACCGGCGCGGAACCCAAAAAGTCGACATCGCCGATGGCGTGCGGTCAGCAGTAGTGCCATTTCTTGTGCCACCCTGACCACGAGCTCTTGCGATGAAGTCGATGTACTCCCCAGTTTTTCCTTCTCGGAGTCGGAAGCTAGCGCCGCCGACCACCTTGTTTCCCACCCTCTTCAGGTTGTAGAAGTACCTGAAGAGGCCGAGGGAAGGCTGGATCCCGAGATAGACTTCATAGAGATATGTGAAGACTCATCATCACAATCGAGTTGGGATTGAGATTGACGAGTTCCACCCCATAGAATTGGAGCACGGCAAGCAGGAACCTGGAGGGCGGAAGGAAGAAGCTATAGCAGAAGAAGTTTGGGAAGACCCAGCCAACCTGGTTCAGGCATGGGAGTCTTGTCATTGTCCACAGGCCGGAACTCGACTTGGTACATCGATTGGATGGCTCAGAGATCCTACGAGCCCTCCAGCTAATCGGGGGTGATCTCCGACTTCACCCAGGATGCCTCGTCCACTGAAGACGAGAGCCTCGAAGCACCCACCATATCGCTCATTGTCGATTGGGAGATGGCGGAAGGAGGAAGATGGGGTGCTTTTGGGAGAGCAAAAGACAAGAGCACGTAGGAGGTTGAAGACAATGGTAGGCGTGACAAAACCCCAAAGTACTCTAAACCCCTTATACCGTGTAGTCTCACATATGCTTTGAGCCTTACTTGGTTCATGCTTTCTGCAGTTCTGTTCCATCACATTAAATGTGCATAGTTACTTTCTGTGCATGCGAGGCTCTAGGAGCGGGAAACCGGGGATCTGATAGGCGCATGACCCTGACAAACGCGCTGTGGTTTGCTTATGTCAGCAGCACAGTTGCAGTAAAAGAGGAAAAGATTCTTTCACCACCACGTGAAATTTCTGTGACGACGGTTTGAGTTTTTGAAAATCTACTGGCGAGATGCGTGTCCGTGATCTACGGACCAGATGCCATCAAGGAAAATTACCTTGGACTTCCACTCGGATGTGAAAGTGACTCGGGGGCTCTCAGTAACTACTCGAACGTGTTTGATATCCTGAGAAGAGGAACTAGGGAACATCAAAATCCTGAGTGGACGCATAAACCTACTCGAAGACCCTAAGGTTGGACTACTCAGAATTTGCCTGATTGGATGTTTTCCCTAGTCGGGCAGATTGTCCTTAGAATCGTCAAGGCCTTATTTCACGTACTGATGGAGGGCTTGACGATGAGTAGTAGAATTATACCGTGTACAAGGTAGCATCCGTATACAATACCCTATATACCCGTGTCCTTTGGTCTTTGATTGCTGATAGCCTTTGTTTTAATATCCTTGTTGGGTTTCCTTGCATCTGAGCAAAGCTTGGTTAGATCCAAGGCATGTTTTCTCTGCAAATTGTGGGTTTTGCTTCTTTCTTGCGCCGGTGATGTTGCTTAGGTTTTTCTCTTGCGTCGATGTGAGCCAAGCTTCCGGCATTGGTCTCTATGTGAAGACACCCAGATCCATTTCAACCTCCATCAACAGTGGCCCATGTAGGTTCCTAGACTAGGCGAACCACTATGGAGTTCAGAGCAACTGTCCTAGAAACTCAGAGGCAACCACTGCCAGGCTTAGAGGCTTATTAACGGTCGGAGCATGTGGATCGACATCATCAATGGTGTCACCAGCTCAATCACCCTATAGACCCGCATCCTACGGCTCAAGCAGAGGCCTTTCGTTCTGGTGTCCCTTCTACCCATGGATGGCGGCAAGTTCCTGTTCACCGTCGTCGACCTATGGACCTGATAGGCACACGACCCCGACAAACGTGTTGTGTTTCTGCTTACATCAGCAGCACAGTTGCAGAAAAAGAGACTAAGATTTGCTCACTACTACACAAAATTCATGCTGTGACGGTTTGAGTTTTGGAAAATTCACTAGCAGACGCGTGTCCGTGATCTACAGATCAGATGCAATGAAAGAAAAATACCTAGAACTTCCACTCGGATGTGAAAATGACTCGGGGGCTCTCATAGCTACTCGGGTGTGTAAGGTATCACGAGTAGAAGGTTTGGAGAATGCCAAGATCTCGGGTGCATGCACAACCTACTCGGAGACCCTAAGAGTAACTACTCAGAGGTCATTTGTTCGGATGTTTACCCCCCAATAGGCAGATTTTACTTAGAATCCTCGAGGCCTAATTTCATGTACTGATGGGGGGCTTGACGATGAGTAGTATAATTCTACTGTATATGAGACAACATCCGCATGCGATACCCTGGATACCCGGAGCAGCTGACATATTCACAAAGGACTCCAGGAGATAAGGAACCCCCGGGGATACCGAATACCCTTTAAACTAGGAAGTCTATCCCTATGTTTATGGATGTTAGAGTCCTAGTCGGAAATGACTATGTATCAGATATGGAGTACCCTCTACGAAAGGACCCGATAGCCTTGCGGAGAAGAGAGCTAGAGAGGACAAGCATTTAGACATCGCCTAAAAGCTCCAAGCCTTCCAATATCCCAGGGAAGATCCATCGCCTCCAGGAAGTCGACCCCCAGCAGATCAATCTAAGAATATTCCCAATTAGCTGTAGATCCCATCTAGGCTAGACACTTACACTTCCTTGTAAACTAGTCGATATTCAATATATACCAACAGGACGTAGGTTTATTATCCTGAGGGAGCCCTGAACCTGTATAAAAATCGTTGTTCATGGTGGTACAATACCTATAAGCAACTGCCCCAGGGTCCCTACCCTTCAACAAATCTTTTGATCACAACTACCGTAAGATCGGTGGTTTACCAATCATCGACACAAATATTCGCATCTTGCATTAGACAACTTGAAAAGCCATCACTAGCTAAGAAAAAAATACGGATGTCCTCATCTTAGATTTTTTGTGACATCTACAACAAAAACCTTCATTAGCAAATGTGAGAAACCTAGTTTTGGGTTAATCGTAAGAGGCATGAGGTGGAAGTCGGATCAACTCGCGCTACTGAGTTGACCTAACTCTACCGAGGATTGTCGTGAGGAACGTCGTAAGCTAAGTCGAAAGAGGGGAGGAATTTGTTGTGCATTTGCATCGTTCATGGCATTCGTCATTCATACGCATTAGAAATAAAAATGATGAAATTGAAACTTTATTGAAGAATGAATACTACAATGTCATGATACCACAATATGGTTACAAATGAATAAATGAAGAAGAAAATAAAATTACATGAATCGTTCATGGCATTCGTCATTCATACGCATTAGAAATAAAAATGATGAAATTGAAACTTTATTGAATAATGAATATTACAATGTTATGATACCACAATATGGTTACAAATGAATAAATGAAGAAGAAAAGAAAATTACATGATCAAGATTTCTACCTGTCCACAATCGGTAAACCGCCGATCTTACGGTATTCGTGGAACTATGATACTTGGGGGGTAGGGACCTCTAGGGCACAAGGCCAAGAGATCTGACAACAAGGAAAAACCCTTTTTAAACAGGTTCGGGCCTCCCTCAAGATAACAACCCTACGTCTTGTTCGTATATATTGATCAGAGAATTGTCTTACAAGGGATGTGTATGTTAGTGGCTACCCTAGGCCTAATTGTACACTAATCTGACTAGTCCTGCTGAACTCGACTCTTTCGAGGTGGCGGATCTTCTCGTAGGAATAGCTAGGGCTTCTGGATCTAGAAAGGCTTGTCCTCCCCTAAGGGATTGCTGACTCTTTTATAGGGGGTTCATCTAGTCGTATCGGTCATGAACGTTGACTTGGGTAAGACTTTGGCTTCCTTAAACATTGGGATCGCCTCCCTAGTTTAAAGGGTATCTCCCCTCCTTACGAGGGGTTACCTTATCGTCCTGGGATCCTTACCTGGTACGTGGTGCACTCTGGTAATCTAGGGAATCGTATACGGATATTTCCTAATATACGGGATACTGTACTATCCATTGTTAAACCCCCCATCAGTACGTGAAGTGAGGTCATGACCGTTCTGTAAGAAATCTACCCTTGTCGGGGTACAACTCCGAGTAGGCGAAAACGAGTACTTCTTCGACAACTTCCCCGAGTAGGCACTATCTCCATCGGGTAGTCGGGATGTTCTGGTCGGAGTAAACTTTCGAGTAATCCGAGGTATCTTCCGGGTTCGCCTACCCGAGAACCATTTTTTGGTTTAATCTAATCCATTGATCGTAGACGTGCGTTCGCCTGGCAGATTTCTAGGAAATTGAACAGCCATGGCAGAATTTTTACGTGGTGATGAAGAATCTTTCCTTTTTCTGCGTTACTGCCTGGCTGATGTTAGCCTAGGCATTACGCACTCAGCGGGGTCGTGGGTTGTCAGACCCATGTTTTCCCGCGCACGTCGTCTTGCATGCTGGAAAATTAACTGTTCCACATTTAATGCGATGGAACAGATCGTGCGTTAACCGCGCTTCAGCCAGGCGCAATTCGAATCTTTTAAGAGACCGAGAATTGGGGTTTTGCCCGCATTGCTCTCTGCCTCTTAGCATTCTTGTCTTCTTCCTTGCGCCCCTGTGTTCAAGCTCCCACCTCATCGTTTCCGATCACCGTCAACGATCATGGGGAAGAAGAGTGCCGCAAGGAAGTCTCCCGAGCCTCAGAAGCCGGCGGAGGATCCTTTGGGAGGGCCGATTTCCGTCATTCCCGAGTTTGAGGCCTCGGTAATGGATTCCGCCACCCTCAAGAAGCTGGTGACGGAGGAGGTCATCCTCCCAGAGGTGTTCGGGCCTTACCGGGAGGCCGTGAAGGAGACAGTCCCGAGTCCAGACACAACCTGGACCATCGTCTTCGCGGACTTCTTTCGGTGCGGTTTCCAACTACCACCCTCGCATTTCTTCCTCCTCGTCCTCCAGTTCTACGGGCTCGAGTTGATCCACCTCAACCCGAACTCGGTCTTGATGCTGGCGGTCTTTGCACACCTGTGCGAGGCCTATCTCGACATCAGGCTGAGCTTGGAGCTGTGGAGGTACTACTACAGCCTCCGCCAGATGAAAGTCAGCGGCGGGGGAGTCCTCGGCGGCGCCAGATTCTGACTCCGGGAGGGGAGGAAGGACGCCTACATCTGCTCTTCCTGGAAATTTTTGTGGTCGGGCTGGCACTCGAGGTGGTTCTACTGCCAGCCCCCACTCTTTTCAGGGATACACTACCGCGGGCTGGTGCCTCTCCCGACAAAGTGCTGGTCAGAAACCCCGAAAGAAACCAACTGGCTAAAAGCCCTTGTTGGTGACATCGCCGATCTCGCCAACAGAGGCTTGTTGGTGTGGGATGTCGTCGAGGACTTTCTTCGGCGCCGGATCAGCCCCCTTCAGTCGAGGGTCGACCCTACTTGGGTGGTCCTAGAAGGCAAGGACCAGACTAGGGACTTCGACTCCGGTGAGTATCTGAACTCCTTAGTGTCGTTCTTAGCCGGAAACCCATTCTCACCCGTCAAAAAATTTCTAATCGGTTGTCTAGATCTTTCCCCCGAGGAGCTTTGAAACAGGTTGAACAACTTATTCGAGTAATCTCCTCAGGGCGGGCGGACTAACGTGCCCTTGTCAATCCCCAACCTTAGCCCTGAAGAACAAAGGGAGATCTTTTCGGTGAGTCCATGGTTTCTATTTTGTCTGGTCGTAGCTTGTTCATGTGACGCTTCTAACGCCACGCGGGTTCTTTTGCAGCGAGTAGGCTGAGGGGCCCCCGACTCGGAGGCTGAGTGGGCTAGCGCCCCCGTTCAGGAGGAAGAGGTCGAGGTCCTCGGTGCGACCTCTCCGATCCCTATTGTCGGGGGTTCATCTAAGGCTGAGGTAGCGGCAGAGGCTACCCGAGCGAAGCCTCCTACTCGGGCTTCTTCTCCACCGCCAAGCCCCCAATCCCAGGTACGGACCGGTGCTCGACTAGATTTTTCCCTTTAATTTTTCATGAATGGCGGGAATAAGTAGTCGGGATACAGGGTTCGAGTGATCCCTGCCTGGAGGAGTCGGCTCCTTCCTCCATGCCTACCCGCATGGAGGAGGTTGTGCCAGTCGTAGTCCCTCCTGCGGACAAGGGAAAGCTGCCGCTGGTGCCCACCGAGAAGTGGGGCTTGGAGCTGCCGGCAAAGGGAACCTCACCGCCGGTGAAACGCTACCGGTGGGTCTTCTTCTCGGTCTTTTTTGAAATCTCTCTTTCTTCTTACTTTTATCTTTTGAAGGGTAACGAAACTGCTTCTTCCGACTAGGGTGACCATCCGTTCGACCGGAGCTACAGCTAAAGCTGCTACGGAGGAGCAGCCCCCGGCGAAGACGCCGGCACCACTCTTGGTCGTACAGACTGAGCTCCCCACGCCGGGGGTGTCGGCGCCCGGAGGCGTCGATATTTACTCCATGCTATAGGTAATCTGAGGAGTTAGTAGAAAAAATATTTATATATCCCATACTAACCTTGTGTTTCAACAGCGCATCCTCCCCTTGATTCCTCTGCTCCAAAGGGTGCAGACCGAGCTGGAGGCGCACCGGGCAGAGAACGAGGAGCTGAAGAAGCGACTCGAAGAATCCCGGAGGTGGTGGGCGGAGAAGGAGGCACTGGAGAAGCACCTCGCGGACTCTGAGCGGCGGCGGGCGAAGGACGTGGCCGAGCTCCGAGAAGTGAAGGCCCGCCTCTCCAAGGTAGAGTCTTCTCTAAGTTAAAGTCGATCATACGTCAGGAAGCTGGAGGAGGACCTCGACCAGGCTCTTCGCACGCTCGAGAGGACGCTCATGGAAGTTGGGGTCACCATCTTTCCCAGCCCTCTAGGGGCTATTCGGCTAGTGGAGCTGGTGGCGTCCGTCTCTCGTCTGAAGCCCGTTGTTGAGAAGCTCCTCGACGAGGAGCTTATGCAGGGGATGCAGGACGCCCTGGCCTTTGCCTTAGCCCTTCTCAAACGCCGGTACCTAGAGTTATATCTGGAGGCCCTTGATGCCGATCTGCCAGAGGATGAGGAAGAGAAGCTTCTCGGCGTCGTGCAGAGTGCCACCAATGCTTTTGCGGACCGGGTTCAGGCACCCAGTCTCTCTGAATAACTCTTGTAACAAACTATGATTAGTAACTTGTGCTCTTAATCTGTGTGTTTTTTGTTTTCTAAAAACTTGTGCTCTCCTGCTCTGTGAATGTTTGTCGGAAATGAGGGTTTTCGTAGGCTTAATCGAACTCGTCGTCCCCTTACCCTGACTTAGGATTTGCAAGTTGGCTTGTTTACTGCTGACTGCGATCGACCAGGCCTTAGGTTTAGTCGGATGGAGGGCTCCGTGGCTCCTCGTCATCAGTAAACATGATAAGGGGTCCTCGAACAGCCTTTCGTGGTCGTAGCGACAACTCGTGTTCCCTTGTTGCTGGGGTGCTGGACGTAAGTTAGTAAGTACTACGTTTTCCCTCCTGGCGACCACATTGCACTCTATCCATGATGCCTTCTGTTCAAAGTAGTCGAGGATATGGATAAGCAGACGGGTTCTTTTGGCTTAGTCATATTCGCGCCTTCTCTTCTTCCTTTACTCGTGGTCGGGGGACTTTGCCACGAAACCGGGGGGCTTAGTCGACCGGGCCTTAGGTCTGGTCAGGCGGGGGGCTCAGTGGCTTCCCCTATCACCTGCAGATGACCTGCATACGCGTTAAGGGGTCTTCCTTGTGTCCCTGACGGTTGCTGACGGTTGCAGCGTGGAACCCTTTCCTTTTGTTTTGGTCGAGTCGTTGGTTACGTTTATGCATAAGCCAGATTTTGGTGCCACATACTTATCCAGCCCCCGACTGTCTTATTCGAGAAGTTTCTCGGATAGGCAGTCTGGAAGAAAAATTTAACTAAAGGATTTGATATTTATAAAAGCCGTGAATTGACTAAGGTATCTTTTACAAGCTATTGCAAGAAAAAACTGCTAGAGAAAAAAAACTTAAAAACATCATCCCCTCCTTCAGAGTTATCGTTGGTTGCTCTAGGGACTCCTGTGCTCTTTGTCGTGACCTACTGCAGGAGCTTTGTTGAGTGCGTGTGACAGAGTGGCACGACAGAAGCATTGCAGCGGTCCATATGATACAAACATAATTTACAACTCGAAATACAACATAAGACTTACAATACATTCCCAAAGGTACGGGGAATTTAAAACCGTTATTGTTTGGTTACAGCAAAAGTCTTATCTACACCTAATCACTCTTACGACCTATTACACTACTCGGCGTTGTCCTCGTCGCGGAACTCGATGTAGTAGTCGACGTCTTCGTCCTCTTTCGTCGTCGGCTGATCTTCGGGAGTGTCATCATCGATCACGACGTAGATCACATCCTCCTCCGTCGACGGCTCGCAATCTACTCAAAGGAATTAGATAGAGGGATGAATACAAAAGGTACTCAACAAGTCCAGGGATAGCAAAAAGGTGTTTGATGCACTAGCTACTGAGAACGACAACGTTCTCTCAAAAGCAATGCAGGTGGAGAGGGTAAGAGAGTCAAGTTTTAATTAAAGAGACTAATGATCTCATGTCTCACAAGCTGCTAGGATTCCCGATGAATCCCTTTCTTGCCGGGTTCGCAGTTCTAACCGGGAACACGGAGTGACAATGCCACACTTCTATACACTCTGCAGAGGTGCACAACTGTACCCACAAACGATCATAGTCATGGAGTTCATGTCGTCACATGCACTACCAGACCGTCAAATCACAGAGCCGTTTCACCGCCCGCTCGGTTATACTCCGCGTCGCAGTCCTGCACAATCAGGCCAAGGACTACCAGTCTCACGTTGATACTCCGGATACAACGTGTTGTGGATAGCCAACGGCTAGCGCCACCTTCCCAATAGCTGATACCCTGCATACAACTATTGAGGTCTTCCTTTCCCGGGGGAGTATAGACCTAGGGTAAAGGGTACTTTAGCTCAGCCCCGCCCATACAGGGTATGTGGTATGCGCGATCACTACGGCCCTTAAGCACAATCGATCATTGGTTGCATTAACCTTATATGAAACTTTCCCGTGTGATGAAATCCACCTTCCCAAATGTGCCAAACTGCACCCATACCAGGATTTCACCACCCGCCATGCGATCACCCAAAAACCGGCGATCCAAAACAAAACAACAATTGATTCATCTTTAGAAATTAGGTTTTCATTGCATGTTATAGACAAGAGGGAAATCGAAGAACATTCTCAACGGACATGAACAAGAAACTGGACTTGCCTGGTAACGGATAGGTAGTGGAGTTCGACGGTCCTGGCTGCTGAACTCCGGCTTCTAGCAAAAGATAACAAAGTCCGATAAGGACTTATTCAAAGGATTTCAAACATGAATGCAAATGACATGCCATGACATGCATGCGCGACTCATGATATGCCCTCAACATGTTCTAAGGAAGTTAAGACATAATTTCTTTAAGCATTAATTCTAGGGTTTATGATTACTTAAGGGAATAACCAAAACTTTGACATGCCAATACTTGACTTACTTTATTTTAAAGCCTAGTATTTATACTTAGCTTATTTCTATTGACTTAGGAGCTAGTTAAGATCTTAAGAGAATAAAACTTAGGATTTAGCCTTTTCCTTAGGGAATAACACATTTTGTTCAATTCAGAATAATTCATCAACCTAAATATATATATATGTGTTTATAACCCTATTTCTATTTGTTTCTTTTTATTTGCTGCCCTAAAGAAACAAGAATATATATCCTATACATACACATATTTCTATTTAATCATGCCTAAATTTTGATTCTATTTCTCTTTTATTTCCCATCTCATTCTTCCTTATTTTCATAAAACCCCCTTCTTTTCTTTTCTTTTTTTCTTTTCTCACCCCACCCTCAAATCTCTAATCCCTATTTCTCCAACTCTCTCTCTTCTCTCTCTCCCTCATGCGCTGCCGCCGCCTGCCTCCTTTTCTTCCTCAGGTGACCACGCCGCCACCTTGCGCCGCTCCACTCGGCGTCGCCCCACGCTCGGGCGTGCTACCTCCCGGTCGTGCCGCCTCCCCTCGAGCTGACGCCGCCTGCCCGGCGCTCTGCTGCCACCTCCCATGGCCCCGGGCACCGCCGCCTCGAGCCCTAAGGCACGGGCCTTACCCCGGTCTGGCGCCGCCGCCGCCCCGATCAGTGCCGCCACCTCCGCCTGCTGCCCGGGAGGCCGTGCGGCCTGGCGTGTTAGCTCTGGCTCGCCGGAGCTCCGCCGGGTCCCACTCCCGTCGGCGGCGGGCCGCCGTGGTACCCGCGCCGACCTTGATAAGGCTCCGCCTCCAGGTAGAAATCCCTAACTTCTCTCCTCTATTTTCTCTAATTCCCCATTTTCCCCCCAATTCATTCTAGGGTTCATACCCAAAATAGTTCCCCAATTTCTAGGGTTCTTCACTTGCTAGCTTAATTGCACTCAAATCCTCTAATCTAGGGTTCTTCTTTAGTTGCTTTGATTGTGATGATTTATTAAAACTGATGTGAACAGATGACTATTAGCCTTGAACATCTCTTGTTTCCCCCATATATGTATATATGCGTGATCTTGCCTTAGTTGGTAAGAACAAACGTTACTACATTGGACCTGATTAAACAGAACAAAGCTATCCTTAATTTGATCTATCTTCTACTATTTTTTTATTTGAAACTCCAGATCAAGAATCTTAGTTATCGAACGAGATAAAAACAAATTATTAACTGGTCTTCATCTGATGGCACATACTACTACTTGTTTATATATATATACATGCCTCTAGCAGTTTTCCAATTGAGGAACACATATTCACCTTGGGCTGTTATGTTAACATTGATAAGAACAAAATACTATACTTGGCCTTAGCTCCAGTGCATATGTGATTCGATTCAACTAAAAGTTCCTTATGTTTAAGATAAGAACTACTACTACCTTAGTTTGCCCTTTTTTGCTTCCTCATGTGTACGTGCATATCAGCTCATTTGACTGAAAGAACATATATACTACACTTGTTCTTGTTTATTTCCTGATAAGAACAGATTGCTATTCTTGAAAGATTATTCCTGAAAATTGATAAGAACAGAACACACTACCCTGCTGCCTACGAAAACTCTGTGATGAACTCTTAGCTGAGGATTTGTTTGGGACATTTCTTTAATGCCAATAGGTAAGAACAGATTCTACAGATGTCCCTTTCAATTCTGTGATGCAAATATGGTTCTGAGGGTCCCTTATCCTATCCAACCTCTAGTTACAAGCTTGTGCAATGTTGTAATATTTGTGGGTAGCTCAGCCTACCTTGATCTAGCCTGGTTAGGGATGGAACTTTGTTTCCAGCCCCTTGATCTGGACTGCTGGACTTGGTGATGGTCCTCCTCTTGCTCCTTGTAACTCCTTCTCTGGTCCTTGATGGCCTTCTCACCTTGGTGCTCCTAATGTCCCCTTGTTCTTGAGGTCTTCAATCTCCTGGGGCTTGTTTCTTGGTTGCTCCTAGAGCTTGGCTTCTACAGGTTGTTCTACTGTGCTAGTTCTACGGATGCAGCACTAGTACTACTCAGCTGCCTTTGAACTACCTCCACTGAGCCTTCTCTAAGGTTCCTTGGGTGCAGGTGTTGCCACCTCCTGCTTGTTTACTACGGCTGCTATTTTTACTTGGGCTCAGCTTGCATGCTAAGTTACCCTAAGCTGAAAATATCCTGCTGCTGCTGGATCATTCTCTCGATGGACTGATATCTATTTGGTTTATAAATTCGCTTGGTACTTATTTGTGGCTGCTATTCCTTTGGTTGCCTTGGAATCTAAACAACTTTTGTGGGCTGCTTGGGAACCACTCGATGGCTGCTGCTTGTTCACATTGGTTGCCTTGGTTCAAGATATAGAAAATGGCTGCTAGATAAACATTTGATGGATTGCTGCCTTGGGCTAAGGAAATTTGACTATGGTCAAAAATGTGTGGCTAAAAGACATACATTGGATGAATGGTTGCCTTATCCATGTTTTGTTTTATAAAAATGATTTCTTTTTTAAACAAGTATCATGGAGGCAATTTAGTATAAGGGGAAATAAAATTATTTTTAAATATCCTTCTCATCCCTTTTATCTCTAATATAAAATATTAGAGTTTGTCCGATGAGGGTCTTAGCCACGTGGCCCTCGGACACTTTCGAAAACAAAAATGTTTTATAAAACTATTTTCGAAAACTAGAATCTACTCTAGGTCGTCGGCACTATTTTGCCCCCGCAGCTACCCCTGCGGATGTCGGCGGAACTGTGCCGATAGGACCACACGTATTTTAAAATATAGGGTTAGAAACTTTTTGCCTCCTACAGCAACGGCACGATTCCCAACGGTCTCGAGTACCCATACTCGCTGACCTGGGATGACCGCCTACATTCCCGAAGGACTACCCCCTTCGGCTCTCGGTATCCCTCTCCGACTTGAAGACTTCGAAGACCCGAAGGTTCAAGACTTAGGTTAGATGATGTATAGATAGAAAGAATTAATTATGTAATTTTCTTTCTTCTTCTTTATTCTTTTGTAACCATGTTGTATCATTAACATTTGTATCATGCATTTGAATTAATAAAGTTTCTATTTAAATTCCATTTGCATTCTATCTTGCATGAATTCTAAATGCCATGTATGCGATGAATGCGAATGCACAACAATTTTCCTCCCCCTCTCGACTAACTCTCGACGTAACTCGATAGGTTCGGATCAACTCAGCAGCGCGAGTTGCTCCACGACTTCACCTCACGCCTCTCTCGACTACGCCAGAATTAGGGTTCTCACATCCTACCCCCCTTAAAAGAATTTCGTCCTCGAAATTAAAGATGATGTACCTGAATAAGGACGGGTAGTCTTTACGCAAATCTTCCTCTTTCTCCCACGTTGCTTCTCGGACAGGATGATTCTTCCATTGTACCTTGCAATATTTGATCGCTCGATTCCTCAACTGCTTCCATTCTTCGGCAAGAATCTTGGTTGGCTTCTCAACATACGATAAGTCATCTTGCAATTCCACTTCCGAGAGTTCAACTCTATCGGTCGGTTCTTTCAAACATTTTCGGAGTTGTGAGATGTGGAATACATCGTGTACTTTCGACAACGATGCCGGTAGCTTTAACTGATAGGCTACTTCCCCCTTCCGGTCTAGAACTTGGAATGGTCCGATATATCTGGGACTCAACTTCCCTTTCATACCGAATCTCTTCACCCCTTTGGTAGGACTCACTTTCAGATAAACTAAGTCTCCTACCTCAAATGTTACCTGTCGTCTCTTTTTATCCGCATAACTCTTTTGACGACTCTGAGCTGTTTTCAACCGCTCTCGGATGATTGCTATTGCATCATGTTTCTCTTTGATAAGATCCGGTCCAATGAGATTCTTCTCTCCGGTCTCATACCAACATATTGGTGATCGACACTTCCGACCATATAAGGCTTCAAATGGAGCCATCTGTATACTGCTCTGGTAACTGTTGTTGTATGCGAATTCCGCCAAAGCGAGATGTTCGTCCCATGAACCTCCAAAGTCAAATACACAGGCTCTCAACATATCCTCCAAAGTTTGGTTTGTTCTTTCCGTCTGTCCACCGGTCTGAGGATGATATGCTGTACTGAAATCGAGCTGAGTACCTAAAGCTTGCTGTAATTGCTGCCAAAACGCAGATGTGAATACTGATCCTCGGTCAGACACAATCCTTTTGGGAACTCCATGTTTACTAACGATCTCTTGAGCATAGAGCTTGGCAAGTCTTTCACAGGAATAATTCTGATTGATGGCGATAAAATGTGCTGTCTTGGTTAACCGATCAATAATAACCCAGATAGCATCTTTATGCCCTTGAGTCCTCGGTAATCCGGTAATGAAATCCATACCGATCTCCTCCCACTTCCACTGTGGTATCGGTAATGGCTGCATTAATCCTGCCGGATTCTGATGTTCTACCTTAATTCTTGAGCAAGTGTCGCACTCCGACACGAACTTGGCAATCTCCTGCTTCATGTTGTTCCACCAAAATGTTCCCTTCAAATCCATGTACATCTTCGTACTTCCGGGATGAATACTGTAAGGAGTTTGGTGTGCTTCTTTCAAGATTACCCTCTTGATCTCCGGAATGTTAGGAACACATATCCGGTTCTTGTACCATAGCGATCCATCTTCCGCTAGGGTAAATTCTGATGGTTGCTTTGCTTTGATTCTCTTCACCTCTTCCACAATGAATTTATCTTCCAGTTGATGTGTCTTGATCTCGTCCTGAAGATTTGGTTGAACCACTAAAGCTGCAACACTGACTTCACCTTTGTTGATTACAACCTCAACTCTATCTTTGTCCAAGTCCTGAAGAATATGCTTGGATATGTCTTCGACCTTCTCCGGTTGAATTTCCGACTTCCGGCTCAAAGCATCTACTACAACATTAGCTTTTCCTGGTGTATAGTTGATCTCCAAATCATAATCCTTGATTAACTCAAGCCATCTTCGCTGCCTCATGTTCAATTCCTTCTGTGTGAAGAAGTACTTCAGGCTTTTATGGTCCGAGTATAGCTCACACCTGGATCCATAGAGGTAATGCCGCCATTGTTTCAGCGCAAACACTACTGCTGCCAACTCTAAATCATGTGTCGGGTAGTTGACTTCATGCGGTCTGAGATGTCTTGAAGCATAAGCAATGACTTTCCGGTCTTGCATTAGCACACATCCTAACCCTGACTTGGACGCATCGCAATAAACACTGAAATTCTTGCCACTTTCTGGTAATGTTAACACTGGAGCGGTAGTGAGTTTCCGCTTCAGCTCCTGAAAACTGCTCTCACAAACTTCGGTCCACTGAAATTTGGTATCTTTTCTCAACAACTTGGTCATAGGTCCAGAAATTTTGGAGAATCCCTCAATGAATCTCCTGTAATATCCTGCTAATCCCAGAAAACTTCTGACTTCTGTGACCGATGTTGGAGATTTCCAATCTACAACCGCTTCAATCTTCTTTGGATCCACTGCTACTCCTTCTTTTGTGATGACATGACCTAGAAAAGAAACTTGATCTAGCCAAAATTCACACTTGCTGAACTTAGCATACAATTGATGTTCTCTCAAAGTCTGCAATACTATCCGAAGATGTTCTGCATGATCCTCTTCACTCTGAGAGTAAATGAGAATATCATCGATAAACACGATCACGAATTTATCGAGATATTTCATAAATATCTTGTTCATTAGATTCATGAACACTGCTGGTGCATTTGTTAGTCCGAATGGTACCACAAGGTATTCGTGGTGTCCATATCGAGAGACAAATCCTGTCTTCGGAATATCTTCCGGCTTAATCTTGATTTGATGGTATCCCGATCGCAAATCTATCTTGGAGAAAACTCCAGCACCTTTAACTTGGTCAAACAAATCGTCGATCCTTGGCAAAGGATACTTGTTTTTGATGGTGACATTGTTCAGATTTCTGTAATCTACACACATCCGAATGCTACCATCCTTCTTATCAACAAAGAGAACTGGAGCTCCCCAAGGTGATATACTTTCCCGGATAAATCCTTCCTCCGTTAACTCATCCAACTGCTTCTTCAACTCCACTAGCTCTACGGGTCCCATTCTATATGGCCTTTGAGCTATTGGTGATGTGCCTGGTATCAGATCAATAGTGAATTCTACCTCTCTATCTGGTGGCATACCTGGCAACTCATCTGGGAATACGTCAGGAAATTCCCTAATAACTGGTATTTGCTCGATACCCTTCTCTTCCAAAGTGTTCAACTGAAACTCCGGTTCAGTCTCTGGGTTTCCCTGACCTTGGAACATAACTTTTCCGCCTACCCAATGGTTAAGAACTACGGTCTTGCTAGCACAATCAATCTGAGCTTTATGACGTGCTAACCAATCCATGCCTAATATGACATCTAGGCCTTGGAGTGGTATGATCAAAAGATGAGCGAAGAATGCATAGCCACTAATCTCTATGACTAGCCATTCTATCTTTTTATCCACTTTTATAGGTCCTCCAGGTGATTGCACCTGTAAATGCTTCTCTAAAGAACTAGCTTCCCATGGTATCCCCTTCATGAATTCCTCAGAAATGAATGAATGCGTTGCTCCAGAATCAAAAAGTACGATACCAATACGAGATGAGATAGGTAGTGTACCTATCACCACGTCGCTTGCTGTTCCGACTTCTTCAGTGGTCACATGATTCACCCTTCCGTGAACCTTGCCCCTGCCACGGACTTGAGTTCCTCGTCCGCCTCGAACTGCTGCTCCTGGAGCTGGTGCTGCTGGCTTCGGTGCTTGAGGTCGTGGCTGTTGAACTTTTGGATTCGGGCAATCGCCGATCTTATGTCCTGGTTGACCACATCCGTAGCAATTTCCTTTCTTCGGGCATTGTGGTGCATAGTGATTTCCTCCACAAGTGTAGCACGTGCCCGGAGGTATCGGTGCTCGGCTTGCTACTCCAGTAGGTATAACTCCAGCTTGATTCCTCGGAACATAAACCACTCGACGAGGCTTGTTCTGCTGATACTGCTGTCGTCTCGGCTCAAACTTCCTCTTCCGATCCTCTTGTACCTTGCGATAGTCATTCTCCAAGGTAATGGCACGATCCACCAGATCTTGAAATTCAGTTACACGGACAAGTCTCAACTGCATCAACAGGAACGGATGAAGTCCCTCCATGAACTTCTGCTGTCTCTTGCTCTCCGTGTCCACATCATCCGGTGCATAACGTGATAGTCGGTTGAACTCATGCACATATCGGGTAACGGTCATGTTACCTTGCTCCAAGTCCATGAATTCCTTTCTCTTCAGTGCCACTATACTGGATGGCACGTGAGCTTCACGAAACTTCGCCTTCAAGATATTCCATGTGATCACTCCACCAGTTGGTTGAACTATCTTGAGATTGACCCACCATGCCGCTGCAGGTCCGGTAAGCTGGTGTGTGGCATAGCGTACCTTCTCCTCATCATTGCATCCGACAGTCTCCAATTTCCTCTCGGTGTCTAGTAACCAGTCTTCCGCATCCATTGGTTCAGCTGATGTGGCGAAGATCATGGGCCTAGTCTGCTGAAAATCACCCAAACTGACGCCTCCTCCGGCTGGAGCTTGAGTATCGCGGGCTCGTCCTTCCATCCGATTCAGCATCTCAGCGAAGAACTTGTTTTGATTCTCCTGAGCTTCACGCCGCTCTCGCCTTTCTTCATCTCTGGCCTTCCGATCCTCTTCCATCTGGCGCATATACTGCATGAAAGCTTCTTCGGTGCTGTACCTCGGTGGTGGTGGAGGTACATCGCTGCCTCCACTTCCACTAGCTGTATCAGCCTTCGCCTTCTGCTCAGCTTCCATCCAAGCCTTCTCTTCGGCTTCCATTCTGGCTCTCTCTTCCGCTTCCTTCCGAGTTTGCTCGTCCGTCAACCTTAGAGTTTCCTCACCTGGGCTCGCCATTTACCTACATTGTGATATGAAGCAAAGCTTAATAATATAATCTTCAACGACATATACTAAGCTTTTATCTTCATAATCACAGCTAAACACTCATGCAAAGATTCGAGAAAAACCATAACTCCAAAAAGACACTCAAGTTCATAAAACGTGATAACCTATGTGCATTTATTTACAGTGTCCAGAACAAAAACAAAAACAAATATTTCATTTTCCGATATTTAGGGTTCTAACCTTATAACCTATTTCCTTATCCTTATACCCTTGTCATGATTACTTCTTTTTCTTTCGAAATGTCGAATCTTCTATAGGTTAAGAAGGTAAGTGGGTGTATGATATGTTGCTATCCTTTTCTCAAAGAATTTAGATTAACCCACAACCTTAGGTATTTCTAAAGAGATTAATAGGAAAGTTATTTGAAAATAATACATTTATCCTTGTTAAAAGAAAACTATAGATGAGATAGTCCTTATAGAGGTTCCAACTTCATTCCTAGGGTTCACAGGTCTCCTAACTAGACTTTTATGCCTAGAGGTCTCAACAATTGCTCTGATACCACCTGTGACAGAGTGGCACGACAGAAGCATTGCAGCGGTCCATATGATACAAACATAATTTACAACTCGAAATACAACATAAGACTTACAATACATTCCCAAAGGTACGGGGAATTTAAAAACCGTTATTGTTTGGTTACAGCAAAAGTCTTATCTACACCTAATCACTCTTACGACCTATTACACTACTCGGCGTTGTCCTCGTCGCGGAACTCGACGTAGTAGTCGACGCCTTCGTCCTCTTTCGTCGTCGGCTGATCTTCGGGAGCGTCATCATCGATCTCGACGTAGATCACATCCTCCTCCGTCGACGGCTCACAATCTACTCAAAGGAATTAGATAGAGGGATGAGTACAAAAGGTACTCAACAAGTCCAGGAATAGCAAAAAGGTGTTTGATGCACTAGCTACTGAGAATGACAACGTTCTCTCAAAAGCAATGCAGGTGGAGAGGGTAAGAGAGTCAAGTTTTAATTAAAGAGACTAATGATCTCATGTCTCACAAGCTGCTAGGATTCCCGATGAATCCCTTTCTTGCCGGGTTCGCAGTTCCAACCGGGAACACGGAGTGACAATGCCACACTTCTATACACTCTGCAACTGTACCCACAAACGATCATAGTCATGGAGTTCATGTCGTCACATGCACTACCAGACCGTCAAATCACAGAGCCGTTTCACCGCCCGCTCGGTTATACTCCGCGTCGCAGTCCTGCACAATCAGGCCAAGGACTACCAATCTCACGTTGATACTCCGGATACAACGTGTTGTGGATAGCCAACGGCTAGCGCCACCTTCCCAATAGCTGATACTCCGCATACAACTATTGAGGTCTTCCTTTCCCGGGGGAGTATAGACCTAGGGTAAAGGGTACTTTAGCTCAGCCCCGCCCATACAGGGTATGTGGTATGCGCGATCACTACGGCCCTTAAGCACAATCGATCATTGGTTGCATTAACCTTATATGAAACTTTCCCGTGTGATGAAATCCACCTTCCCAAATGTGCCAAACTGCACCCATACCAGGATTTCACCACCCGCCATGCGATCACCCAAAAACCGGTGATCCAAAACAAAACAACAATTGATTCATCTTTAGAAATTAGGTTTTCATTGCATGTTATAGACAAGAGGGAAATCGAAGAACATTCTCAACGGACATGAACAAGAAACTGGACTTGCCTGGTAACGGATAGGTAGTGGAGTTCGACGGTCCTGGCTGCTGAACTCCGGCTTCTAGCAAAAGATAACAAAGTCCGATAAGGACTTATTCAAAGGATTTCAAACATGAATGCAAATGACATGCCATGACATGCATGCGCGACTCATGATATGCCCTCAACATGTTCTAAGGAAGTTAAGACATAATTTCTTTAAGCATTAATTCTAGGGTTTATGATTACTTAAGGGAATAACCAAAACTTTGACATGCCAATACTTGACTTACTTTATTTTAAAGCCTAGTATTTATACTTAGCTTATTTCTATTGACTTAGGAGCTAGTTAAGATCTTAAGAGAATAAAACTTAGGATTTAGCCTTTTCCTTAGGGAATAACACATTTTGTTCAATTCAGAATAATTCATCAACCTAAATATATATATATGTGTTTATAACCCTATTTCTATTTGTTTCTTTTTATTTGCTGCCCTAAAGAAACAAGAATATATATCCTATACATACACATATTTCTATTTAATCATGCCTAAATTTTGATTCTATTTCTCTTTTATTTCCCATCTCATTCTTCCTTATTTTCATAAAACCCCCTTCTTTTCTTTTCTTTTTTTCTTTTCTCACCCCACCCTCAAATCTCTAATCCCTATTTCTCCAACTCTCTCTCTTCTCTCTCTCCCTCATGCGCCGCCGCAGCCTGCCTCCTTTTCTTCCTCAGGTGACCACGCCGCCACCTTGCGCCGCTCCACTCGGCGCCGCCCCACGCTCGGGCGTGCTACCTCCCGGTCGTGCCGCCTCCCCTCGAGCTGACGCCGCCTGCCCGGCGCTCTGCTGCCACCTCCCATGGCCCCGGGCACCGCCGCCTCGAGCCCTAAGGCTCGGGCCTTACCCTGGTCTGGCGCCGCCGCCGCCCCGATCACTGCCGCCACCTCCGCCTGCTGCCCGGGAGGCCGTGCGGCCTGGCGTGGCAGCTCTGGCTCGCCGGAGCTCCGCCGGGTCCCACTCCCGTCGGCGGCGGGCCGCCGTGGTACCCGCGTCGACCTTGATAAGGCTCCGCCTCCAGGTAGAAATCCCTAACTTCTCTCCTCTATTTTCTCTAATTCCCCATTTTCCCCCAATTCATTCTAGGGTTCATACCCAAAATAGTTCCCCAATTTCTAGGGTTCTTCACTTGCTAGCTTAATTGCACTCAAATCCTCTAATCTAGGGTTCTTCTTTAGTTGCTTTGATTGTGATGATTTATTAAAACTGATGTGAACAGATGACTATTAGCCTTGAACATCTCTTGTTTCCCCCATATATGTATATATGCGTGATCTTGCCTTAGTTGGTAAGAACAAACGTTACTACATTGGACCTGATTAAACAGAACAAAGCTATCCTTAATTTGATCTATCTTCTACTATTTTTTATTTGAAACTCCAGATCAAGAATCTTAGTTATCGAACGAGATAAAAACAAATTATTAACTGGTCTTCATCTGATGGCACATACTACTACTTGTTTATATATATATACATGCCTCTAGCAGTTTTCCAATTGAGGAACACATATTCACCTTGGGCTGTTATGTTAACATTGATAAGAACAAAATACTATACTTGGCCTTAGCTCCAGTGCATATGTGATTCGATTCAACTAAAAGTTCCTTATGTTTAAGATAAGAACTACTACTACCTTAGTTTGCCCTTTTTTGCTTCCTCATGTGTACGTGCATATCAGCTCATTTGACTGAAAGAACATATATACTACACTTGTTCTTGTTTATTTCCTGATAAGAACAGATTGCTATTCTTGAAAGATTATTCCTGAAAATTGATAAGAACAGAACACACTACCCTGCTGCCTACGAAAACTCTGTGATGAACTCTTAGCTGAGGATTTGTTTGGGACATTTCTTTAATGCCAATAGGTAAGAACAGATTCTACAGATGTCCCTTTCAATTCTGTGATGCAAATATGGTTCTGAGGGTCCCTTATCCTATCCAACCTCTAGTTACAAGCTTGTGCAATGTTGTAATATTTGTGGGTAGCTCAGCCTACCTTGATCTAGCCTGGTTAGGGATGGAACTTTGTTTCCAGCCCCTTGATCTGGACTGCTGGACTTGGTGATGGTCCTCCTCTTGCTCCTTGTAACTCCTTCTCTGGTCCTTGATGGCCTTCTCACCTTGGTGCTCCTAATGTCCCCTTGTTCTTGAGGTCTTCAATCTCCTGGGGCTTGTTTCTTGGTTGCTCCTAGAGCTTGGCTTCTACAGGTTGTTCTACTGTGCTAGTTCTACGGATGCAGCACTAGTACTACTCAGCTGCCTTTGAACTACCTCCACTGAGCCTTCTCTAAGGTTCCTTGGGTGCAGGTGTTGCCACCTCCTGCTTGTTTACTACGGCTGCTATTTTTACTTGGGCTCAGCTTGCATGCTAAGTTACCCTAAGCTGAAAATATCCTGCTGCTGCTGGATCATTCTCTCGATGGACTGATATCTATTTGGTTTATAAATTCGCTTGGTACTTATTTGTGGCTGCTATTCCTTTGGTTGCCTTGGAATCTAAACAACTTTTGTGGGCTGCTTGGGAAACCACTCGATGGCTGCTGCTTGTTCACATTGGTTGCCTTGGTTCAAGATATAGAAAATGGCTGCTAGATAAACATTTGATGGATTGCTGCCTTTGGGCTAAGGAAATTTGACTATGGTCAAAAATGTGTGGCTAAAAGACATACATTGGATGAATGGTTGCCTTATCCATGTTTTGTTTTATAAAAATGATTTCTTTTTTAAACAAGTATCATGGAGGCAATTAGTATAAGGGGAAATAAAATTATTTTTAAATATCCTTCTCATCCCTTTTATCTCTAATATAAAATATTAGAGTTTGTCCGATGAGGGTCTTAGCCACGTGGCCCTCGGACACTTTCGAAAACAAAAATGTTTTATAAAACTATTTTCGAAAACTAGAATCTACTCTAGGTCGTCGGCACTATTTTGCCCCCGCAGCTACCCCTGCGGACGTCGGCGGAACTGTGCCGATAGGACCACACGTATTTTAAAATATAGGGTTAGAAACTTTTTGCCTCCTACAGCAACGGCACGATTCCCAACGGTCTCGAGTACCCATACTCGCTGACCTGGGATGACCGCCTACATTCCCGAAGGACTACCCCCTTCGGCTCTCGGTATCCCTCTCCGACTTGAAGACTTCGAAGACCCGAAGGTTCAAGACTTAGGTTAGATGATGTATAGATAGAAAGAATTAATTATGTAATTTTCTTTCTTCTTCTTTATTCTTTTGTAACCATGTTGTATCATTAACATTTGTATCATGCATTTGAATTAATAAAGTTTCTATTTAAATTCCATTTGCATTCTATCTTGCATGAATTCTAAATGCCATGTATGCGATGAATGCGAATGCACAACAATTTTCCTCCCCCTCTCGACTAACTCTCGATGTAACTCGATAGGTTCGGATCAACTCAGCAGCGCGAGTTGCTCCACGACTTCACCTCATGCCTCTCTCGACTACGCCAGAATTAGGGTTCTCACAGTGCGCATGCTGGATGACGGTGCCCGGAGCATCTTATCATCGGCTTGTTCGTAGTTTAACGACTCGAGGATGGAGCTGGCGCAACTTGAGATAAACGGACGGTCGGAGGGGTGAGGACTATGCGATCTTACTGAATGTGCTTGGACTAGGAAATTTTTAAGGGGACTCGACTATCTTTTTACCGCTAACTTGAGCGACCTGGATCGGGCGACTTCTCTTGTGGAGCTATTGTCCTGCTGAGGAGAAAGCCCTTTTGCCTTGGTCCCGAACTAATCATGGGACCTTTTCTCCGACTTGGAGGGGGTGTTATCCGATGTTGTCGCCCGTAGTCGCTGTGGAGGTCTTGTGGATGCGGGGGTGTGCGTAACGGCGTTAGAGTCTGCTTCCCTACTTGAGATTTGATGCTTTTCTGCGAGGTCGAGGATGCGCTTGTCGCAAAGTAGTGCTTCCTGGGGGGAGCTCTTTATCGTGAGGACGCCCTTTGGGCCAGGCATCTTCATGCACTGGTAAGCGTAGTGCGTTACTGCCATGAATTTGGCCAGAGTTGGGCGCTCCAAGATGGCATTATACGCTGTTTCGAAGTCGACTACATCGAATATGATTTTTCTGTTCAGAAGTTCTCTGGTGTGCCAAAGGTAACCGGGAGTGTTACTTGGCTGATTGGCGTGGCCGACGAGCCCAGGACGATACCGTGGAATGCCTAGTGTCACCGTCTGGACCGACGATCGTGGCACTTGCATGGCATCGAGAGCGTTGGCGAATAGGATGCTGAGGGAGCTTCCTCCGTCCATTAGCACGCGGCCTACTCGGTAGTTGTTGATCATTTGTTCTACAACGATCGGGTTTCATCCTGGTCGAGCACAATTCTCGGGGCAATCTGCTTGGTCGAATGTGATAGTGACCTCCGACCACTTGATCGCCCGAGGGACTCGCGGTATACTCGTGAGAACTTCTCGGACAATCGCCTTGTATTTCCTCTTTGACTCATAGGAAGCCGAGCCCCTAAATATATGCTCAATCGCTCTGACATGCCCCTGGAATGGCTCAGGGGCGGAGTCATCATCGTCGGAAGTCGTGTCCCGACTGTTATTTGCGACCAGTGGGTTTTCCTCACGGAACTTCTCTCTTTCCTCCTTGAGGTACTTCTTGAAGATGCGGCACTGACGGAGATCATGCGAATCGGTCTGGTGGAAATTGCACCAGAGCTTGGATGGCTTGTTAAAGGAATTGGTCTGCTTGTCCTTTGGACGTGGTCACCAGGTACGTTTCTCGGGGAGGTCAGCCATTATCTCCTCGGCTTTAGCTCTCTTTTCCCTGCTCCCTCCGGAGGACTTCTTCTTGCGTTTTGTTCTCCTTGAATCGTCTCTGGTCCGGAAGGGAGAATTGGTCGTTCTGCCCTGCTGCTGCTTGATGTAGCGTAGGGTTTCCTCCACACAGGCAGCCTTTTCAGCCAAGTCCATGAGCTGTGTCATGGTTTTCGGTGGATGCAGGATCAAGTCGTGCGTGCACATCTCGTTTCTGCTACACCGAGTGAAGGCGTGGATCACGTCCGAGCCAGTTATCTCAGATATAGTGTTGCAGACAGCACTAAACCTTTTAGTGAATTCTTGGAGAGTCTCGCCTGGTCGTTGGATGACTAGGAACAAGTCGTCGACTCGACCAGGGCGTGTGAAGGTACCTTGGAAGTTTCCGAGAAGCATGTCGCAGAGTTGTCCCCAGGAGCGGATCGTTCCTGGGGGTAGGTTCGTCAACCAAGTCCTAGCGGCTCCTCTGAGAGCGGTCGGGAGATAGTTGGCCATAACCTTCTCGTTCCCTCCCGTGGGTTCGATCGTCGTAGTGTAGATCAGCCCCTAGCTGTTGTAGCCACTGCCTTCCCTCGGGTGTCGACAAGTCTGCCGCCGGTGGTCGTGACAGCAGATCACGCACCTTGGCGAGCCTCCGAGCGGTTCGGGACACGTACTCCCTCGTCCCTGGAGGGGTTTGTCTGCTGCCGTAGGCAAATTCCCGTTCCTAGGGGGAGTAGCCGTCGGGCTGCGACATCACGAGCCCCCATGCTCATCTTGATCCTCGAGCTCTTCGCGACCATCATCGATCACGAGAACTACTCAAAAATCTGGATTAGATGGGTGTAGTCCCACTCCATTGTGTTATCCTCATTGGACACGATGTGGGTGGGATCATGATCGTCTGGACGATCAGAGGTTGCAGGCGACAGCCCAGACATTGGGCTGGTCGCTCCTGCAGGGAGGTTGTCGGTTAACACCAACTTCCCCTTGAAGGCTCTGGCGCACTCAATCCTGAAGCGACCTACTTTGCAATCCGAGTCCTCACCAGGAGAGTATTCTCCAAAATCCACGTGGTCTGTTACCAGATACGGATCTACAGGGCTGAAATTGTCATAGAAACCCTGGTTCGAGTACCCAGTACGGCGCACGGGGGCGATCGGATTCCCCGCCAGAACTGCTTCTTCCTTCTCGGGTCGGACCAGTAACGGCTGTGCAGTCGGTGTAATGGGTTGATCGCGACTAGTTGCGCGTCTTGCCGACTCTGATTCTTCCTAGACGGCTTGAGTCGGAGAGGTCGCCACGGTCGGCGCCATCTGTCTATGATCGGTAAACCACTGATTTTACGGTATTCGTGGAACTGTGATACTTGGGGAGTAGGGACCTCTAGGGCACAAGACCCAGAGATCTGACAGGTGATTTCTGTGTGCTTGGGTTGTGTGCTCTGAACTCTTTTCCACCATGCTGTGGCGGGTCCTTGCAAATATTGGGGAGTGAAAAGTACCTTTTCCTGATCGTCACACTTGGCTACTTCTAGTTTCTCTTCCATTACCAACAACCAGTCGTCTGCGTCTAGCGGTTCAGAGGAGTAGGCAAAGATTGGCGGGGAGGTCCTTTGAAATTCCGAAAGCTTATTCCCCTTGCCAGATGAACTACCACTCTGCATCATCAGTTGTATTGCTGTGTTGGTGGCCAAACAGTTCTGTCCTAGAATTTTGAACATTTTGGCCATTGTTGGCTCTGCTGGCGGTGGGTTCGGTGGCGGGTGTGCAGATTCGGCACAGTGAGGCCCCTGGTCTCCCTTTTGTTCTATGGCAGGCTGGGGACTCTCCTGTCCCTAGGCAGGGGATTTTGCATGGTTACTGGCATGAGACTTCCTATTATGTGAAACCGTTTTCTGAGAGTTGGCTGACGCTCTAGAATGTGTTGGGCTGGCAGGTCTTGGGGCACTCGCTGAAACGTCTGCTCCTTTCTTTACAGCTGAGGAGTTAGTGTGTCGGCTCATTTTTGCTCTAAGCTTGCAGCGGTACCGGTTGATTTGTCAAGTGATTACATTCTCACAGTCGTAGATGAGAGGGAAAAGGTGGGGTTTCTGTGTCGCACAAGATCTAAGGCTAATTGCCTTGCAACAGATTCCAACGGTTGGGGTAAACCAACCAAGATGCGAATAGAACACTAGGAGAAAACACTTAATAGCCTTACAATAAGGGTGCCTAGAGGCACTTTTACAATACACATACTTCGTGCCTAGGGCACGGGCTAAGCCCTATTACAAGCAATACGAAATAGGAGCCTAAGTTTATTGCTAGGCGGAAGTGGCTATTCCACTCCTTGCTCATCTAATCCACCTAGTCTACGTCCAGGTTGGAAGGTTGGGTCAGGGGTATCTCCCCGTGGATGTCTCCATTTTCTGAGGGCATCGGGGTGTTCTGAGGAGTGGTGGGGTTCCTGCGGTGGTGCGCGGCGCGAGTGGTGGCCGCATACACCGAGAACAGTCTGAAGTACTCGGCGGGTAGGGTAGGCAAAGGGTTGGCTCCCACCATCACAGGCATCCCTAGCAAGGGAGGGTCTTCTGGCACCGGTGCATGTGTGGGTGCCGAGGTAGAGTCTTGGGAGTGAGGGTGTGGCGGTGCGAGAGGGGTGGCTCGCTGCGACAGGACAAGGGCGTCAGCGAGCTGGGTGAGAACTTCAGTTAGGGCAACAAGGTACTGGGTAATATGTACCACGGCTACATCTTGCTCCGTCTGGGTGCTGGCGAAGACTGCATCTTCTCCCAGAGCACGGCTGGGGTAGAACCGGAAAGCTCTACGGCTCATGCTTGGGACCATGTGGCGGAGTTGGGAGATAGCCTCCCATGCCGCCATCTAAATCGCCAGATCGGGGTTGGGCATCGACCTCCCGGCGAAGTGGAAGGTCACAACGTCATGGGTACTAGCTGGGTAGACGTGTACGTCGGCCCAGTACACATTGGCTGCATTGGTTGCCTCCTCTTGATAGACATCGTATCTGGTCGCTGTGTAGCTCCAAGCGCTCGTTGGGCTACCGTCCACAGAATGTCTGTGAGCCCTGACGATTCAGCTGCGGTGGTTTCATCAAAGAGCACTCCACGAGGCATGGCTTCTGGGGGTGGTCAGCATAAGGAGAGAGAGTGTTATGGGGTGTTGCACTAGTCTGAGGGTGGTGAGTGGGATGAGAAATGGAGAGGCCTGGGGCTTTTATAGCCAGATGGGTGTGGCTTCGGTCATAAGGGAATAGATTTTTCTCCCTAGGTGTGACAGCTGCCTAACCTCATAACTGCGGGTCGGCCGAGGTGTCGTGTCCTTATCCGGGATTCGCGTTTTGAATGACAGGTAAGAGGGATTCGCGGGGTAAGAGTGGACTCAGAAATTCCTTTTGCAACATCAGGCCAGGTAGGCCATTTTATTTAAGATAGTAGTGTAGGTACGATACCACACCTACGGGTGAGGTGTACCATACACGATACACACAGAAGTTCAGAACATCATACTAGTACTGACACACAGCAACGTCTACTTATTCGGGGTACATGACTCTAGCTCATGAAGACAGACATGAGCGCTAAGGATCTAAGACACGATCTGAATATCGTCTTCATCACCATCCTCTGCGGGTACAACCTCCTCAGGGTCTTCTTCTTCTTCTTCAGAGTCCAGAACAGCTGCTAGACCATTTCCCATACCATGGACTAGCGTGGGACTTGGTAGTCCATACATAGCTTGAGTGGTACTTGCCCCTGATGTGAATGGGCTTATGTAAGCTCCAGGGTTCCCACAGTGTCGCTTTGGCGGTGGCTGTTGTTCACTTTCACCCACGACATGTACGTCGCGGGGCTCCGGAGGTGCATTGCCGGTGTCGGTGATCCTCTGCTGGCGAGTAGTAGCTAACTTCAATAATCCTCACACGTGTTGCAGTTCATCGCGTACCATATCCAACTCGGCGAGGACGCAGTGGAGGTAGGAGTCTTGTGCCTTCACATAACGCGCCAGATTTACCACTGCTGGGTCATCTTCACCTTCTGGCAGGGTATACCAATGGACATCCACTCGGAGCGGGTGTTGCGGGAAATATCTGGTAGCCCTAAATGCGGCCAGCTCAGGGATCTCATGGTGGAGGTGCCCTAACGCATTGTAGGCGGCTGAGTGGGTGGCCAGGATTGGAGACCGGGTTCAGTCCCCCATAAAGTTGTAGGCGCGTTGGTGTTCTTGACTTGTTCCAAAAATAAACACTCTTGCCCAGTATTCAGTTACTGTCTCTGTCATCTTTTCTTGAAAAATGTGATATTCCGGTATAGCCATCCCTCCACATCTTTCAATAGCTTCTCGAAGGAGTTTGGGGAATCTGGGGGCGGTGGCTGCACAAGTTTCTCCATACTTCTCGACCGTTGCCATCTGTGAAATTTTTGAAATCAAGACTAGGGTGAGTTTAGGTGTTTAGAAGTTTTTGATGGGGTAAGATGAATACTAGAGAAGATGAGAATACCGGACTTATACCTAAGTAACTTGTTTTATTTTAGAAAACAATTTATACTCCTAGGTTTATCTAACGGCCATGCTAGCTAGGGTTTTCCTACAGTCAGTATGGCTCTGATACCAAGCTGTGGCGTACCCGGTTTTTAGGCTGGATACTTCCCTGTGTTTCCTGTACTGGTCCCATGATTAGTAGCCAGTACACACAGAACTTGATAGCATAGTCATACAATACTGAATTATTTTATTACACAATAGCCATTATGGCTTTAGTTCATACAAACGGGCCTATTGGCTGAATAGAAACAACAGTGGAAATAGAAAGTGCGATAAATAGCCTATC
This sequence comes from Stipa capillata, assembly GCA_019208055.1. Classification (NCBI taxonomy): domain Eukaryota; kingdom Viridiplantae; phylum Streptophyta; class Magnoliopsida; order Poales; family Poaceae; genus Stipa; species Stipa capillata. Next base: position 215,839 of record JAGXJF010001686.1, read on the forward strand.
AATATGCCTACCCAACAGGCAACTGACTGGGAAAAAACGCCCTAGCCCTCGTAGTCACTGTCTTCGTCATCAGAGATGAACTCTTCTTCATCTGGCCATATCAACAAGCTAGGTGAGTACATTGAATGTACTCGCAAGCTATTCCCACAGGAAAAATATACGGCAATATAGCATGCAGTGTATATGTCAAAGGAACAGCTCTACCCTAAGTTGCTTGTTGTGCGGAAAAGTAAGTTTTCAATGTAAATACGAGAATAATAAATTTCAAAGCAGTTTTGTAACTCAGGGTAATTCAAAGTAACAAAACTTCACATGAGGTAGACCCAGCTACCTCCTTTTATCACTTGTGATAGCTCAATCCATACTGCCCCGGGCAGTATGACTAGCTTCATCATTTCATTGCTCAACTCATACTATCCCGGAGAGAACAGCTGGCCTCCTCAATTCAGTGCTTAGCCCGTGCTATCCCGGATGGCTCGGCTAGCCTCCACTTATCTCAATGCTCAGCCCGGACTGTCCCGGACAGTATGGCTAGCTTCCTTCTCCTGCAATTCCTTGCTACTAGCCGTGTAGCATAAATTGCACCCTATGGACACATCATGCCCACGTCCTTAATCCCTTTTCCGAGCTTTCGCAAATAAAACTTTGTCTAACCAGTGTGTGGCCTTGCCAGTTCATGTCCATGACCGAGGACGCGGCTATTCGAATAGTTTTTAACACTCTGCAGAGATTGTACGGCTTTACCCACAAGATGTAAGTCCTCCTTGTTGCAGAGCACTAACGGATAGACTTCACGAGGTGTATCGGCAGGGCTATTACAACGAGGCCTTCGCCCGCTTCCATACTAGAGCTGGACCTGCTAGGTGGTTGACCCAACTTTCGTGTCCCGGACCCTGAAAATGGCACTCCCCACCTTTGTGTCGAGTCAACACCCAAACGCCCAGCGGTGGGGGATCTCTAGGACTTTAACCACCTAGTCACATACTCCCTACTTCCCACGGGTCCATACCCTAATACTTGCCGGGGTACCAAGCCAAGTCCTTCCCATAAAGGACATGTGGACGTACGGTGAGGAACTGGTTTAGCGGCACTTAGGCTCGGTCCTTAACTGATTCGAGCAAGACTCCATTTTCAACTCCATGTTCGTCCCGGACGACCATGCCACCATCAGATACTCTACAGCCCCAGGCTGCCCTTACCATTCTCACCCGAATCAAAATCATCTCCAGTTTTATTTGGGTTTTGACAAACATTTCTTTCAAATGCCACCTCGGATAACACCTGCTATCCAAGGGTTTTATTTCCCATGTCCCAAAGGAGTTCGTGATGTCCGAACAAAATTTAGTTTTTGACTACAGCAGGTCTAAGCATGGCTAATGCCTATAATCTTAATACTTTTGTTGGTCGCAGAACAACCAACTAATATGCCTAGTGTTACAAGAATCAGATATTCAGACCTAGGACTTATGCATCTATAGGGTATAACTAAGTCTACATAAAATACTATTGATATCCACATAGCATGCAAGTTTCGCAAACAAAATAATTAAATTTCACACATATGGAATTCAACATGATCAAAGTGGGAATGCTTACCTGGCAGTTCTTGCTCTTGTTCTTGACGTGGGGGTGACTCCGGGTCTTCTTCGGGCACGTACCTCACTTCGTCAACTATACGTCGGAAGAATGGCGGATAAGAAGCAATCCAAAACAACTTCAACAAAATCAAGTAGTAAGCATGCTAAAAAGAGAAAGATGCTACTAGGGGGTAGTAACACAGGTTTTGTTTTTTAAGGGCACCGCGTTAGGGTTTAGAGTCTCGAGAAGATTGAGCACATTCTAATGGGGTCTAGGGGTGGGCTGCAGGTACCTCTGGGTTCATTTAGGTACTATAGGATGCTAGACCTTCGATTAAAGGAAAGGCTTCCTCGAATGAGAAGTTTGCATAAAATGACGTCCTGATTGATCGGTATGGTCTTAGACTTCCTAAGATTTAATTCAAAACCATGTGTCCTCTTGAGCTATTTGAGTATTATAGGCACATTGGCGTACTGGACAGCATAAAAGACTCAATTTGGCTACCAAAAATATACATATATATATATATATAACATAGGTGCTGTTTCAAAGAAAGAAATACCTAAAGCTAACTCTACTGCTAAAGCTCTAAAACCATTTCAAAATACAAAGTTCTGTGAAGATAAAAGTTTGAACTATTTCTAGAAATTTCAAAACCGGAAAAATATTTGGAAAGACCGGCCGGGAAGGGCTCGAACCGGTCGAACCGGTGGTTGTCCGGTTCTAGAAAAAGAAAACCGCCATAAAGGCGTCTCTGATAGCTTCACTGTGCTTTCACTGAGTGGAGGTGGAAATGAACTAATGTGCTTTCATTATGTCGGAGACGAGACCGAGTTAATGCGCGTTTAATGCGTCGAAAATGGTGATTCGGGTTTGGACCGATACATTTTAAGTAGGGGCAGGCGGCAACTCGGTCGGGAGCGGGGCACTCAACACTGGTGGTTCCTATGCTTACCCATGGCCCACGCGTCAGTGATGATTCACTTACCGGTTTGGTCTCCGGTTGGTAGATGTAAACCCGACAAGGAGCTACCGCTGCTCGAGACTGGACTGAAGGCTGCTGGCGTCGGAGCTCCGCTAGTTTGGGGGTTCCGGAGTTGAGGGATATTGGAGGAAATTGAGGGTGGCTTAAGGGGGAGAAGGGTATGGCGATCACGATGGGGCGGTTTGATTGGGGAATGGACCTAGCGGCTGCTCGGATTGCTGAGGGCAAGGGGAAAGGATGGTGGTGGTCCGCGACAGAATTGAGGGCAGTGGAGGGAAGCCGTGTAGCTACTCGCCTTTCTAGAGAAGCGGAAGGGAGCTCGGTGGGGAGCAGAGCTCGGGCAGGTCCTTTTATAGCCGCTCGGCACCGGGCATTGAACATGGCCACAGCGGCGAGCTCGGGCATGGGAGGGCATGGCTTGAAGACGCAATAGTGCTACTCAGAGATGAGGGAGGGACCCTAACCAGGTGTTCGATGGCGACCATTCCAAATTGTTGAATTAGGCATGCCCATGTCTTTGTATATTTGGACTCCTGGTGATGCGAAGGTCGTTCTAGAATTTTGTTAGAATTTTTGGGGAATTATTTCTATAGGATGTAGTACAATGCTACTTTTTGCCCTAAGTTTAATTATCTCAATTTGTAAATATTTTTGAACTAAGCATCTTTATTTTATGTCGTATTTGAGTTGTGAATATTATTATGTTGTCCCATGAATTTTTTTTCTAGAATTTTTGGAAGTGCCGAGGAGTGGTAGATCTCGTGATTGGGGTTTTGGGTGGAATTGGATTTAATTGGGAATAACAGAGGTCGGGGTTGGAACTAGGGTTCCGGGGCGTGGCAAAATGACGTGAGGGTATGGGAACCCTCGAGAGGTCCTCCACCTAGGTTTTTTAGGGTTGGTCTGTTGCGGGGTGCCATCGATGTATCGACGTATACGGTGTATATGTTGTATTAGGGTTCATGCACATATATGGTGCATGTGTGGTTGGTTTTGGGGTATTGAGTCCATACATTTTTGGAATGTCCTAACTACATGCGATAACATGCTGTTATGCAAGTTTGGAAAAATCAGGGTGTGACACAGGACCACCAAGAAGAGGAGCCGACCACCAACAAGGAGAAAAGCAAGATCAGCAGGACATAAGGAGGAGGAACAAGTAGAGAAGAGAGATCAGCCGAGAAGAGGAGCAAAGCCACCAGCAAGCCTAAGAAGCCAAACACTTACCATCCAAACCTGAAATTACGTATATCCTTATACAAAATCATCATGGCCTTGCATAACCATATAGATGAAGTTTTGTTAAAGGTAAAGACCTTCAGATTTTAGTAAGGCATCTATAGAATCTGTTCTTATCATCTTTCTTGAGTTCGTTTCAGTTTTTCAAAATATCAACTCAAGATAAGTATCTGTTCTATTAAGCAATCGACCAGAAATCATGTAGTAGAAAAGTAGCTAAGGCAGTGTAGCATCATGCCCTTATCAGCTTAAAAAAAAGACTAGAGCAGGCAAGCATCATTAATTAGTTAGTTAAGATTAAAGAGAACATATGTTCATCAGTTTTGTAGACTGTTATGCAGGAATCATATAGAACAGTAGGCAGAAGCTAAGATCAAGGTGGTATCAATTCTTACCTTCACTCTGTTAGTTTAGTTAGCAAAGATCAAATGTAGATCTGTTCTTATCAGTCTTAAAGTACCAGCTCAAGAGAGAAGCTAGAATCAAGTGAATATATGTTCTTTCAGTTAACAAACTTATTTAGATATATGCATAATAAAGGAAACATAAGACAACTAAAACCAAGTTAGTATCTGCTCTTATCCTTATACATATCTCAACTCTTTCTCAGCTTAACCATTACAAATCGTTAAGGCAGCAAATAGGCAATCACATAGTGTATCTGTCTCTACCAGTTTTGAGCATGAAAGGAGTATACAAAATGTTGCAGATGTAAACATCAGTGCCCTTAACTAAAGAAATCATGCAATAAGCCGAGCATGTTAATCACCGGCAAGTTAGAAATGAGCTTAGCATCAATCAACCAGTGTAGCTTGTCCAAAGTGACCAAACTAAGCAACAGTTGGTCACATAGAGTAATTGGGGAAATTTTGGTATGAACCCTAGAGGGAATTGGGGAGGAATTAGAGAGAAGGGGATAGGAAATGATGCGCACGGGGGTGCCCGATCTTCCGTCAGGAAGGGATAATCACGATTGTGGAGAACTCGACGTTGACGACCCGGCTTCCAATCAGAACTGATCCGAACCCTGCGTTCGCTACACCACGGCTCCGTTGGTTATCAATCACGCGCACACGCGGTTGACCTCACCAAGAAGGCTTATCCCTGCATGCGAATCGAGAACACAAGCAAGAACACAGTAGAAGCAATCTCACAAACGAGATGATTGTTTGATTACTCGAAGTGGGGTTCTACAAACTGATGAAATCAGCGAGACTGCGATGGCAGAATAATTCTAAGCAAAACTCACCCTAAACATGATGGCTACCAAGTATTTATACCTAGGGTTTCTGAGAGTTTCACCCTGAACCTGGGCTTAAAACCCGAACGAAAACAAGGCCCGAAGTGGCCCAAAACGGTGTCGCAGCACCTGACGACTTGTTCTGACAATTTCAATGTCTCTGTAATTATTCATAACGTGGCATTAGATCCATTGAAAAGGTGTCGTTGTTAGCTTTCCAACGCATATAAGAACTCTTCAATCGGACTCCGTATGAGAAAGTTATGCCCCATTTATGTAGGTGCTGTCTGCTGAAAACCGAATCGAATTCGAAGTTGAAGTGGAGTCCGACTTGACTTGGGGTGGCGCCTCATCCTCTTGTGGCTGGTCCAGTGGTGCTTCTCCCATGTTCCTAAGAATCAAAATATCACCATTAAGTAGCATCCCATCCTTAGCCACATAATTATGGATAGTAAGAAACGAACGCACCTCATGATTAAGTCGTCGGGCACGGGAACGGGTGATTGGTCCTTGGATGATAGTGTGGGAAATGTCCTCATCATCCTCCCCTTCTTGAATTGGAGTCGTCCTCGACTCAAGGTCATCTTCTTCTCCCAAGTAAGGCTTCAAAACTGAAATGTTAAAAGTGGGACTAACCCCAAAACCTGCAGGCAACTCAAGCTTGTATGCATTATCGTTAATCTTCCTAACTATCATAAAAGGACCATTAGCTCGAGGCATCAATTTGGATTTTCTTAGTTCTGGAAATCTATCCTTCCTCAAGTATAACCAAACAAGATCGCCTGGTTCAAAGGATAAATGGCGCCTACCCTGACTACCAGCAAGTTTATACTTTTCGGTCATCTTTTCAATGTTCTCTTTAGTTGTTGCATGGATTTTCAGAATAAAATCAGCACGTGTTTTAGCATCCAAATGCACATGTTTAGAAGTAGGCAATGGCAAAAGAGCAATGGGTGCACGTGGATTAAATCCATACACTACCTGAAAAGGGCTCACCTTGGTGGTAGAATGTACCGATCGATTATATGCAAACACTGGTATGGATGAGGATGTGGACGTGTGGTCAAGCCAAGTTTGTTGACCAAGTCTGAGCTCACCAAGTTATTGCAGCTTCCTCCATCAATTATGACGCGAACGCGGCGATCCTTGACAATGAGGTACATTTGGAACAAGTTATGTCGTTGTAGGGTCTCCGCTTGTTCCACTTGAGTGCTCAACACGCGTTGTACAATTAAGGCCTGATATTTCTCTGTGGCGGCCGTGCCTAGAATCTCCTCGCCATCACTTCCCGTCTCATCGCCACCTGCATGGTTAGCCCCAATGGCAGAATCATCCTCAACATCAGTAGCACTAACATACCCAAACTCGACCCATTTTGCATGTCGTTTATTTAATTTTGCTTGACTTCTAATATGTTTCAAGGATTCATGATCAGAATGAATGACAAACTCCTTAGGCCAAAGATAATGTTGCCAAGTTTCTAACACCCGAACTAAAGCATATAACTCTTTATCATAAGTAGAGTAGTTCAAAGTTGGCCCATTCAATTTCTCACTAAAATAAGCAACGGGTTTACCTTCTTGTAGCAGCACTCCTCCTATCCCAATACCACTGGCATCACATTCAAGCTCAAAGTCTTACCAAAGTTGGGGAGTTGGAGTAGAGGGGCATGTGTAAGCTTCTCCTTAAGCATGTTAAAAGCTTGTTCTTGTGCTGGACCCCATTGGAAGGAAACTCCCTTCTTTGTTAACTCGTTCAATGGGGCAGCGATGGTGCTGAATTCTTCACAAACCGCCGGTAGAATCCTGCAAGTCCATGAAAGCTTCTCACCTGTGTGATAGTTTGAGGGGTCGGCCAGCTCTTGATGGCTTCAATTTTCGCTTCATCCACCTCAATACCCTGTGGAGTGACAACATAGCCAAGAAAAGAGACACGGTCCGTGCAAAAGGCACACTTCTCAAGATTACCAAACAAGCGTGCATCTCTCAATGCATTAAAAACAGCACGCAAATGGTTCAAGTGTTCATCACTAGACTTGCTATATATCAAGATATCATCAAAGTAGACAACCATAAATTTTCCAATAAATACTCTTAAAACTTCATTCATGAGACACATGAAAGTGCTAGGTGCATTAGTTAATCCAAAAGGCATGACTAACCACTCATATAAACCGAACTTAGTTTTAAAAGCTGTTTTCCATTCATCCCCCAATTTCATTCTAATTTGGTGGTACCCACTACGCAAGTCAATCTTTGTAAAAATGATAGAACCACTCAACTCATCAAGCATGTCGTCTAACCTAGGAATAGGATGACGATACCTTATTGTAATATTGTTAATGGCTCTACAATCAACACACATACGCCAACTGCCATCTTTCTTAGGAACTAAAGAACAGGAACAGCACATGGGCTAAGGCTCTCGCGCACATACCCACGGTCCAGAAGGTCTTGGACTTGGCGCTGAATTTCTTTAGTCTCCTCCGGATTTGTTCTATATGCAGCACGGTTTGGTAATGTTGCTCCTGGGATTAAGTCGATTTGATGCTCAATACCTCGAATAGGTGGCAGCCCTGGGGGTATCTCTGCTGGAAACACATCCTTATACTCCTGCAAAAGGTTAGTAACAGCAGGAGGCAAAGAACTAGAGGTATCATCAAATGAAAACACGCTTCCTTGCATATCAAGGCATAGAAAGGAGAATCAAGCTCATTAATATCAATAAGATCAGATTTGGTAGCAAGCATAACACCCCCCTTCAATTTAATTCCCTCAGACTTAGAGCTTGTTACTTTCTTCTCTTTCTTAGTTGGGAAAACGGTGTTAGCAACTTGCTGATTTTCAGATTGCAGTGCACTCTCCTTCTTGCTATTTTCAGCTCCCTCTTTCTCACATTGCATAATTTCAATGGGTGTCATAGGAAGTAAAGTAATTTTCTTTCTCTTATGCATAAACGTGTATTTATTACTTCGACCATGATGGGTGGCATCGGTGTCAAATTCCCATGGACGTCCTAATAAAAGTGAGCATGCTTGCATAGGTACCACATCAAAATCAGCAAAGTCATGGTATGTACCAATGAAAAAGTGCACTTTCGCAGATTGTGTTACCTTAACCTTACCGCTATTGTTGAACCACTGAATATGGTATGGATGAGGATGTGAACGTGTGGTCAAGCAAGTTTATTGACCAAGTCTGAGCTCACCAAGTTATTGCAGCTTCCTCCATCAATTATGACGCGAACGCGGCGATCCTTGACAATGAGGTACATTTGGAACAAGTTATGTCGTTGTAGGGTCTCCGCTTGTTCCACTTGAGTGCTCAACACGCGTTGTACAATTAAGGCCTGATATTTCTCTGTGGCGGCCGTGCCTAGAATCTCCTCGCCATCACTTCTCGTCTCATCGCCACCTGCATGGTTAGCCCCAATGGCAGAATCATCCTCACATCAGTAGCACTAACATACCCACCGTCCTCTGTAGCAAGGAATGTCCGTCGCGGGCTTGGACAGTCCCCTCATAAAGTGGCCCTTCCCTTTGCAGTTATGGCAGATAGTCCCGGGGGAGCGGCCCGTGGAAGCAACCGATGAAGAGCTCTTTACCGGGGCAGGAGAACCTGCTGATTTAGTCTTCTCTTCTGGCACTTGTGACGATGCCGGTGCTGCTGAATGCGCCCTAGACATGTAGGGGGCAGCAGACCGTGCAGGAGGAGGTGGAGCTGATTTGACCGTTCCAGGCATCGATCTTGTGTCGCCGAAGTTGCTCTTTGGCTTTTGCTGCCTTCCCTGCAATTCTTTTTCTGCCAACATAGCAAGCTGGAACAATCTATTGAGAGAGTTATAATCCTTATAGTCAACTATGTCTTGTATCTCACGCCTTAATCCCCCAAAGAATCTTGCCATTTTATCCTCGTCATCCTCAACTACTTCACAACGCAACATTCCTATTTGTAGCTCTTGGTAGTACTCCTCAACAGATCTATTTCCTTGGTTTAAGCGTTGCAATTTTTTGCGCATTTCACGTTTATAGGTGGGAGGAACAAATCTACTACGCATAGCTCTCTTTAACCTAGGCCATGTATCAGGTGCTAAACCAGCTTTTACTAATTCATTCCACCAAATGATAGCAAAATCAGTGAACTCACTTGTGGCTTGTCTAACTCTATGAATTTCTGGAACTAGATGGGAATTGAATTTTTGCTCGACTGTCATCTCCCAATCCAAATAAACTTCAGCATCATAGGAACCAGCAAAAGATGGTATACTGAACTTAACATTAGCATAATAATCATCATGTGCACGTCTAGGACGAGGATTTGTGTCGTTACCTCCCCTACCTTGTCGACGTGGCTGTCGTCGTTCTTGATGTGCCGCGTGAGGAGTGGGGCGACCTCCAGCTGGAAGTCCTGCTCTGGCAGCAGCTCGGTCATACTCATCCTCATCTTGATCAGTGTCATCCGCCTCGAGATCCTCTGATTCAGCTCTATCGGAAGGTGGCTGCTTCTCTAGGTTATCTATCCTGGTGATGAGGGTGGCGATACTCCTCTCTATCCTCTCTAATCGATGCTCATTATCTTGGTTGCTCTTGCTAATATTTGCATTGATATCTCGCAGCATCGTTTGAAGCTCTAACTTAGAAACACATTCATCTCCATCATCTTGATGTGCCGCTGGAGATCCTGTCATGGTTAGTGAAAACAAGGAACACACAAATGTATAAAGCTCCTACGAACTACTAGGATGTGGAGTCGCTCTCACTCAAGCGTCTAACCACGCTCTTGCAAAGTTCTTACCAACGTAGCAGGTGGTACAACCGGTGGCTTGTTTGTGATACCGTTAAAGACGTGAGTGTAGCGATTGCCGGGTTGAGACTGTACTGATCAGAAGAGAGTGGAGCTTGGAAGGTCAATTTGGTAGCAAGGATTAGCAAAGTTCGACAACAGTTAGTAAAGCTCAATAATAATTCAAGGTACTTGTCTCAGTTGCTGGCCTAAACGTGTTCCTAGAAACGAGTATAGGCACAGAAGTATACCAAAGTACCAAGAAACAGAAGTATACCAAGGTTTTTTTTTCTTCTTGTTCTTCTTCTTTTTTTTTCTTCTCTTTTTCTTCACTATTTTTTTTCTTTTTTTTCTTTTTTTTCACAAAACTGCTCAAAGAATCAAGCGCAAGGGAAAAAATAGACTATATGGGAATAAAACTTCCAGAACTCTATTTTCCAAGGTGAATTTGGCCTCGAAGTTATGGCCGTTTTACCGAGGCACTATGAATTCGACTCCGACTTGGGTTCAGAGTTGTATTCGGATATCTCAAACCCTAAGTAACGACTCGCAACTAAGAACACAAGTCTAAACCAGCAACCGGACATTGACTATGAATCAAAACTCAGCAATACGACACTGTGACGAAATTGCAACGGCTCGGAGCTCTTGGACAGTGAAGGTGATATGCCCTATAGGACTACAATTTTTTTTGGCTATATCTGGAGTTCTGGGACGATGGCAAAACTAATTGGATACAATGATACCTGACGGGCAACCGAAGCTCTGATACCACTTGATGCGCATGGGGGTGCCCGATCTTCCGTCAGGAAGGGATAATCACGATTGTGGAGAACTCGACGTTGACGACCCGGCTTCCAATCAGAACTGATCCGAACCCTGCGTTCGCTACACCACGGCTTCGTTGGTTATCAACCACGCGCACACGCGGTTGACCTCGCCAAGAAGACTTATCCCTGCATGCGAATCGAGAACACAAGCAAGAACACAGTAGAAGCAATCTCACAAACGAGATGATTGTTTGATTACTCGAAGTGGGGTTCTACAAACTGATGAAATCAGCGAGACTGCGATGGCAGAATAATTCTAAGCAAAACCCACACTAAACAATGACGGCTACCAAGTATTTATACCTAGGGTTTCTGAGAGTTTCACCCTAAACCTGGGCTTAAAACCCGAAACGAAAACAAGGCCCGAAGTGGCCCAAAACGGTGTCGCAGCACCTGACGACTTGTTCTGACAATTTCAATGTCTCTGTAATTATTCATAACGTGGCATCAGATCCATTGGAAAGGTGTCGTTGTTAGCTTTCCAACGCATACAAGAACTCTTCAATCGGACTCCGTATGAGAAAGTTATGCCCCATTTATGTAGGTGCTGTCTGCTGAAAACCGAACCGAATTCGAAGTTGAAGTGGAGTCCGACTTGACTTGGGGTGGCGCCTCATCCTCTTGTGGCTGGTCCAGTGGTGCTTCTCCCATGTTCCTAAGAATCAAAATATCACCATTAAGTAGCATCCCATCCTTAGCCACATAATTATGGATAGTAAGAAACGAACGCACCTCATGATTAAGTCGTCAGGCACGGGAACGGGTGATTGGTCCTTGGATGATAGTGTGGGAGATGTCCTCATCAGGAAACTTATCCGTAAGAAAATGGATGATTAAAATGGAAATGGAAAAAAATGGAAAAGGGATCAAAAGGGCATGAAAATTAAAAGAAAGGATATATTGAAAATGTATATGTATATATATGCTACTAATTTCCTGGAATCAGAAAATAAAAAGAAATAAATAAAAATGAAGATAACTTCACAAAGAGTAAATCAGAAATTTAAAGAAATTACTTAAGTTAAAATGATTTTTTTGTTCTTTCTTGGAAGGAAATTAAACCTTAACTAAAATGATAAGTTGTCTTCGTTAAGTTGAATATGTTCTTATCCTTTAGAGAAGAGAATTAAACACTAAGTTAAATTCTAAAATATTGACTTGATATTTTAAATCAACTAAAAGAGATTAAAAGAGAAAATGTTAAACTTCAAGTAAAGTAATCAAAAGTTGGTTAATGCTATTATATATGAAAAGTTAACATGAAAGTTAAAATATCTAACGCTCGAGTTATTCTTAGGGAATCCTAAATCTTTAAGAGATTGTTAAAAAGATTTAAGTTTAAAGTCCTTGATGATAGTTTTAATACTCGTATCATCTCATGCATGCATTGTCATGGTCATTGCATTCATTTTGAGATTTTTCTGGATTAGTCCTTATCAGACTATATTGCTTTTTCTTCAGAAGCCGGAGTTCAGCACGCAGACCAGTCGAACTCCATTACCTATCCGTTACCAGGCAAGTCCAGTTTCTTGTTCATATCCGTTGAGAACGTTTTACAAAATTTCCTTCTTGTCTATAACATGAACAAAATAAAAACCTATTTTCTAAATTGAATCAACTTTGGAATTGTTTGATCACCGATTTTTGGGCGTGAATCATGGTGGGTGATGAAACCTTGGAATGGGTGCTGATGGCACATTGGAAGGCAGGTTTCATCACACGGGATTGTTTCATATAAGGTTAATGCAACCAATGATCGAATGTGCTTAAGGGCCGTAGTGATCGCGCATACCACATACCCTATATGGCCGGGGCTGAGCTAAAGTACCTTTGTCCTAGGTCTATACTCCCCCGGGAAAGGAAGACCTCAAAGTTGGATCTATTGTATCAACTGTTGAGAAGGTGGTGTTAGCCATTGGCTATCCACAATGCGTTGGACTTGTTGTGCCAATGTGAGATCGGTAGTCCCTGGCCGTTGTGCGGGACTACGACGCGGGGTATAACCGATCGGGCGGTGAACGGCTCTATGATCATGTGTACGTGATCTGAGATTGGCTACCTCGGGTACATGCTTATGATCGTGTGTGGGTACAGTTGTGCACTTCTACAGAGTGTATTGAATCGTTGTATTATCACTCCATCTTCCTGGTTGGAACTGCGAACCTGGCAAGAAAGGGATTCATCGGGAATCCTAGCAGCTTGTTAGACATGAGATCATTAGTCTCTTAAATTAAAACTTGACTCTCTTACCTTACAAAATTACATTGCTTTTGGAGAGCATTGTGGTTCTCAGTGGATAGTGCATCAAACACCACTTTGCTATTCCTGGACTTGTTGAGTACCTTCTGTACTCATTCCTCTATTCTAATTCCTTTGATTAGAAGGTGAGCCAACGATAGATCAAAATATAGTCGACATCGGGGTTGAAGATAAAGTCCCCAAGGGGCCGACAGCGACAAAGGAGGACGAAGGCATTGACCACTACTTCGACTACTGTGGTGACGACCCTGAGGCGTAGAGTACAAGTATAGGATGTGGGAGAGGGGAGTATAGATATGTCTTTTGCTGTAACCGACTGGAACGGTTTTAAATTCCCCGTACTTTTGGGAATATGTTTGTATAACTACATCTTGTTCTCTGAGTTTGTAAATTAAGTTTGTAATAAATGGACCACTGCAATGCTTTTGTCATGCTACTCTGTGTGATGTGCTTCTAGGACATGTCAAAGATTAGCATATTACTCAAAAGGGTAATATGTGGGTCGCCACAGCAAATTTCTTGTAACATCTACGACAAAAACTTCTATTAGCAAATAATGTTTAACAACACTCACGGATATACTCTAGTATCATATATGAGTACGAGTACAACTTGCTCTTATTTCTGAACACAATTTCTAAAAGGATTCTTTATCTATGCATCAACAAGTTTTGCCTTTGAACAAAACCATTTTTATGAAAAGAATGGTGAGAAATAGAGCACCAAAGCTGAGAGAAGTAAATAAAGAGAGAACTGAAGCTCTCTGTTTCTGAAACTGAGAGAACCAAGGGAGGAGAAATCGCTCGAGGGGGCTAGACTGATTCTCTGGATCGATCCCCGTGCTCATATTCGGTAGGAGCAAAGCAATCTGAAGGGCAAAGCCATCATTTGACATGCTTCCTAGAGAGTTCAGTGATTTAGTTTCGTAAAAGAATATTGTCAAAGGGGACAACCAATTAAGTTGGGAAAAGATCAAAGGTCGACGAACTTTAGGAATATTATGACATGCTACCCAAGTCTAGAAAAAATCATCACAAATCTCTTTATTTATTCACCCTCTTTGATGATTATAGGGCACCTTTGATATCCTTTGTCAACTTAGGCGGTACTTTTAGTTGGTCGGTGGTAATCGGTACCATAGGAGGGTCATTAGTATGCTTAGAGCATTTTCAATCGGTGCCTTATTGTCTTTCCAATCCAAATTTTGGCAAAAACAATCAAAACACTGCTCCAACCCACTTCCCATCCTCCTCTCTATCCCATCCTACTCCCCATCCCTCCCACCTCGCACCCCATCTCTGGGGAGTCCAATATCACTCCCCATCATCCAACTGCCGCCCTCAGATGAGTCCCTCCTGCCACCCACAGCCGCTCAGAGGAGTCCATCCTGTAGCGTCAGCGACCTCCCCTCTAGATCCCGCAGGTGTCGGCGACCTCCCCTCTAGATCCCGCAGTGTGGAGTATCCAGTTTTAAGGCCGGATAAACTCTCGTGTTTTCTGTACTGGTCCCATGATCAATAGCCAGTACACACAGCTTAGCTTGAATATCATTGACATATGTATAATTAGATATTCATAAATAAACTGGCCGTCATGGTCAGGTTCAAATACCTGTAGCCCAACGGCCAAGTGATGGTGCGGCCCACCGATGTGCCTTACCCAACAGGCAACCGACTGGGGTTAAGCCTTAACTTTCATCGTGCGTTGTCATCATCTTCGGGGTTTAACCCCTCGCGTCTGGCCATATCAACAAGCCAGGTGAGTACATTGAATGTACTTGCAAACATCCCAAAGGGGAATATACAGATATACTTTCATGCAAGGCTTATCTTCAAGGAATGCCTACTAGCCTAGGTTGCAAATTGTGCAAAAAGTAAGTCCTTATCAGAAATACGATAATAGATTGAGAAGCCGTTTGGCAAACTAATCAAAGTACAAACCTGGTGAGACGGTAGCCATCGGCTACCGCCTCTCTTAGCTCCACACCGAGCTACTTCACCATAACCTCATGCCATCACCGTGTGGCACGACCTCAAGCATACTTCTGCAGTTCCTGCTACTGACCCGTAGCTCGTACTGCACACTGCGGGCACATCATGCCCACGTCCTTAAACCCATGCCCCATTTTAAAATGAAATCACAATCTATTCAGGGTGTGGCTTAAACCAAGTTGTGTCCATGACCGTGGACGCGGCTATTTATATAGATTTTTAACACTTTGTAGAGTTGTACGGCTTTACTCACACGATGTGGTTCTCCCTTAATGCCATGGCCACATGAGTACACTTCATGAGGTGTACCAGCAGGGATACCACAATGAGACCTTTCGTCCACTTAGCCCTAACGTCGAACCCTATAGATGAGCCATTTCCGAACTACTACTTAAGCCACGCCACAATGCAGACCCGTCTTTGTGTCGAACAACTTTCTACGCTAAACTGCGAGAAGGCTCTCTGGAGTCTACCCACTCTCTGCACTTTCTTCCTTTCGCCTACGAGTTTGTACGCTAGTACCAAATAGAATACTTGGTCAAGTCCTTCCTATAAAGGACATGTGGACGTACGATATGAACTTAGCTGAGTGGCACTTAGATTCGGTCCTTAATTGATCCAAGCAAGACTCCAATTAATCCCAAGTCGCACAGGACTGGATTACTAACAATGCCATATAAGGTATCCTCATTCCGACAACCATCCTCCCTGATACCACCTTATATCTCTCACCCGGATCCAAATCAACTCCGGTTTTGATTTAGGGATTTGTCGGAAAACCTTTTCACAAATAACTTTCCCTATGATGATGGACACCTCCTCGAGGCTCCATCCTTCACATGAATAAGTATTTCATATCATGTAACCAAAATTTTTATCATCAAGCTAGCACTAGCTTAAGCTACGATATCCTAAGTTCCCAACGGCGTCACCATGCTGCTAGAGGGAATAATCCTAGGTCGACAAGGATGGATATATCGATCACATGCAATAATAGGACATAGCTACATCTAATACAAAATATTAGTATTATCAACATAGCATGCAGAGTTCGCAATCAACATAGGTAAATTTTGAAAATATAGGGTTAAACATGATCAAGGTGGAGATGCTAGCCTAGCAGTATTGGCTTCTTTCCGAAGCTAGGACTTGATATGGCAACGCATCAGTTCCTTCTGGCGAGGCACAACATCGTAACTACACGTTGGGGAAAACATTGAATAAACAACGGTGCAAGCTTGGGTTGGGATGTTCTTGAGCTTGGATTCAGGTTTGGTGATCACATAGCATGGAATAAGGTTCTTCCTATATTTAGAAATCATGGTTCCTATTTTAAGTGGGTACACCTTTAAGTGGTTATAGAAGGTATACTATGTTTTTAATGATGCTGGAATTATTTTTCCTAGTTTCTGTAATCTTGACCTTATGCACACATTTCTTGATAAAGGTGTTGAAAGGCATGTATGCCTATACAACCTGCTCTTTATTCCTTTTTAAGAAAATATTATCGGTTTCAAAATATCATTGGGGTCATTGGGAAAAGTTCTCTAAATGTATTTAAAAATTTTAGTTGAAGTGTACTGGACCAATCATCCAAAATATATGCTTCACATTGTGAATTACTTTAAGGTTTAAATTCAATTTGGAATTTCAAGTAAATCCAAAAATTGCAGAAGTGGTACTGGTGGAGAGTTTATGAAATATTAGGAATTTTGGAAGAAGAATGGATCAATTCGCATGAATACACATGGAGATATTGCTGTCCGAAACTTGGCTAATCAATGAACACCCATTGTTAACATAATTGGGTTTTGCAGCGTGATGTCGAATACGGATTTTGGGAGTATGTTTTCATCTAGCAGCAGTAGCTTGGGGGAATAGAAGAAGGAAATACGCCTCTCCAAAAGGAAGGCGTAAAATGAGCAGAAGGAGTGGAGGATACTCCTCCCGAACGGGGGCTGGAATCACTGAACCCATCTTCCCTCAATCGGACAGGTGGGACCACTAATGCATGTTTAACGTGGCTAAGTGCCTTCTCAGCATGCTTAAAGAATGAATTAGGGCCAACCGGGGTTAGAGGGGAATAGGAAGAAATCGCTGGGGCAGACGACCGCACCTGGGAGACTCTTACCACGGCGATGGCTGCGCCCCCCTCCCCCCGTGCGGCGGCGACGTCCGGGTTGAGGCCATGGACTAGGGGAGAATACTTGGAGGTAGCGGCCAGAGCGGCGAGAGCTCACCTCAGCTCACTATTCTGGTGGCGAGCTGGGGCCCCTGGGGCAGCGCTTGACTCGGTCGTGTTCGCGGCGGCAATCGGAGGTCGGACAGGTGGTGGCGCAGACTTGCCTGCAGCGACAGCGGTTGGGGACTCCACATCGAGGAGCTTCGCGGTTGGGAGCCGAGATGCACACGACGTCGTGGCATCCAGAGGAAATCCTTGCTGGGAATGGGGTTGACCACCGGGGTGAGAGAGGAGGGGAGAGCTCGGTTTGGGGAGATGTATCGGTGGAGAGAGAACTTGGTAGAGGGGGAAGAATGAAGTAGGGGAATGAGGAGGAAAGGCACTGGAGTAGAAGGAATCAGAATAGCTCAGTTTGAGGGAAGAAGTGAGGAGGGGGAGGAGTTGGGAAGCTGCTCGGTTTGTAGAAGATGGAGAAAGAAAAAAAACAAAGGAGCAAGAAGGAGTGAGGGGAAGGAGCTCGGGGCTGTTTGGCATGGGATGGAGAGAGAGCTCGAGAGAGGTGGAGAAGAAGATTGCATGGGGCAGCTTGGGGACTCAGCATTGGGGAGAATGGAGCGGGAAAGAATGAGGAGGATTGGTGGCAACTTGGAGAAGGGAATGGAAAAGGATGGCAGCTTGGCTGGTTCTTATAGGAGTTGGGGCAGCACATGCACAATATTTTGTGGTCAAACGTGGATAAGGATGAAGAGAGGGGGCCTGGCTGGCTGCTGTGGTGTGCAGGGAAGAAGACATCAAGAGTAAGAAGATAGGGAGAAAAGGGTTAGCAAAAAAGAGAGAGAAAAAGCCTAGATGCTTGCTTGAATTTTCGTGGTCAAAAGATGAATAGAAGGTGGAATATTTCTTTGTAAGAATGGATTTTATATAAGGAGAGGAGGTTCTACAAAAATTATGAAATTTTTTGGAGAACAAATCAGTGAAATTTGGGCCAAATTCAAAATGGGCTTAAATGAAAATTTAAAATTATTTGAAATTTTCGAAAAGAGAAAAGTTTCCTGGGCATGGTTTTGAGTTATATGTGATAAAATATACCTCCCCATGATTTTTGGTGATTTTTCTAAGGTTTCAAACTTATTGTTTTGCTAACTTTTCTAAAATAGCTCAAAACTGTATTTGAGTTACTTTAATATTTTTGAACTGAAGGTCCTCATATTTTTGCATATCTGGTCTAGTATAGTTACCAATATTCTTGGGAAATTTATTGGGATTTTTATGGAGAATATTTCTAGGGGCTATAGTTCAAAGGCCAAATCGGTCTGAATCATATATTTAAATGCGATTTGAAACTTTTACATTGTACGTCACCATGACCATGTTCTAATTGAAATGGGTTTATAATATACTCAAGATAATTTTATAAATATTTGGTGTATTTTTAGATGGGAGGTAGAGCACGAAGTGCGCGTTTAGGGTTTCAGCTTTTGCTCGAAAGGGGAGGAACTTAGGTTGGCATGTGTACGTATATATGGACATGCATAGGTACATCTGTAGGTGGTTGATGTGTGCACCACCTAGGGTTTCTGGGGGCCGAGGGAGAACAAGTGGAAAGTAGGGTTTTGGAGTTCCCACTTGCTTGAAGAAATTGAGCTAGGGTACTGGGTGTATGTGCCCACATACATTGGGAAGTTAAGAGTATATGTGGT
The DNA here is from genome assembly GCA_019208055.1 of Stipa capillata. Classification (NCBI taxonomy): domain Eukaryota; kingdom Viridiplantae; phylum Streptophyta; class Magnoliopsida; order Poales; family Poaceae; genus Stipa; species Stipa capillata. The sequence continues at coordinate 234,624 of JAGXJF010001686.1, forward strand.
CATTTTGTGGTGAGAGGGTTAGAGTGGTGCCCCTAGTATACCCATATATATATATGCAAAGGGTTGGTAGCAGAACAACAGAAGGTGCCATGGATATCGGCAAAGTAGATTAGGGTTACGACACAACCGAAGTCAAGGGAAAACAAGAATGTATAGCTGCCGTATCTTGCCGATTAGGTGGTTGAGAAGGAACAAGGGGTGAGTTTTATCTCTATATTATTATTAAGATTTAGCTCACACAACTATCCGATAAAAGTTTTAGTTAGGTTTGCTTAAGTGAACTTTATTAGCAATGAAATTTTTTTTGTTAACCCTGATTTTCGGGGTTATTAGAAATCTGGGCGTTACACGCAGGTGTCGGTGACATCCCCTCCGTTGAGATCTCTCAGCCGCTCGGTGCAGAATCTCCGTCCAGATCCCACAGGTGGTCGGTGCTGCTCGGAGGAGGCCGGGTCCCAGTACTGACCGTGCAACTGGAGGTCTTCGTGGCGAGCTCAGATCCAGCGCCCATCACTATCAGTGGAGAGCTCCTCCTCTCCCTTCCTCCCAAGATCCGGCTCCTCCTCGTAGATCCCCCTCGACACCTCTCGGATCCAAACAGAAGAAGGACGGGCGCCATCATTTTCATTGTGCAGAGAGAGGAGAGGGAGGAAGATGAGGAGGCTACTATGCCCGTTGAAGTGGAGGAGCTTGGCCAAGGTGTCGTGCCGCTACCTTGCTGAGCACTCCAAGGTGGCAGAAGCCTTTTCTCTCTGAGGTTGGTGTGATTGCCCTCTGTTTTGTGAACCAAATTCAATTAGGGGCCAAATTATCTCAATCTTATCAGCTAGATTGTGTGAGAGTCTAGTTTCAACTACCAGACCCCCCTGTGTACATGGTCGTCAGCCCAGGATCACGCTGACAGTACATAAGCGAAATGAATAACATTGCATGCATTCAAAGTTAAAATATAGTTTGAGTACGATATGCCACACGGCTTACAAAGTTTCATGTCTTAAAGACATTATTACATCAGAGGAAACAACGAAAATAAAAGCGAAGCGGATCCATCCGTGCCACAGGAAATTGACGGAGGTCATGTGACCTATTCTTCAGGATCGACGTAGAAATAATCTTCATCAGCACCTTCTTCAGCATACTCCTTTGCATACCACCACAACAAAAACATACTCGATGAGTACTTCACATACTTAGCGTGCCTCCTCATAGGGAAACACCTAAATGAGTGTACATGAGGCTTCAAAGGAAGGCTTTATGGCTCTTTTGCATAAAAGAAATTTTAGTTGAAATATTAGGGTAGATTCGAATGCATCATTTTATATAAATTAGTTTTAATATCAGGGGTGTTATCATGTGTGGTTCACGACCAACACATTCGAGCTAGGAACTCTTGCCTAAGCTCAACCATAGGTTCCATTAGCAAAGGGGTAGAGGGAAATAACAAGGGGGAGAGGGACATGTCCTTTTCATCAATAATGAGTCATGTGCTGTCCATAATCGTGGACACGGCTAATCGATTAGTTTGACACTCTGCAGAGTTTGTACACTTTACCCACATGACACAATCTCATCTTGTTGCCACCGGCCATCGCCAGCGTAGTACACACCCATCGGTGTACCGACAGGGAGATTGTGACGAAGTCTTTTAGTTAGATCCCCCTAAGGTGTGACATGCCCACCGGGTCTGGCTCGGAGTTGAGAGTACGTGCCCACGCTCCGATCCCCCATCTGTGCCAAGGGTCCTCGTAGCTACGTCCACCCTTCTGCGGTATGACAACATCGGCACCAAAGGCTGACTATCCTACTTGACCAAGCCAGTGCCCATATAGCATGTGGTTGTACTGTTTTCACAATTCTCGGTTTCATGACTTTGGCCTTATTCGATACGGATGACTAATGGCTTCTTCATCTCATGAAAAACGACTATTGCTCCTTCATCACATGATCCAGTTGTCACCCGCACCTTTTAGGTGGTAAGTTTCACCCAGAGTAGAATAAGAAGAATAGAGAGAGAAGAAAACAATGGGCATCCGGCCCTAGCTCAGCAAGCTCAACAACAAGTTTCAAAATTCAAGAATCATCGATCCGTAGATCATTCCTCTGAGGATGCAATTCAAAACATCCTAAGGATATGTTTAAGCATGGCTAAGCATTTCTCTACTCTATTAAGGAGTTTAAAACATCATATTCTACTTAGGGTATCAAGTAAACAGGGTGAAAAGCAGAAAGGTAATGGTGTGTCAGTCGACACGGTAGCTACTGGAATAAAACAACATGCATGTTTGTAAACGACAAAATACAATGACTTTTAGAAATATAGGATGAAATATGATCAAGAAAGAGGGGGCATGCCTTCGTGGTAGTATTCTTCTTCTTCAGTGGCACCGGTCACCGGGTCAATCTCTTCACTCCTTATCATCGTAACGTAACAAGAGCGAAGCAAATAAATACCAACTCTAATAAAAATATTCTGGAAAGCAACATGAGAGAGAGAAGCACGACGAAGGTAAGATCTGGGTGGAACGGAACGATGGCGCGATGGTGCCATCGCGACGAAAATAGAAGTATAGGTCTTCTAAGACTAGGCTATAACCATATATTATAATACTCAAATTACAAACATGGCTAATGTAGTACTAGCATAATACATTAACAATAAAACATGAGCATGCTAACTATATCCAAAGCCTAACATACTAGTATACATGGTAATGGTAATAGCAGGTATCGACTAGATCATGAGGCATACTTAATAAAAGATAAGCATGACATAGCCTAACATGTCTAGTGATTAATTGATTAACATTTCGGAGAATAACATGGTCTGATTACTGTTATAATATTGTCCACAAATTAATTAACCATGTATTGGAACAATAGAACTACATATTAAGACATATACACAGGTATACTAAGCATATGTACCACCTAAGCATTCTAATTAAATTAGATTAACCTAATTACAGAGGTCAAATAAGTCTAACTACTCTCTGGAATTTAATTACAGGAAGGTAAAAACAAAGAATAAATCTTATTTAAAAACAGCAAACAATAGATATTGAAATAGGCCTAGAACAACATTTGATTTATGCTACATCGTTACACATGTACTAAGAGGTTGCAATTGCACTATAAGTCAGTACTGGAGTGCATATAAATTATACAAAATTAAATATTAAAAACAAAGAGCATTTCTATTTTAAATAATTAAAACAGAGCTCATTTTAATTCTAGGAAATTCTACACAACTCCAAAAATTATGAAATTTAACAAAGAGGTTCCTACACATACTAGTGAGCTATGAAAAATAAATTACTTCCAAAATAATCATCACAGAAATGAACTATTTCAAATTTGGTCAAATTATGCCCAAATTTGGAGTACGTTCAGCACGGACTTAAAATCCGGCTGCACTAGATGATTACTGGAGTCCGAAACGTTCCATTTTAACACTAAGGTCAGAGACATGGCATAGATTAGAGGGATTTGGGTGTTAGGCACATGTACAGTGCATGACTAGCTATTGTACCGTAAAGAAATGACAAAACATGGCTGCACATGGAGATGAGCAAGGGGTGAAATTGGTTGACGGGATGTGTTCCATGGGTTGATGGGAGTCTACTCCAGAGAGGGATTGGAGAGAGGCTCACCGAGTGAAGAAATCACGAACAGAAGGAGTTCGCTGGAGTTGAGGAAGAACTCGCGGTACGATTGATGTAGAGGACGAAGCTTGAGATTGCTTGCGGTAGGAGGTGCACGTCGGTGTGGGGGAGCTCCAGCAGCAATGTGTCAGTGTGGGGTGTGTTGTGGTCGTCAGAATTGCTCACCGGAGCTGTCGTCGAAATTGTAGAAGAAAAGGATGCGGAGGAGTTGTTTGAGAGAGAAAAGGAGAGAAATCACAAGGAGAAGAGGTTTATATAGGTGTGGAAGCAGAGAGATGAGAAGGCAGGAGGTGAAGAGAAAGGACGCCGATGACGCTCGAAATTCCGGCGAAAACAGCCGCGGTGGCCACGCGCACGCGCGCGTGCCTTACTAGCAACGGCATGGCGGCCGCTCGGCTGCAGCGCATGCTGAGCTGCACACATGCGTGCTGCAGCACCAGGCCAGCACAGCCCATGCTGGTAGCTGGGCCAGCCCAATAAGCTTTAGGAAAAAAATGTATTTTCCGATTAAAATAGTTGCAGAAAAGCAAAGTAATTCAAAACAGATTCAAATATGCTCCAAAAATTATGAATTTTTTTTACTAAATCAATTCAAACATGGAGAATCCAATAAAAATACTTTTAAGGAGAATTCTCAAAAGGATTTCAAATGAGAACTCAAAATATCACTTTATAGCTCTCAAATTGATTCATAGACTTAGAATTAATTTGAAATAAAAGCTAATATAGATAATTTAGTTGCACGTCCTCCTCTCTTTTAATAAAAAAAATTTAAGCCCGCAAAATTGAGAATGTTACAGGTTGTTTGCTTTTACAATCTCAGTAGCCTGTGTAAAAAGGAAATTTTTTGTTAGAACGACCTCCCTGCTATTGGGGCATATTGGATATATTAAAAACTGAAAGCAAACAGTTTTAAATTGGCAATGTAAATAAAATCTGTAAAATTATTTTCCTAGATCATATCCTACTTGTGCTCCCATTAACGTAATTGTTTAACACTACGGACGTGTTTGTTTCACAGTTTTTAGCCCGTTATCAAATTACACCGTAATCTAATTTCATTATTGCTGTTTGGTTGGCCCGGTCCGTAATCAAATAGCGTGTAAACAAATTCCACCGCAGCCCACGGCCCATTCCGCCCACCTCCCCCTGTTATCCAATCCTATTACCGTCTCTACCACAGCTCCTCCGCCTCTCTCCCCACGAGCCAGGCCACGCCGCCGCACACCACGCCACCGTAGCTCTGCCACCATCCTCCCTTCCTGCACCGCCCAGGGGCCAGGCAGCGGCTTCTCCCTCCCTCCCTCCCTCCCTCCTTCCCCGTGCCGCACCCAGCACTGAGCTCCCCGGCCGCCTCCCAGATCTACCCCGCCGCTAGCACCTGCTCCCTCCTCCTCCCCCACCTCTAGCACCCCCTCCTCGTCTGGCTAGCCCCACCACCAACGCCCGCTCCTCTCCTCCTCCCCCACCTCCCCCACCTGAGCGCATCGAAGCGGCGAGCGAGGCACGTCGAAGCAGCGCGTCTACCTCCGCCTCATCGCCTATCCCCTCAAGCAACGGCACGACCGGAAGAACAGCATTGGCCGCCGACCCCCCTTGCTGGATCCGCATCGGCACCGGTAGATTCTCTGCTGATGTTTCTTTGTTTACAGTACTCTGCAACTTTGCTTAGCACCTGTGAATTTTCTGTGAATTTTCTGTGGCTATGTTTGATCTGCTTGTGCAATTCTTGGCTGTATCGTTGGAATCACTGAGACAAATTATCTTCAGACTTCAGAGCTGCTGCATATTTGATGATTGGAATCTGATTAACTTGTTCCGAACAAAAATTGATGATCCATGTATGGTCTGAACTTCTGCAAATTTGAGGATTGGATTTTGATTTTGGCAACGTATTTTGATTACAATGTAATACCAAACAATGTAAAATAATTTGATACCCTTACAAGGTGTAATCAAACAAAATAGAAAATGGACTGATTACACCCCATTTCCACTGTAATCTCATTCCATACCTTTTACATTACCAATAAGTGAACCAAACACGTCCTACATTTCTGTTGATATCAGAGCATTTGGAAAAATGACGTAGGTGCTGAGAGTTAACTAGTGAGCTTGAAACAATGGCTCATGATGTTATCTGGGTGACAGTCTCATATCTAAAAATCTTGATGGCAGTCTAGACTAGAAGCACTAGCAGATTTGGCATCTCTTAGCATGTTTGTTCCCTGGGTGGCCAGCTGGTACATGCAACCAACATTCTAATCTCACCGCATCCAGTTTGGAGTGATTCATTCCTCGCTGAAATGTTTGGCAGGATGCTGATGGTTGTGATATGCACCTTGTCTTCCTTCCGTGTATATGATGTAGTAGTGTAGGTCTTTATTACAAGCACACAGTGCGGAAACAACTTCCTTTACAAATTAATTGGTAACCTCAGTGTGTTGTATTTGGTCGAACAGACGTTAGGTTCTTAATTAATTGATAACATTAGCAGGATACATACATGTGATAAACAGTTAGTACCTCCGTTTGTATATATGAAGTGTTGTTCTTGATCACAACTACAGCGCATATATATAAATTGTTGTCACTTTAAATGTCTAGAAACAATTACTAGTACTCAAATTATAGCTCATTTGATCAACAGGGATGGATAATAATGAAGGATGAGTTTGGACAATTAAAGAATAAAGGGGATAGCATGTGTTACTAAAGAAATTAGCCATAGATAATTTATCTTACATGTCTTGCCTTGCTCAAACAATATGAACCTAGTGCTACTTCAAATCGAACAACTCGCATAGACCCTTGATCATGTTGCAGCACAGTCAAATGAGTTGCTTCGAACACATGCAATAGAACTTGACCAAGATGAGAGCAATGATGACGTCGACCTTGATGATTGTCTCCCCTATGACTACGAAGAGTGATTAGAGTGATAAACGTGATATTTGGCAACACTGCGAAGAAGAGTGTATTGAACCCGATAGTGATGATTCCGATAACGACAGTTTGTATGTGAAGCGCCACTAATATTGTGGATGTATAACTGTTAAAATACTTTTAGAATGGAATTATTGTGGTTTAATGATGTCTTTTATGCTTTAGCTATATGGATGTCCTAAACTATTTGTATTGGTGTACTACTATTGTATTACTTTGAACACAGAATGTAGTATCTCGATTGTGTTGTCTGACTTGTTATTAAATCTTATAAATTATATCGCAATATGGATGAGTTTTATATTAACCTGTTGAACGAGAAAAATGATGGCACCTCTTGGGATGACACCCAACATTTTAGCTCCATTGAGGAGCAACAATTGCCAATTGAACAAGTTATTCCCTCTAATAGATCTAGCAACAAGAGAAGAAGAATTTCAACGAGTAGGAAGATGACATGTTGGTTTCGGCATGGCTTAATATAAATATAGTTGCAGCTCATAGTAACGAGCAGTCTTGCTCCACTTATTAGAATAGAATCTATTATTACTTCCATGAGAATAGGATCCTTGAGTCAGACCGCAATCAGAATTCCCTTATGAAACATTGATCTACTATTCAAGAAAAAGTTAACGAGTTTTGTAGATGTTATGACCGGATTGAGTGTAGAAGGCAAAGCGGACGATTAGAAAATGATAAGGTATACACGTATATCCTTTATTTTCCTTGTAACTTCATTGCAGCTCTAATAAGACTTTTTTACGTGTACATATTGTTCAAGCATGTAACGTGTATGGGACAGAAGAGAAGAAAGCATTCGGTACTTGCATTGTTGGAATGTCTTATGCCACCATAAAAAATAGATTGATAGGCTCTCCAAAATAAAGGACAACTATCCATTCAAGTCCAGGTACTTCTACACCTAGCACGAATCTAGTCGGTGTGATAATGAAGCAGAAGCTCCTACTCTAGACAGTGAGGGCTTGAGGAGGCCAGTTGGTAAGAAGGCGGATAAAGAACGACTACGACGAGGTAAAAGTTCTACCTCTCCAAATGTTGACATTTATAAGGAAGCTCCTACTCTAGATAGTGAGGTCTCGAGGAGGCCAATTGGTAGGAAGGCGGAGAAAGAATGACTATGACAATGTAAAAAGTTATATATCTCCAAATGTTGACATTTACAAGGAAGTGTTACATAGTCTGTGGTCAGAGTGAAGCATTAGGTAGCACACCATTCAAGCTCAAGTCAATTGGAGATGTATCAAGGAATAGATTCACCTCATGTTGTAAAGCCTTAGCTCGAGCTCTTGTCATTGGGACACTAGGTTTTGGAGGTGGACTTGAGTGACTTGAGTGAGTTGCAAAGTCTTCACCCTTGATGCAGGTGATGTCCACATCATACCCCCCTTCTTGAAAAGGAGTCGACCTCGACTCGACGGCATTGTAACCATGGAAGGGAGAAAGATTCAAAATGTTGAAGGTGTTGCTCACCGAGTACTTGGATGGTGGAAGGTCAATCTTGTAAGCATTGTCGCCGATGCGCTGAAGGACTTGGAAAGGTCCATCGCCACGTGGCATGAGCTTGGACTTACGTTCTTCAGGAAAACACTCCTTGCGGAGATGTACCCACACAAGATCACCGGGGTCGAACACCATCTTTTTCTTGCTCTTGTTGACCTTGTTGGCGTGACGAAGCACTCGTTGCTCAATTGTAGCTCGTGTTGTTTCGTGGAGCCTCTTGATGAAAGCGGCTCGCTTGGAGGCATCCATATTGACCCGTTCGTGAAGCGGTAGTGGAAGGAGGTCGAGTGGTGTAGAGGGGTTGAAGCCATACACCACTTCGAATGGGCTCATGCTTGTAATAGAATGGACCGCTCGGTTGTAGGCGAACTCCACATGGGGAATGCATTCCTCCCACTCCTTCAAGTTCTTTTTGATCATGGTGCGGAGGAGGGTTGACAAGGTGCGGTTGACGACCTCGGTTTGCCCATCGGTTTGTGGGTGGCAAGTTGTGGAGAAGAGAAGCTTGACTCCCAACTTGGCCCACAATGTCTTCCAAAAGTAGCTTAGAAACTTGACGTCGCGGTCGGAGACGATGGTCTTGGACACACCGTGAAGCCTCACAATTTCCTTGAAAAACAAATTAGCAACATGTGAAGCATCGTCGGTCTTGTGGCAAGGAATAAAATGTGCCATTTTTGAGAATCTATCCACAACCACAAATACCGAGTCTCTCCCCGTTTTGGTCCTAGGCAATCCTAAAACAAAGTCCATACTAATATCCTCCCAAGGTGCACTAGGAACAGGAAGTGGAGTATAAAGACCATGAGGGTTTAGCTTCGACTTAGCTTTGTGGCATGTGGTGCATCATTGGACGAATCGCTCCACATCTCTTCGCATTTTTGCCCAATAGTAGTGTTTGGACAGCATCATGTAGGTCTTGTCCCGCCCAAAATGTCCATCAAGCCGCCGCCGTGGGATTCCTGCAAAAGTAGCAAACGCACGGACGACTCGGGAATGCATAGTTTGTTAGCTCGAAAAAGAAAGCCCTCATGCACATGATATTTGTTAGCTCGAAAAAGAAAGCCCTCATGCACATGAAAAAGAAAGCCCTTCTCTACAATTAGTGAAGGGGGAAGCAAATTCAGGGTCATTGGCATATAAATCTTTCAAGCATTCTAAACCCAAAACCTTAACTTCGAGTTGATTCAAAAGGGTCATTTTGCGGGAAAGAGCGTCCGCCACAACATTTTCTTTACCCTTTTTGTATTTGACCATATAGGGAAAGGTTTCAATAAATTCAACCCATTTTGCATGTCTTCGGTTCAATCTAGCTTGGCTCTTAAGATATTTCAAAGATTCATGATCAGAATGATAACAAATTCTTTTGGCCAAAGATAGTGTTGCCATACTTCTAGAACACGAACCAAAGCATACAATTCTTTATCATAGACCGGATAATTGAGTTGGGCTCCATTCAATTTTTCACTAAAATAAGCGATCGGTTTACCTTCTTGCATGAGCACACCCCCTATACCGATCCCACTAGCATCACATTCAACTTCAAAGGTTTTAGTGAAATCTGGTAACACAAGCACAGGTGCCTCAGTTAAGCATTTCTTAAGTTCTTGAAAAGCATTTTCTTGAGATTGCCCCCACACAAAAGGAATGTTTTTCCTAGTCAACTCATTCAAAGGGGAAGCAATAGCACTAAAGTCTTTAACAAAACGGCGGTAAAAGCTTGCTAGGCCATGGAAGCTATGCACTTGACTCACGTTGATAGGGGTAGGCCAATTTTTAATTGCTTCAATTTTGGACTCATCTACCTCTATGCCATGAGTAGAAACAACAAAGCCTAGAAACACAAGTTTCTCCGTGCAAAAAGTGCATTTCTCAAGATTAGCAAACAAGCGTTCATTCCTAAGCACTAGTAGAACTTGTTTAATGTGGCCAACATGATCATGCAAAGTTCTACTATATATGAGAATTTCATCAAAGTAGACTACCACAAATTTACCAATGAATTGGCGTAAAACATGATTCATTAAGCGCATGAAAGTACTGGGAGCATTGGATAAGCCAAAAGGCATGACAAGCCATTCATACAAACTAAACTTAGTTTTGAAAGCGGTTTTCCACTCATCTATTTGGTGATAGCCACTCTTCAAATCAATTTTAGAGAAAATGGTTGCGCCACTAAGCTCATCAAGCATGTCATCTAAACGAGGAATGGGATGGCGATAACGCACGGTGATATTATTGATAGCTCGGCAATCAACGCACATGCGCCAAGATCCGTCCTTTTTAGGGACAAGAATAACAGGAACGGCGCAAGGACTTAAACTTTCACGAACATACCCCTTGTCAAGTAGCTCATGTACTTGACGTTGAATTTTCTTGGTCTCCTCAGGGTTGGCGCGGTAAGGTGGCCGGTTGGGAAGGGGCGCTCCCGGAATGAGGCCGATGCGGTGCTCGATGCCTCGAATGGGTGGAAGCCCCGCCGGGACCTCATCAGGGAAGACGTCCTCGAATTCCTGCAAAACACGAGACATAGCTAGAGGAAGTGGGGGGAGTCTTTAGTCAAAGCAACTACATCTTTGTACACAAGTATAAAGTGTAATGTAGGGGGGTCATTCCTCACTCCTCTCATCTCGAATTTGGTGGCTAGCATCACTAAGCCTCTACTCTCTTCCTTGCTCTTTTCTCTCATTTTGGGCTTGTGGCTCTCGCTCACCGTTTGTGGAATTCACTCAAGGTGGTGTTCTCTCGCTCACTTCCCTTCTTTTCTTCCTGGAGCCTTGCCAACTTTTGAGCATTGTCGACGATGATTTGGCTTGGTTTCATAGGACGAACCACATACTCCTTATGGTGCCACCGAAAGATGTACTCGTTGGTGTGACCGTCGTGGCGCGCCGATTGGTCGTATTGCCATGGGCGGCCCAAGAGGAGGTGGCACACCGTCATTGGTACCACATCACATTCCACTGTGTCTTGGTAGGCTCCAATCTTAAAGGAGACTTACACCATGTGTTGTATCTTGACGGTGCCACTATCGCTCAACCATTGCACATGGTAAGGACGTGGATGCTTCTTGTACTTCAAGTTGAGTTTGGAGCATAACTCTTGACTCGCCAAGTTGTGACAACTTCCTCCATCAATTATGACCTTGATGGTTTTTGCCGTCGATTGCGGCCTTAGTTTGGAAAAAGGTTTGCACCGTTGTTCAGGCTCATCTTGAAGTTGGACAGTGAGGATCTTCTTGGTGACGACGAGGGATGGACCCGACTCGGTCTCGCAATAGATTCGCTCTTGTCCATCTTCATATTCTCCTTCTTGCTCAAGCCTTGCTACTTCCTGCATAGCATCAATCTCGCCTTCGCTTGTAGACTCATACTCGCCTTCTTCAGTGATCAACATAACACGTGCATTGGGGCACTCTCTTTGCATATGACCACGCCCTTGGCATTTGAAACATACGATGTCTCGAGTCTTGCCGTGGAAGCCATTGAAGAAACAGTGCTCGGACTCGGTGCTCCCTTTGAAGAAGAGGTGGTAGGACGGTTTGTGTTTGTCCCTTGGCGCACACTTGTACTTCCACCTCCCACATGACTCTCTGTCTTGGTTGATGTAGCTCTTGGGGCAAACTTTGCACTCAGAGTGGGGTGAGGAGCAATCGCCGTGGAACACGAAGTGTAAGTGATGGGGCGTGAGGTATACACCGATGACTTGGAGTAGCAAGCATCCTCTTGCACCTGGCGCTCTACCTTGATAGCTTGATGCACTAACTCCACAACTGTGCTGTAGGGTTGATAATCAGCGATGCGCTTAATTGGGTGATTCAATCTGGCCAAGAATCGAGCCATTGTTTGCTCTTCAGTCTCTTGGACATTTGCTCGAATCAAGGCGGTCTCCATCTCCTTGAAGTATTCTTCAACTGTCCGACTGCCTTGTTTGAGATCTTGAAGTTTCTTGAAGAGATCTCGCTTGTAGTACTTGGGCATGAAACGGGCCCGCATTTGTCTTTTCATCTCTGTCCAAGTCATGACAGGTGGTTCTCCATAGTCGCCTCGTTGATTCTGCACTTGTTCCCACCAAATGAGGGCATACCCGTCGAACTCAAGGGAGGCCATGGCAACCTTCTTCTCTTCGGTGTAATTGTGCATCCGAAAAACCTTGTTCACTTTGAGCTCCCATGTGAGGTACTCTTCAGGATCCATGACATCGCCGGAAAACTTAGGCATGGTGAACTTGAGCTTGCCAAACTTTTCCTCCCCATCTCCTTGCTGACCCCTCTGCCGGTGTTCTGTACCCTCATCATGATAATTCCGTCTTCTGTTCCCTGGGTCTCTATCTGGACGTCTTTGATGTCTCTGCTCACTAGGCTGATGAAAGCTTGAACCTCCTTCTGATGTACTGTCCTCATTCTCATCACGCCCTTGGTGGCTCCTTGCTCGACCCTGATTTTGTAGTCCATGAGTTGGAACTCGGGCTCGGTGTTCGGTGTCTAGCAGTGCTCGGTGTCTAGCGGTCCTTCGAGCTTGAGCACGCCGGGCCGCCATCTCGGCATTGGTCTCATCAAGAAGGTCTTCTTCATTAATCTCTGCTTCTGGAATTCGGCTCCGAAGTGCTTGAACAACTTCCTGCACAATGCTTGTCTTCATAGATTCCATCTGTCGGGTTATGTCGTGCCTCAAATTGTCTACAGTGTCATGGAGGCTTCGTTGGAGGGCCAAATGTTGCCCTCGAGTCACACAGTCTTCATGCCACTTGCTCTGTGAGATCCTTCCCTAGACATGGTTAGCGAAGTAACAATATATGTGGAGTATGTGGAATTTTGGAACTCTCTTACCTCACTTACCACCGAAGTCCTTGCCTCCTTGGGTTGAAGGATCGGACGGCCGTGGATGGTAAAAGTGACCCTCGAGAGGCGGTTGAAAAGTTCCTAGTTCCAAGGTACTCACTCAAGAAAGCTTTTAGTGGGTCTCGGAAAGGATTAGCTCAATATACTAAGCAAATGGAATAATGAGATTTCACAAAGATTAGTAATAATCCACAATAGAAACAACGCAATAAGAGTTGATCTCAAGGATAGAAGCGAAGCTCAACAACTCACACACAATGATAATGTGATTTGTGCAACCAAAGGAATGAGCTAGTACAAGATTTGTCTAACGAAGACTAAAGGCTCATGTTGCACAAATACTAGAAAAGACGCTAGCCCGATTGCAAAGTTAGGGTAAGGATTTGCACACTTGACTACTTTCCCTATTTGAATTCCTTTCAAGCCTGCGTGTTCCTACAAAAGGATCATTGGCATTTGCATTTTTTTATCTTGATTCTTCTTCTTCTCTTTTTTTGCCAAGATCTCACAAGACTAACGTCGTTGTTTGCTTGGTTGAAAGATGTTCTAAGTAGCACAAGCATACAAGACCCTAGCAATCATCAATGGGCTAGTCTTAAGAGGATCAAAGTTGTCGCAAAGGAAGACGTTGGCTCACAAAGAAAAAGGGCAAGATAGACGGTTATACCTCGCTCGATTTTAGTCTGTAATTGCACTGTCCAGAGATTCCGGGGTAGATTTCCCGGACACTCCAGGTGAGCCCAGAGATTCCGGGGTAGATTGTCCGGAAACTCCGGGTGGTCCCGGAGATTTCGGGGTAGATTTCTCGGATACTCCGGGGTACGTCCCGAGAGTAGTGACTTCCTGTTGCCATAGGCCAGCGACTCCGGGTTTGAGGGCCGGATACTCCGGGTGGGCTGGGAACTCTCAGATCTGAAACAGGAGCGGCCCGAAAAAACCACAAATCGGAGGGGGAAATGAGAAATAGGCCAAGGCATTGCAAGGAAGGTTAGATCAACAAGTATAGCAAAGATCTAATAGATCAAAACCAACCAAAACTCACCCAAAACTCCAAATTGCAACAAGATTTCAAATCGGGCTCTTTTGTGGGGTTTTCGAAATAGGCAAGAAAAACCAAAACAAAGCTAGCAATTGGGGGTAGGGAAAAGTGGGGATATAAATCCAAATCGTGTCAACCTAGAGCTCTGATACCAAGTTGATACGGTGGCTCCCGATCTTCACGATTTGGACAAGGATAACTAGGAGGGCCTAGATGAAATCCCAAACCAACAAAAAATATATCCCCAACGGGTTAGCCGGAACTAGGACTCAAATCAACTCCTCCTCTCAATGAATGCCTCGATTACCATCCGGGAGCATGCGCCGGTCCTTACAATCCAAGGAAGATTACAAGGTCTAACATGGAACTCCTAATCTAGAGGGATTAACCCTAGATGAGGAGCAAAGCTCTCTTAAGTCTTAACAACAGGTCTAATCTCAATTAGGGTTTGGGTACGGGTATTTATAGTCCTAACCCCGTAACCCTTGGAGGCTAAGCCAAAACCTTACACGGGCCTCGGCCCATTACTGTGCGCAGACAGTGCACCCGAATATTCCGGGGTACCCTGTCCTCTACGGCCGGACATTCTGGGGTAAGTTTTCTGGAATGTCCGGACGTCTTGATCAGTGGACGTCCGGAGGGTCAGATTTGGCACTCCGGGCGGGGGTCATCCGGAGCCTCCCGGGACTGGGTTCCGGAGTGTCCGGACGAGGAGCTGGAGGAAGATGTTCTCGGCCACCCATCCGGAGTATCCGGGCTTGGGGCCAGAATGTCCGGATACCCTCCCGAGAGGAGCACATTCCTGGAGGAGGACGTCCGGAGACTCCGGGGTTGGCCCGGAATGTCCGGGTGTGTTGTGGGATCTCGGTGCTTCCGGGATTGGTCCATCCGGAGTGTCCGGGCTCTCTTGTCCGGAATGTCCGGACATGTCTTCCAGGCAGCAGCTCAGGTCCTTCCTCCCCTCGGCTTCGCTCCGCTTGGTCGATCCTTCATACCTGAGCAAGCATAGAATCAAAGCATTAGGTAGCGCACCATTCAAGCTGAAGTCAATTGGAGATGTATCAAGGAATAGATTCACCTCATGTTATAAAGCCTTAGCTCAAGCTCTTGTCATTGGGACACTAGGTTTTGGAGGTGGACTTGAGTGACTTGAGTGAGTTGCAAAGTCTTCACCCTTGATGCAGGTGATGTCCACATCACCCTCTACTGACGGGCTGAAGAAAATCCGTCAGTGGTGATTGCAACTAGCTGGTGAGTTTGGCTAAAAAAGTTACCACTGATGGGCCCTAATTTGTTGCCCGTTAGTGGTGTGTTGGTACCACTGACGATCTGTACCAGTGACGGGCTTATAGTTCGAACCGTCAGTGATTTACAACCCTCCACTGACGAGTTAATTCTAGCAGGGCCGTCAGCAGTGAAATCCGGCCCAGTATAAAGGCTTGAAGCCCACTTCTAACCCTATCTCATTCCTCCCACCCCCGACGGCTACCCCTCCCGATCCCCTCCTGTCCCGATCCCCTCTCACTCACCGATCCCCTTTCCCCCTAGCGCCGCCCCCTCTCTCTCACCTACCAACGTCGGTGGTGCCGCGGCTGAGGCCGTGTACGAGGAGCCGCCGAGAAGATGCGCTGCTCACTCGGAGAAGTCCATCCCGCCCCCGGTGCCGGCTGTGAGCAGATCGTCTCCTCCCATGCCCGCTCGGAGCAGTTCTACCGCCCTGCCACCTCCCCTCGCCGTGCCAACCTAGGAGCAGCAGCGGCCGTGCGACCGTGGGGAGCTCACAGATCCGGTGCCGGCCATCCACATCAGAGGTACGGTGCTCCCCTCTCTTCCTCTTTGCTGTTTTCTCTTTGTTGCTGATTTGTCTATGCTGCCCGGGTCAGATCTAGGCGCTGGGTGTCTTGTCTTTGCCGCTAGAGGAAGGAGAGGTCGCGGGCTCCGTCGGTTGCGTCGTATCCCGGGGAAGCAGGAGCCAGCTGTTGGGGACGACAGCTCCGCCGCCTGCATCCAGTCCCGTGACGACGGTGGTGACCAGATGAAGAGTGATACAATATTTCGAGATGTATAGCCACTTCATTAATCTATATTTTTTTCAAAAATTATTATCTATGTTGTGCTTCATGTTAGTTGTGATACTATGTGAGACTTCTTGATTAATGAGCATGTTGACTCTTATATGTTGCTGTTGGTGCTTGTTGTAGGTTACTTCTGCACAGCTGATGCACATACACTCTTGGTAATTTACATTATTTCCCTGTATTTATAGGATGCAGCGCAGTAGAGGTCAGTTTACATCTTCAAAACCAAAGCCTGATGAAGCAACATCAGAATTGGCAACTCCAGATGGCTCCCAAAATTGGGAATCAGTGGAAGGTCGACTTCCTTCTGCTGCCGAGTAAGTTCATGAAATGTATCTTGTTGTTCTTGATTTATATGTGTTTGACATTTCTAGCAATATTTCTAGATGCTTCAAAAATACTGTTTGGAATTTGTTAGCTAGGTGTCGAGAATCATTGCTATGGCTTTCTATATGGTATTGGTATTTATTTAGATTTTGCTCTTTTCACCTCTTTAAGCATACTGAATATCATTTGCGAATTTTGGTGGTGGCTGTCTTCTTTCAAATTCTATCAGATGTCATCACTGTGGTATTAATGCAAAGAATACACCTGATGGATTTAGTTTTCTCTTTCTGATGTTATTTTGATTCCAGCCCTTACCTGACAAATAAGAGATTCATATTCTTTTATAGTTTTGTTTTGTATAATCTCTTTATTTGAATTTTGATGAAGTATTACATTAACGGCAGAAAAATTATTAATCTCCCATCTATATTTTCGATAGGGCATGTTGAGGGACCTAGCAAAATCTTCTCCTGTACCTCTTCAAGTTGTGGCATCAGCTCCAAATGATAGTGTAAGCTCCTTATTTATTAGCTGCAGGTCTCTTTTGACCTACTTCGGGATTAGTCTATTTGGTTGAAACTTGCCCTATAAGCTGGAAGTGATTATCGTTGCGTTGAATCCTTATCTTATTATCTGATAGATGACTGCATCTTGCATGACGCCTTTCCTAATGATGGCCCAATACTAAGTAGTCGCTGCAACTCTTGAAAATATCAAGTCAAATATTGGCTAATATGCATGTGCCGCTTAGATCTTTTAAAATTATTAAGTACATAACATACTATAAACCAAATTATATTTACATGTCCTGGGCATGAAGCTCTAACTCGAGTTATTTCATTCTAAATTGGAATATCAGACAAAGTGACATTGATTTATGTTCTAAGGGTAGCTAGTTTTTACCACTTGCAATACATAGTTGAAATCCAAAACAAAACTGGATGTCCTTTTTCTGAATATCTGCAAGATTACTCTCGTTTCGCTTCGAAATTTGATATACTTATGCTTCTTGTTTATATTTTCTTATTCTTGAATGGCATCTACATTATGAAAATATCCTTATACTTATGCTTCTTGTTTATATTTCCTTTCCCTTCCTCCCCAATTCTCTTACTAAATCACAGGAAGTGAAGTATGATTTGTGGGCTCAGCTGTTGTGGTTAATTGGTAAATTAGGGATACGGTACTGTGGTATGGAACGGTAGTTATTATTTTTAACTAAGTATATGTACAGTTCCTGATGAGGACATGACCCCCATGGATACACCTGCTGCCACCTCTACTACCACTACTTCAACTACGTCCGCTATAATGAACAAAATGAGATTTGTGAAGATCGTGAAGAACAAACGAGGATTCAAGTTCAAGCTCTCGGGAGGAGGAAGGAATGAAGTTCATGTGTCAATGAAGATGTCCCCATATGAATTGGTGCTGTACAAGGAGTCTTCCCACGTCACCTTTGGTCCAAGGAGAGCTAGAGATAGAGTCTCACAAGATCTGGACTCTGATTCGGATTGCTGAGACAGTCCTGATTTAAAACGTCTATATCTCGAGCATACGGACTCCGATTTGGGTGATCTTAGACGTTTTGGAAAGCTTATCTCGTGCTCTTTCCAACCTGTCCAACCCCATCTCCGAATTCTTTACGAGACAACCACAACAGCCAAAACAATTCAAGACTGTCTCTGAAACAGATCTCATCTTCTCTTTATATACCCCCTAGGTTTCACCCTTTAGTTTTTGGGTTTCATTGAGTTGTTTAGCTACTGCTACAATATTGCATCTACAAGTCATGTAGGACTACCGCCTTGTTTAGATCTCCAGTGGAATCCCACACTTTCTTCTTCTAGCTCTTGTGCCAATTTTATACTCGCAATTTCAGATTGTAATCCTAGTTCTTGCTGGTTCTTCGGTTGCTTGTAGGAACTCGAACTTCGTTGTTCAGGTTGATCGTGCCTATGGCAAGGTCAATAACCATCGGAGGTTGGTTTAGCGATTGCTAAGGCGTATCGTCGCGTACGGTATAGTCGGATCGTCAAGGTCAAACTCCACCAAATCGATAGTTACCTTCATCTCATCAAAAGATCGGGTCACCGTTTCATCAAGTGGTATCAGAGCCAGGTTGATTGGTGAGATTTATCATTTTTGTAATTAGATCTATTTTTACCTATTGTCCAGAAAAAGCCTTCAAAAAAATAGTAGATTGGTCTCCCCACTGTCCAAACCACTTCGAGCCATTGCATCTTTCTTTTCAGTAATTTTGCATTGTTGAATTCGTGGTTGCATCGTCATGTCAAGTTGCTGGTCATAGTTGTAGATCGTGTCTAGTTAATCTTGCCGCTGCCACCATCATCGTGCCGCTGCCATCATCATCAAGTTTGTTTGGAGTTCAAGTTAGATTCCTCAACTTTGCCTACTTTGGTTCAGATCCCATCTAACACTCTTGGGCAAGCCTTGGCCAACCACAGGGGCTCCCCCATGTCCTTATAAAGCCTCCTGGACGTCCACTTCCCCTTGCTTTTGGACAAGGACACCAAATTTAATTCGGATTCAAATTCTGTCCGAATTCAAATCCGTTTCGGACTTAAAAATTAAATTGCTCCAAAAATTCTGAAAAAAATTCTGTAAAATCAAGAATATTTTGAGGAGCCTACCATAAAAATTTCAGCCAATTTGGAATAGCAGTTTGGGAGAAATCATGATTTTAAGTTTCGGCCTCCTGCTGTTTTCCTGCCGCGGCAAGTTTTTACCTGTTTCGGCTGCCGCGGCAGCAGCGCGACAACTTCCAGATTGCTGTTTCGTGCCACATCCTGCCGTGGCACCACTTTTGTTATTTTTTGCTGCTGTGGCAAGGTAGCGACAACGAGATTCAGCTATTTGCCTGTTTACTTGTTGAAGTGAGTTTCTGAGATTAGAAAAAAAATTATACAAAGAGTAAGAAGCCACACAGAAGGCCAATTAAAAAAAAAGAAAAAAATCTTAGAACTCTCACTCTCCTTTTAGGGCTTTTTGTACCACATCTCTTTGAGCTTCACTTATATCTTTGGGGCATTGATTGTCTAGTACTTGGTTTGAGTTAGGATTAGCAACATCGACTAGTACTTTGAACACTTATTCAACTTGCATTTGCTGAATTGATTTTTGCTATTCCTTGCTACCATATTGAAACCAACCAAGCTCCACCTTCCTATACTGTACTTTGTTCGGTCACCTTGGTAATCGCTATATTAATCTTTTGATCATCTTTGACACCGTTAAAGGCTGAAAACCACTGCAGCACGGTAAGAACTGGTAAGAGCTTGGTATTTGCTACCGAATTGTTGAGATTCCTTCTACCCCACCACCACCACTCTAGTAGTTGATAGGAACTATATACACATGTGTATTTTTCTTGTTCGCTACTAACCATGATAGGTACAACGTGGAAAATGATGATGAGATCATCATGGGCTTCTTCCATAGCCCTTGACGATGAAGAAAGAGGTGCACCCGTCCATGACTACACCTACACTTCGACGGGTACAACTACGTCGCTCAGGAAACAGTGAGATGCTACACCTCGAGCACCACGGCCGTGTCCATCTCTTGTACCACGTCCATGCCCACTGCCTACGCCAGACTTCGATAAATCTAAGGAGAGTTTTGATGCTTATGGTGGATTTAGAAATACTATACCTTTCTTTGATGGCAGTTATGACCCTGCTGGTTACCTCAAGTGGGAATTATCCGTATTGAAATTATTTAATGATCATGATTTTCCTGAGCATAAGAAAGTGAGGGCTGTTACTAGTAGATTTACTGACTTTGCTGTCCTTTGGTGGAATGATTATGTTTCTAAAAATCAGGACCTACCTAGCACATGGATTAAATTGAAGAAAATTATGAGAGCTAGTTTTGTTCCCTCATACTATGCTCGTGCTTTGCGTAAAGAATTTCAAGATTTAGAACAAGGTAGCGACACTGTGCACATTTATTATAATAAATTTAAAACTTGTTTGCAACGTTGTGATCTACCAGAAGATGATGACTTTGCTAGGGAAAAATTTATGAAAGGTTTGAACCAAGACATCCGGGATAGATTTCAATATATACCACGTAGCCTTGTTGGTCTGTTTTGTCGTGCTTGCGTTTTTGAGAGAGAAATACAGGACGAAGCATAGAATCCAACCTTAATACAAGATCCCATGTCTTGTTCATCACCGGATGCATCTTCTACTGTTGAACGCACTACGATCCCTACTACACGTGAAACAAACCTCCATGGTAATAATGAAGGTATCCATCTCCAGATTTCACATGCTAGTGATAATTTTCCTAATGAGTTAAATGCATCTTGTGTTGAGTTGAATGAACTACCCTTGTCCACTAAACATGCTATTTTAGAGCAACCTAGAGTGGAACCGCTTATTACTTTGCCTTTACCACAAGTTGAGAATGTCGTTTGTAAAGAATTACGTAATGCTCCTTGTGATAAGGAAGAGTTGTGGGATAATACTTCACTTATATCCATGCCACAACCTGAAAAGGAACAGTAGTTATTATTTTTAACTAAGTATATGGACAGTTCCTGATGAGGACATGACCCCCATGGATACACCCGCTGCCACCTCTACTACCACTACTTCAACTACGTCCACTATAATGAACAAAAGGAGATTTGTGAAGATCGTGAAGAACAAGCGAGGATTCAAGTTCAAGCTCTCGGGAGGAGGAAGGAATGAAGTTCATGTGTCAATAAAGATATCCCCACATGAATTGGTGTTGTACAAGGAGACTTCCCACGTCACCTTTGGTCCAAGGAGAGCTAGAGATAGAGTTCCACAAGATCTGGACTCTGATTCGGATTGCTGAGACAGTCCTGACTTAAAACATCTATATCTCGAGCATACGGACTCCGATTTGGGTGATCTTAGACTTTTTGGAAAGCTTATCTCATGCTCTTTCCAACCTGTCCAACCCCATCTCTGAATTCTTTACGAGCCGACCACAACAGCCAAAACAATTCAAGACTGTCTCTGAAACAGATCTCATCTTCTCTTTATATACCCCCTAGGTTTCACCCTTTAGTTTTTGGGTTTCATTGAGTTGTTTAGCTACTGCTACAATATTGCATCTACAAGTCGTGTAGGACTACCGCCTTGTTTAGATCTCCAGTGGAATCCCACAATTTATTCTTCTAGCTCCTGTGCCAGTTTTATACTCGCAATTTCAGATTGTAATCCTAGTTCTTGCTGGTTCTTCGGTTGCTTGTAGGAACTCGAACTTCGTTGTTCAGGTTGATCGTGCCTACGGCAAGGTCAATAACCATCGGAGGTTGGTTTAGCGATTGCTAAGGCGTATCGTCGCATACGGTATAGTCGGATCGTCAAGGTCAAACTCCACCAAATCGATAGTTACCTTCATCTCATCGAAAGATCGGGCCACCGTTTCATCAGTTCCTTCCATAAATGTGTATTGGGCTGCCTGTAAATGTGTGATAATGTATTGATATGAACTGAGTTGATATGAACTATGTATTGGGTTGCCTGTAAATGTGTGATAATGTATTGTTTTCTGAATTTTATTTGTTTAATCTCTGAAAATCTACTACTGACGGGCCTCTAAAGAAAGCCCGTTAGTGGTGACCAAGGCTCTGCTGACAGGCCATGGGCCAGCCCGTCAGTGGTGACCAAGGCTGCTGACGGGCACTAGCCCGTCAGTGGAGGACACCCCTCCACTGACATACCCAGACTGACAGGCCCGCAGCCCGTCAGTAGAGGGTGTTTTTCGCCCGTCAATAGAGGCCCATACTGCAGTAGTGGTCGTGAAAGAGCTCAAGAAAGATGAGCGATATGCACGAACTTATGCACTAGAAGAAGAGAGGATCGCGAATGATAAAGTGAGGATTGCGCAAGAAGAAGAGAGCATTGCAAATTAGAAAAGAATGATTGAAGGGAAAGAGAGTTCGAATTCAAGAGAATGTTGAAAGAGGAGAGAATTATGAATATGGACACTAGTGCTCTGTGTAGGCCACAACAAGAATACTACATGAGCTTGCAGAATGATATCACGCTTGACGATGCAATTGAGCTATTCTTTTATGAATTATCGTGTTGTACGAACTATTGAGTTGTATGAACTTTTGAGTTGTATGAGCTATTCTTGTATGACCTAGTGTGTTTTGTGAACTATTGAGTTATATGATCTTTTGTTGTATGAACTATTGAGTTATATGAACTATTGGGTTGTATGAACTACTGAGTTGTAGGCAGAGATATATTATGAACTAGTGTGATATACTGATGTCTTCTATTGAGTATAGGAAGTATTGTTGCACAAATAATTATGATAGTTCATCGACTGCATACATTATGAAAACAGTATGAACTACACACATAACTAAAAAACCTATATCCCTCCATAGCTTTGCCATATGTGCTCCACTAGATCATCTTAATGCTGAGAGTGAGCTTGCCTACTTCTAATAGAATGATGAGTTTGAATAAACTCAAAATTCTTGCATATGCTCATGTGAAACTGCAACATTCTCTCCCACTCCATCGCAATTGAAGTCTTCCGGGTCCCCGTTCGCTCATCTTTAATTATCATGTTGTGCATGATGACACAAGCTGTCATGATATGTCCGAGTGTCTTGATCCCAAATTCGAGCTAGTCCACGGACAATGGTAAAACAAGCTTGTAGAACTCAAAAGTCTCGTTCGACATCCTTCCTAATTGCTTCTTGAGTTTGGGTGAACAATTTTTTCTTATACCCTTGTGGAGATGGTATTGTCTTCACAAATATTGCCCATATAGGATATATGTCATCTGTAGGGTAATGCCCCATTGTATAATCGTGACTATTGATGGTACAATTCACTTCTGGAACTTGCCTTCGGCTAGCTTTGCAAAGAGAGGGGACCGGTGAAGAACATTAATATCATTGTGAGACCTTGGTAAACCAAAAAAGGGATGACAAGTCCAAAGATATTATGAAACAATGGCTTCTAGAATAATTATGGGCTCGTGCACATGGCCAGTATGCATACCTTGCCATACTGCAGGGCAATTTTTCCACTACCAATTCATGTAATCTATACTCCCAGCATTTCAGAAAAACCTCTTTCCTCTCCAATAGCAAGTAACTTAGCAGTATCATTATTATTCTAAGATCTCAAATACTCATCTCTGAAGACTTCAGCAATAGCTTTCACAAATATTTTAAGACTTTCTATAGCAGTACTTTCCCTAATCCGGAGCAATCATCCGTAGCATCCGCAGGTACTCCCTAGGTTAGCATTCGAAATGATGTTGTAATCTTCTGCAAAGAATAACCAAAAATGTCAAATCCTATCTCTTGTCTGCACAAAATAGTCATCATGACTCTCTACAACATCCACTATGCGAAAAAATAGAGAACGAGTTATTTTGAACTTGCATGGAAAAGGAAAATAAGTTCTAGACAGGAGGATCAACAAAAAAGGTGTACAAAAATATATAGTAATAGTTGCAAACTACAGTGAAAGATAGTTGGGCCATAGGTAGGAGCATATGAAAAGTAGTCATGGTATAGTCTAAATGCTCGGCTTCTGTAGTGTGATGAATTAACTGGCATCTACGCACAAAATCGCCATAGCGTAGAGCATTCGTAAGCTCATAGTGTGTGTCTTTTATGATTTCCGTAGCAAGAAAGAATTCGGCGTCACCATCTGACGACGAGAGTCCAAGAGAGGTTGCATGACTAATCTGCAATGACTCAAGTGATGTGGTAGAGGAGCAACTATAGGAATAGTGAATGTGTCGAGACCCAGAATCCATAACTGAGCATTTTAAGGGAAATCACCCGCTAAGTCAAAACGTCAACCCCGACCTCAACCCTTGGGTATCAATTCCAAGAGGAGTGGAGTGATATGGCTTCGAATATCCCGAGACGTCAACCCTGAACTTTGCTCCGGCAAACCAATGCACAGATTAAGTAGGGTGATATGGTCTCCTCACTCTTTTGGCACTGAGCCGTAATATCAATCCCAAACTCGTCCAGGCAAATTAATGCTCGACTGGAGTAGGATGATATAGTTCCCAAACTCCCAGTGGAAGAGTCACTTCACATGAATGATTAAACCTAACAACTCTATGATATAGACCCTGAAACCCTACCCGCACCATGTGCTTCAATAACATACACGCAAGGCACATGAGGCAGGTGAGAACAAACAAGTATCACAACAGCAATTCTATGACTGAAGCTGCAATAATACTAGTTGTTCTTTAAAACTTAACAACATAGTTCACCCAAAGTGTTGATTACACAGCGGAAGATTAAACATGGCTAGTAAGCCAAAAAGGTAAGGCCAAAAGATGGCAGTGAAACAAACCAAGCTGCTGAACCCTGGGCAGGACCACTGCCAGGGATTCCCAGCGACTAGTCGTCGTGGGCGTCGATCTCTATATAGAAACCATCCATGGAGGGGATGATTTCCTCTGCACAAAAATTATCAGAACTGCAAGGTGAGTACAAAAATTGTACTCCGCAAGACTTACAAGGGAAATTAGTAATAGATGCAACAGGTTTCAATAAGGGGATAATTGTGGACTATTTTGTGGAAAGCTGGTTATTCATTTGACAATACTTTTTAAGTAGAATGAAATCGACTACTGGATTACTTTTAAAGGAGATGAGTCGAATCTTCATAAAGAAATCTATTGCAGACCACCAAACACTTAAACCCTTGATTCTTCCTTAACGCCCCAGGGAGGAAGCAATCGCTAACACCTCAACCTTAGAGTTGGCATGTTTTAAGATAATGTTGTAGTTGTCTAATTAGATGCGGATTCTTACCAAGTTTTCCATAACCGTGGACACGGCTATTCGAATAGTTCAGACCTTGCAGGGGTGTACATCTATACCTACACGTATTAATCGACTCTTAATGCTAGGCCAAAGACACACTTCATGAGGTGTGTTAGCAGAGTGTGATTGAACACGACCTTTACAATGTTTTCGACTTAAGTATGAGCCACCCTAATGGGCTAATCCGTGTACACCAGTCCGGTCGGTACCCCGACACGGTCCCAAAAGTTGTAGCAGGTGATACATCCCTGGTCCCGGACCGTGTGTAACCCTTACACCTATATTGAGGCACCACATCACATCTTTTTTCACTCACCCAGCAAATGGAAACGGCAAACTATGCAGCTCATGACTTAAACCTAGACAACTTATTCAGTCGTGGGTGGCCCATTATACCACCCGTGTAGAAGTACGCAAACAGCTCGCTGGCAGCCCCGGGTGGCGGCGGCAAGGATGAGGTCGGGGAGGAGATAAAGGAGAAGGGGGAGCAGGCCGAGCGGCGGGGTGGGCCGGGGAAGGCAGGTCGGGAGCTGGGAAAGTGGGCCGGGCCGAGAGGGGAGGAGGCCCAGGCGGGCTGGGCAGCAGGAAGAGGGGAAAAAAGGCAGGTCGAGGCAGGCTGGGGGGAAGAAAATGGGCCTCGAGAGGGCCCATCGGGGGGGTTAGAGTTAGGTTTTTATTTTTTTGTTTTTCTGTTGTTAAACAATTCAAGACTCCTCTAAACAAAATTCAAACTCCTACTTAAATTTTTTTGGATCATGCACATGCTATGATGCACTATGAAATGGCAATAAATTTGGGGATGTTACAGAATTATTTTACATATATAGACCAGAAAATTTAGGCCAAAATTACTATTTTGACCCTTTTTGGATACTTTAGCACGAAATGACCCTAGTTCGAAATTTTTTTAAAATCTGACCCTTTCGGCTAACGCCACCCACGATGGCGTGTGACTGTGAGGGCTAACGCCATGGTCAATGGCGTTCGCCCCCGGTCCACGCTCGGCCAGTCTCTCTGACCGTGCTGACGTGGCGAAGCTATGGACGCCACGGACACTGGCGTTCGCACGCACAGCCGAACACCAGGGAATCTGGCGTTCACTCGCATACGCGAATGCCAC
Source organism: Stipa capillata (assembly GCA_019208055.1). Taxonomy (NCBI): domain Eukaryota; kingdom Viridiplantae; phylum Streptophyta; class Magnoliopsida; order Poales; family Poaceae; genus Stipa; species Stipa capillata. The sequence goes on from JAGXJF010001686.1 coordinate 260,987, forward strand.
GACCTCCGGCGTTTGCCCCCCGAAGGGTTAAGTGGCCGGGGGGCCGCGGGTGGGCCGCACCAACCCACTCAGCCCCCAGGCAATCGACCTCCTCTTCCCTGTTCGTCCCGAACAGAACAGAGGAAGCTCTCTCTCCCCACTCCCTTAATCCCTCCTAGATCCATTGGATTGAAGCCTACATTTGCGGTGATTTCGCACTAGGAGGAGCAAGCAAGGTAATCTCCTCCGATCCCCTAGTTTTTGACGGTTGGAAAGTTCATATTTGCCCGAATCAAATTCATGTATGAAACCCTAGATTTGATGATTTCCCCATTAGATGTGTTATGATTTTGCATTGCATTTGCTACCGGTTATTAGTATTTTAGGTATGAAGCATTAATGCATAGTTTGTGTGGTTGATTCTTGGTTTTTGTGAGATTGAAGACTTTGCTTAGGGTGAAACCTATGGTGAAATTTTAGTTATTTCGGTTGTGATATAAGTTGATTCTAGTGTATGTTGAAATATGCTACTTTTGTTTGAATGTCAAACTCTAGTTAATTCCCCTCCAAGTATGTGTTTGAACCAAGTACTGTTCAAATTTGGTATGTATGTGTTTGAACCAAGTATTGTTCAAATTTGTTATTGATTGTCTTGCATATATGGATGATCATGAATGTATGGTTGCACATGTATTATTTGCATATATATGTATGTATTAAGTGCATGTCTTCTAGTTGCTTATATTTGAAGGTTGACGGCTATGTATGAAATAATTGATGCCCATGTCAATTGCATTATGTAGGATGGCTAATGAGCGTTGGTATTATGGGCTTGAGAATGTCTACGATCTCGATCATCGTGCGTGGCTTACCGAGAATGGGGAGGTAATATCGAAATCTTGTTCACTTTTTCTTTTGTTTGCAAGTACGAAGGTAGTGATCATAATTTGTTTAATTTTGATAGGTTCTACCACCTATGCGCATGAGGGGCCACGATGCCTCCGATATGCCGTACGATGTGCGGTTCGAGGAGTACTTCGAGAGAATGGGCCTTCTACCCTTCGTCCTCCAGTTTAAGCGTCCTCCGCTGAAGATCAACTCCACTGCCATCACCGCTCTCTTGGACCGTTGGAGGCCCGAGACACACAGCTTCCACCTCCCTTGTGGGGAGATGACGGTCACCCTACAGGACTTTGCCATGATCACGGGTCTTCCAATCGATGGCGACGCTCTGACCGGGAGGGTGGAGAATGATGGGTGGCGTGCCTGGGTTACATCTCTCATCGGTGCTTGCCCTCCCGTGCCTAAAAAGGAAACGAGGTCAGCCGGTATCCCATACACTTGGCTACGAGAGAACAGAGGGGGATGCCCGGCGGATGTCGGTCCGGTTGTTGTGCAGCAGTATGCCCGGGCATTCTTGTGGCGTCTGTTAACTTAGGTGGTCTTCCCAGATGGGTCAGGGGACACCGCATCTTGGATGTATATAGACCCGTTACGTGACTGGGACGCGAAGTTCAGCTGGGGGTCGGCTGGTCTAGCCTTCTTATACCGGCGGGTAAAACCTAATTGCATCAGTCACTTATGCATGTATTTTACCATTCAATTTCACAAATTGACATGAATTGTGAACCTGCAGCTTGACGATGCATGTCATAGGAGGACCAGTGGATCCTCGATGGGTGGTTGTGTTTGGGGCCTCTCGGTGTGGACGTGGGAGTGGTTGCCGGTTGGTCGTCCCCAAAAACTGCAACCGACTGAATGGGAGGATCTTTTTGACGATGATGATCCTTATCGCCTCCCCACCGTCGCATACTTGTGGGACAGAGTGGATGGCTACACAGGCAAGTCGAAGGCACTTTACAAGAGCTACATCAACGAGCTCGACACACTGACTTATAAACAGGTAACGGGTCTCTAACAATCACCGTTGTTGTGATGGAACACCTCACTTAAAGAAGTCCATGTCATGCTTTGCAGGTCAATTGGACACTGTACGAGTCACAAAGGAATTTCCCCCTGAACACCATGTGTATGCGGGACGAGCACCTTTGGCGGACTAGGTGCCCAATGATATGCTTCTACGCTGTCGAGTGGCACCTCCCACAGCGGGTCGCCAAACAGTTTGGAAAAAGGCAACGCACTCCACTGGAGCACGAGAACAACGGTCCTGAGCTGCATATGTGAGTGACCGTACTTTCCAGGCTGGCTGTGCTAGCACCAGTAGTACTAATGCTAGTATGTTCGTCTTAATTTGCAGGATGACTCGGCAGAAGTGCCCGAAAATTAGAGATTGGTACACGAAACACCGGGAGTGGTGACCATGTGGAGGAAGAGGGAGGAGTTTGTTGAAACTGATGGTACAATGGACAATCAGAAGGCATATCTCAAGCATTTGGAGTGGTTTGATGATGGAGAAAAGTACCGGCTGTGGTTGAAGCCATCTTGGACCTAGGTGGATTGCTTGGAGTTAGAGGAGGATGGTGATGATGAATACAACATGGCGGTCAGAGAGAGCACGGGAACCCATAGGGACTACGCACCCGTTTATGATAGAGTGGTACGTTTATCATTTGTTTATCTGTGTCAGAAATATTACTTATGTGAATCTACAGGGTCTCTTACTCAATAGAAGTATGAACGAGGCTGGAGTTGCACTACAATACCCACCCGGTAGTGTGGAGTCTGACACAGCTCTTAGGAGTACCGTCACGGTATGTCTTGACATGTTTTTTCCTCGAATTATAAATTTTCATATGTCTTTACAAGTTCTTTTTGTTTCTGTGCAGAGATTCGTGCAGCGGTGCCGCAAGATGGTTGCTATGCTTGCTTGCCACTGTAGCGGCGCCACCGATGCCCGTGCACCTACCTAGTCAAGGTCTACTTCGGTAGCCGCCTCGTCTAGTCGGGCAGGTCCGTCTCACGTGGAGGAGGACGAGGAAGACGAGGAGCAGGAGCAGGAGGAGCAGGAGGAGGAGCAGGAGGGTGATGGAGGAGACACGGAGCACGATGAGATTCGCATGTCACAGATGCGAGATGCACCTGAGCCCACTCAGCCGACTCAGCCGATTCATAGGATTAGGAAACCGAAGGCCATCCATAGTCCGGACGGTCAGGTTATCCGCACACGTCCTGCTCGCAAGCCACGCACATTGGGTGAACCTCGCAAAAAGAGGCAGGAAGACCCATCTCTTCGAAAGAGGGGAAGGAAGTGAACCTTGCAGGGTGTGAACTTTATCGTGTCTCGAACTCTATTGTGTCTTCTTCTATGTGGTGTCTATGAGCATGTGAACTTTGTGTTTAATTTGTGGATTTGACATGTCTATTAGAACTTGTGAAATTTGTGCTATGTCCCCTTGTGTGCAATGTGATATTTGTGAAATTTGGCATGGCTGTGAACTTGTGATATTTCTGATATTGTATATGCGTGCAATGTGATATATGTGATTTAGTGTATTTTGAGACACAAACCAGCTTAGCTGGCGTTTCGATCCGCCATCCAAACTAAGCTGGCGTTCGGGTCTCCAGGCAAACGCTCCCCTGTTCTCCAGAACAAGGAGCGTGTTTACACACGTCTCTGTTCTGCTGAAACAGGGGGCGTTAGACTGCATAAGCCGAACGCCAGCTAAGCTGGCGTTTGGGTACACAGGGGAAATGCCAGGGTCCTTGGCGTTTTACGTCGTCGGGCAAACGCTCACCTGTTGCCCAGAACAGAGAGCGTGTTTACGTAGAGCTCTGTTCTGCAGAAACAGGGGTGTTTGGCTTTTCAGGGCAAATGCCGTGGTCCGTGGCGTTTGTGTCAAATATTTCAGAAATCACAAATGATAAGGTTCACAACATAAATATTTCGCAAATCACAAATGATAATGTTCAAAACATTAATATTTCACAACTCACAAATGATAAGGTTTACAACATAAATATTTTGACACTCAAAGTCCCAAATCAAGGTTCACAACATTAAAGTTAAGTTTACAAGTCCCAAATCAAGGTTCACAACATGAAAGTTACAAGTCCCAAATAAAGGTTCACCACATAAAAGTTTATATGTTTGAAAGCAAGGCTCACGACATGAAAGTCTATTGAGTCACACGGGCCATTTCCCCTTCTTGTCGCGCTCTTCATCTTTCTCTTGTGCGAGGCCAGCCCTCTCTCGCTTACTCGCCCTCTCCGCCTCACGAGCCTCCTTCTTGAGGCGCTCCTCTTCCTCCTCCTCCTTGCATTGCTTCTCTATCCAAAGCTTGTGCTTCTCCGCCTCCTCCGCGCGACGCACGGCCTCCCAATAACTTGACCTAGTTATGCGTGCCTCAACCTCCATGATAGCCTTGACCTCTCTTGGTTGCTCATGATCAATCCATGTGTAGTACTCGCAAAGAGGAGGAGACTACAAAAAACATACTTATGTTTGTTACTCATATGTGGTGGAACAAGAGATTTGTCTTGTGTGTGATTGAACTTACCGGTGGGTAGTCATACGTGTTACGCGGACGCACTGGATCACGGGTATAGTTGGCACACATGAAAAACTTTCTTCCTCTAGTGTACGAATTGTCGGTGGACTCCATCACCCTACAAGGATCTTCACACCAACATGTAGAAGGTACCACACCTTTGTCTAAAACGCAACGCTTTGTCTTCCTTGGCCTATCTTCTTGATCGGTGCAAGGCGGCCTAGCAGTGGGCTCGGAGGAAGCCATGCCTACAAGAAAAAAACAAATGTTAGCAAAAGTCATGTATAAATAGAAGAAGTAACACTGCTTTACCATTCATATTGCATTATTACCACCACCACTGCCTAACCAATAAAACATCCCACCTCTACCACGACCGCCGCTACCCCTTGTCCCTCCTCTACTACTCATCTCTCCTCTACCAGCACCACTCCTACCACCACTAGAACCGCCTCTACCGCCACGGCCACCACCACCGCCACCACCACTAGAACCGCCTCTACCGCCATGCCCACCACCACCACTCCTACCATCGCTAGAACCGCCTCTACCGCCACGCCCACCACCACCGCCACCACCACTAGAACCGCCTCTACCGCCACGCCCATCACCACCATCAGCACCACCACTAGAACCACCACCACCACGGGCTTGGCTCGTACCAGGATTATCCCCCTTGGATTTTTTCCTTGGCCTAGGGCATGTCCTACTATTGTGTGCCGCCTCATCGCATTGACCACACTGATTGGTACCACGAGGCTCCATGAAATGTCCGCTGCCCCACTCTGCCATGCGGCCGTATCCACCTAGTGCATCCATGTCATTCCTATACCTCTTCAATCTCCTTCTGCTCTTGGGCAGTACCTTGAGAGCCGGATCCGGCCTAATTTTGGGGGCCATGGTACTCCGGCCACTGTTACTCGTCCAAATAAGGATGAAATCTGGCCGCCCATGTCAACCTGACAGTCTCCAGTGAGAACTCATTCAACCTCACAGTCTTCTCGTGAGAAAGACCCACCGCTCTTATGTTTGCCACCATCATCAAGTGCGAGCAAGGCAAGTGGTACAACTTAGGCCTCTCACATGAGCATTCGCGTGTCTTAAGTAACACCTTGAATGCCCGACCACCAAATTGCACACCGTCTCACCTTGTCCCTCCTGGCTGCTCGACTTGGTAAATCCATTCATTGTTGTCGAAGCACTCCGCCCTTTGGGTCGTCGACTTGGTTTTCTGTAACTCCATCCATTCCTCGATTTTTTTGGGATTCACTTTTATATTAGCTATCAATTTATCGGTCTCTTTGGAATGCTCCTGAAAATACGCATTCAGCTTATGGAAGGTATATTCCGCTATTGCTGTCACCGGCAGTTGACGGACACCCTTGAGCACATTGTTAAAACATTCAACCATGTTGCTTGTCATGTCGCCGTATCTCCTACCTCCGTGGTCATAGGCGCGTGCCCACTTGTGCCTCTCTACCAAATTCATGTTCAAGAACTCTTTTCCCCCGGCGTTCGTCAACCCGTGGAGCCTAGTGTAGCGTCTCGTGAACGACTACGCGGTGAAGGCCACACAGGTGTAACATCCCCATTCTAGTTTCTTTTTGTTTGTGCATATCATGGCATGGCATTGCATAAAAATCAGTTAAATTTGGAGCTAGGAATTTGAATTTCAAGGGAGGTCTCAAATCTGTTTAAGTTGTGAAAATTATTCAAAAGAAACGAATGAAATTAGAAATTGAGTCAACCGGAACGTTTGAAATGGTTTTGAATTGCAGCTTGGGTTTGAATTGATTTAAATTTGGATAGCATTTGCAAACCAGAAAATCAAGAAAATGAAATAAAAACAAAACCCTAAAACCTAACCTAACTAACTTCTTCTAACCCCCCCCCCGGCTGGGCCTTTTCTTCCGGCCCAGTTCCCTCCCCCGCGCGGCCCATCCGGCCTGCCCGCCGCCCCTCTTCTTCCTCCCTCCTCTCTCTTCTCACTCGACCGCCCCCGGTTTCTCTCACCCGCACCACCTCCGCTCTCCCATGGCCGCCGCGTGGCGCCTCCTCTCTGCCGCCCGCGCCACCTCACCACCTCTCACCGGTCCCCTTAAACCTCCCCTCGGTCGCTCCGCGTCCTCTCTCCCCTCCCCTTTCTCTCCTCCGCCCCGGCTCTGTCTCGGCGACCTCGCTCCCGCCGCTATCCCACCTCGCCGTCGCCCCCGCCTCAAGCGCCCCGGCCACCGAGCCCTTCTCCTCCGCCTCACTCCACCCGCCGCTCCGCCGCCTTGCTTCGCCCCGCTTGCTTCGCCCGGCTGCTCTCCGGTGCCTCGCCCCGATCTCGCGCTCCTCGCCCTCGAGCTCGCCGCCATTCCACCCCGGCCGCCCCTCCTCCATTGCCGTGTCGGTGCCTCCCCTCGGTAAGCCAGCAGCACCGCCGCCCCCGTCTACTCCGCTCCCGGAGCTCCCCTCGTCGCCTGCCCGAGCCTCCATCGCCGTCAAGCTCGTCGCCGACCCCGCCTCGTCGCCGCGCCGCTCTGCGCTGCCCTAGCCCCGACGCCGTCAACCGCCGCCTCGGTCCAGCCCGCCGCCCGTCGCCGTCTACCCCTCCCCGCCGCCCCGCCGGCCGAGCCACCGTCGGCCGAGCCCAGGCCGTGGCCTCCCGACCGGTTAGTAGAGGTAGTTAGCTAAGTTAGTAGTTAATTAGTTTAGTAGTTGGTTAGGTTAGTAGTTAGTTAATTTAGTTAGGGTTAAGTGTAATTATGGTAGTAGGTTTAATGCTGATGATTAGTATTTATTAGCCGGTGTATTAAATGCTACTGATTGCTGTTAAATTCGGTTAAGGCATAATTATGGAACGTGATCAATGAGTAGTAATTAATAATGTGTGTTTAATAACCCTAATTGCTAATCAGACAACTTAAATACTTCCATTAATGCTTAACAGTGAATTTAATGAACTCCTTAGTTGTGTCTCAATGGCAGCTGGGTCCCACGAGTCAGGAATTAGAAAAAGAATTAAAAGAAAAGAAAAGTAATATGATCAGTGGACCCACATGTCATAGGCTCTATTCATGTTGACCCTAGTTGACCCCAGGGCCCACTTGTCATTCTCTGTAGCTAGAGTTAGATGAAGTAATAAAAGTAATTCATTTCATTTTTGCTGAGAAAAATACAACAAAGGGGTTTAAATGATTTAAATCTTGTTAAATTCGTAGAAAATTCATCCGAACTCAGAAAAATTGCAAATATATATCAAAATGTTCAGAAAAATGAGAGCTATTCAATTACATCATATTCATCCATGTTTGCATGCTAGGAAAAGTGAAATCGACTAAAAACTCCATTTAGGGTTTCCCCGAACCCCGAAGAAATTCGGATCGCGATAATTCGAGCGTCCGGACTCCGATTAACTTGATTCCAGTTGCGTTAGTTTGCATTTCGAATCCTCTAGCTCATGGCATACATTGCATCTCATGCTGAAGTTCATCAGCGTGGTGTTCACACTGCGCTTGTTTCTGTGTTTTCGTTCTTCCGATAGGACCGGAGGATCACGACGAGTATAACGTTGAGCAGGAACAAGATCTAGTCGTTGAACCGCAAGGCAAGCAGCCCCCTTTGACCATATTGCGGATATCCCATTATTTGCAAATCTATTATTTGTTTTTAAATCCGTATTGCATGCGTTCAACTGATATTTTATGCTAAGGATTAGCCCTATTCCCTGCATGAGAACTTACTTTGTCGCTCAATCAACACCACCGACCCTCCCAACCTGAGTAGAGTAGATTACTTGTTGTGTTAATATCGCTTATACAGCTACTGGATGCTTAGACCTGCTTAGTCAGGGTTCAAGTCGTAATTCCTGGGATGGCAGAAGAAAAAAACACAATACTCTGGATGGGTTAGCGGTTAGGTGGGTGTTCATCGGGAATGGTTAATAATCCTGACTAATATCAAATCGGGCATAGGCGAGAGGCCATGCTCGGAGCATGGTGGGTTGTCTCGTTCATCCCACAAGGACCGGTTCCCGGTGTCCTTTCGAACCAAGATTTGCGTGCTTCTACGCAGGTGGTATAATGGGCCACCCACGACCGAATAATCTGTCTAGGCTTAGGATATGAGCTGCATAGTTTGCCGTTTTCGTGACTTGGGTGCGTGGAAAACAAGGAGGTGGTGTGATGCAACAATATAGGAGTGAGGGTTACACACGGTCTGGGACCGGGGATGTATCACCTGCCACAACTAGTGGGACCGCGTCGAAGTATCGGCCGAACTGTCGTTCGCGGACTAGCCTATTAGGGCGGCTCATACCTAGGTCGAAAACATTGTAAAGGTCGTGTTCAACCACCCTCTGCTAGCACACCTCGTGAAAGTGTGTATTCGGTAGCACTAAGAGTCGGTTGATACGCGTAGGTAAAGATGTACACCCCTGCAGGGTTTAAACTATTCGAATAGCCGTGTCCGCGGTTATGGACAGCTTGGTAAGAATCCGCATCGAATTAGACAAGTATAACCCTAATCTAAAACTTGTCAACTTTAAGGCTTTGGTTTTAGCGATTGCTTCCTCCCTGGTGGTCGAGGAAGAATCGAGGGTTTCGGGTGTTCGATGGTCTGCTTTAGGTTTTATTATGCAGTTTCAGCTCTTCTCCTTGCAAAGTATTCCAGTAGACGGATTTCAATCTACTTACAGGTATTGTGAAGAATAAATTAGCTTTCTGCAAAAATAGTCCACAGATAGCCCCTTTCTTGATACCGATGCATCTATTATTAATTTCCCCTGTAAGTCTTGCGGAGTACATTTTGTACTCACCTTGCATTCGTTGATATTATTTCCGTGCAGAGGAAACCACTCCCGCAGCGGAGGGTTTCTACGTTGAGGTAGACGCCGACATCGACTAGTCGCTGGTGATCCCGGGCAGTGGTCCTGCCCTGGGTTCGGCAGCTTGGTTTGTTCTGCCGCCGCTTTTGGCCCTACCTTTAGGCTTCTCAGCCAAACTTAAACTTCCGCTGTGTAAATAACTTTTGGTTGTGTATACGTTGTTAAGTTTCCGAACAACTAGTATTATTGCAGTTTCGGTCGTAGAGTCTCTGTTATGATACTGGTTTGTTCTTCCCCCCTGTATCGTGTACAATGCGTGTATGTTTGAAGTGCATGATGCAGGTAGGATTTCAGAGTCTTTAACATAGAGTTATTAAGTTTAATTACTCCTGTGAAGCGACTCTCCACTGAGAGGTTGGGAACTATATCACCCTACTCCAGCCGCGCATTAGTTTGCCGGGACGAGGTCGGGGTTGATGTTCCGGCTCAGTGGGAAAGAGTGAGGAGACCATATCACCCTACTGCTCTGTGCATTGATTTGCCGGAGTAAGCTTTGGGGTTGAAGTCTCGGGCTATTCGAAGCCATATCACTCCACTCCTCTCGGATTTGACAACCGTGAGTCGAGGTCGGGGTTGACGTTTCGACTTAGCGAGTGATTCCTCTTAAGACTCTCTGTTACGGAATCTGGGGTCCGACAGGCTTGGTATCAGAGCAGGACTGTCCGTAGGATGACCTTTGACTTTGGCCGATGTTGAGTCTAGAATTGTGAAAACTATTTTGAACTTAAAAAGGAGTTGCAAAAATCATAAGTAGTGATTCTATTTTCTCCTTATCCTCTCGATCTTAGCCTTTCCCTTACCTCTTCATTTGGTTTAAAAAGGTGGTCTTGACTACTCGTTCCTCTTTTCAAAAGTTAGGGTTCACGCGTTTGGGGTATTCCTACCTTCCCTCTTATCTTATTTCCGTGATCGTGAATTCTAACCCTTGTTTCCACCTATCCAGATGGCTGAAATCTATATCACCCTGGCGGGCACTTCCCACTGTGTGTCAGTTGCTGGTGCTCCTCCGCTCTTAGTACGGATCTTGGCAAGGTTGGGATACGAGTGGCTGCCCGAGTATGCTATCTATCGCCGCAACCGTCAGTTTGGATTGAGTGATTATGTTGCTTCTGTCTTCATCCGACCACACCCTTCGGAACCGCTGCAGTTGCCTTCTATGCTACCAGGAAATCCTATCATCTTTGAGGGTCGTGATGGTTCTTACGAAGGAGCTGTCCAAACAGTTGCTCTTAATGCCATAAATTTCCTTCGTACCACTATGCGGGCAGCTTATGGATTCCCCTTTTTCTTATCATGTGGGGCAAGAAAATCCCAATACACCAATATGTTGGCAAGATTTTATAATGCACCCTGATCCCACGGTCGTTGAATTGGCCCCAATGCTCAATATTACACACCGTCTTTATCGAGCAGCCGCCTACGATCGTGACTGCTACCTTCATCGTTTGTGCCACGCCCTTGAGTTCATCAACGAGCACATGGATGCCACCCAAGCTCCAAGGGACTTAATGTCAGCTCGCGGAGAGTTTACTGGGCCTTATGCTGCCAATAGGCCATCTCCATGCAACTTTGCTCCAGTTCCGGGACCTCGCTATACTTCTCGTCATCGTGTAGCTATGGAAGTACCTGGAATTTCCCGTCATCGGCTTGAGCCACTTCCTGGTGAGGTGCCTCGCAATTTCCAAGAACCGAAGCCTATTCCGCCTGAAGCAGCGATGTACTACGTTCTGCACCACGACTCGCCCGACTACTCTCCGTGATCTCCATGCTCGTGTGTACGACCCATGGTTGTAGTCAGCTCTTTTGGCCCCTTTTTGTACCCTGAGCTGAAACTATATCCATGTAATAGCTTAATCCCCTAGAGCAGTGTATGGTTCCTTTCCTAAGTCTATAACCGTCTAAGGTTGTAGATGAATCATGTATCGGAACTAAACCTTAAAGTGTGAGTGTGGTATTGTATCATGATCGTGTACATGTTCTAGCCGTGGGCTTGTAATATTACGGTCATGTATATTACGTACCAGATGTCTATCTGTGTTGCTATGGAATGTATTTTAGCTTCGTGGCTTTTGTACTACCATATGTGACATATTTAGCATTTATCCTTCTCCACACTGTTTAGTTTCCTCAGTACATCCTACCGTAAGTGGTCCTTCGGATTCGATTCTGAATCTTGAAGTAACTCCTTTTTCCTTCCTTCAGGATGGCTGGCAATCAGCGCCCAGCAGATCATGGTGCCGGTCACACCGGTGATGTTCCCCCTCCACCGCCGACTATGGCTGAAGTCTTGATGCAGATTGAGCGTAATCGCATGGAACAAACCATACTGTTGGAGCACCTTGTTCGGAAACACCAGCCGTCAACCTGATGATCGCGTCGGAATCTCTGATTTCCTTCGAACTCAACCTCCTGTGTTCAGTCGCTCTGAAGATCCTCTGGATGCCGACGACTGGATTCGCACCATCGAGCGCAAGTTGGAGACAGCGCGCGTTGCCACGGCAGATCGAGTGAACTTCGCGGCCTTCCAGCTTGAAGGTGCCGCAGCCGCCTGGTGGGAAAGTTTCCGCTCCATGCAAGAGAAGGATCATGAGATTACCTGGTCTGAGTTTCGTGCTGCTTTCCGCGGAGCTCATATCCCAGATGGAACAATGGAAGTCAAGAAGGAAGAGTTTCGCAACCTCAAGCAAGGGCGGAACAGTGTAACTGAGTATCTCCACCAGTTTAACCATTTGGCTCGTTATGCTCCAAATGACGTTGCCACCGATGCGGACAAGCAGGAGAAGTTCCGCAAAGGTCTGAACCCGGAGATTCGCTATGAGCTGCTTCCGTTCGATTTCGCAAACTTCCAGGCCCTGATGAACAAGGCCATCAAGATGGAACACGGCAGGCAGACACTTGAAGAATCGCGCAAGCACGCTCGTGATGCTGCCAAACCATCGAGCTCCAGCTCCCAGAAGAGAAGAATTTGGATTCCGGCTAGCGCTTCAACCGCGCTACTCCCTTCTGCAAGACCATCAGGCTTTGTTCCTCGTCCTCCTCAGCAGGGTTTCCAAGCAAGACCAGTTGGAGGACAGTCGTCTAATCCCGCTCCAAGGCCGCCCCCTGGAGTCTGCTTTGTGTGTGGCCAGCCTGGTCACTATGCTCGTGAATGTCCCCGGAATCAGAATCCTGCACCTCGCCCTAATCCAGGACAAGGTCAAGCTCGAGGCAATGTTCAGTTTAAGAAGCCAAACCCGAAGCCTCAACCAGCCGGTCGCGGTCGCGTGAATCACGTGGTCGCCGAAGAAGCTCAGGAAGCGCCTGACGTCGTCTTGGGTACGCTTCTTGTCCATTCTACTCCCGCATCTGTCCTTTTCGATTCGGGAGCTTCTCATTCTTTTATAGCTAAGGGTTTTGCTGAGAAGCACAATATTCCTTTCGAGAGTATGTCGATTCCATTGTCTATCCTTGCACCGGGTTCGGTGATGAGAACATCTCAAGAATGTCGTGAAGTTTGCGTCAGAATCGCAAATCTTGAGTTCTATGCCACCTTAATTGTTTTGGCCTCCACCGATATCGATATCATCCTGGGTATGGATTGGTTGACCGCGCATCAAGCCCTAATTGATTGTGCAACCAATACCGTAACTCTTTTCCATCCGTCTGGCCAATCTGTTCTTTGTGATCTGGGATCCGTCAACCACCACCTCTGTGCTCTTGAAGGCAAGCCTCTTCCTGATCTTCCCAATGTCCCAGTGGTCTGCAATTTCCCAGATGTCTTCCCTGATGAGCTACCAGGTCTGCCGCCTGATCGCGAGATTGAATTCGTTATCGAGCTGATGCCTGGAACCGCTCCCATCTACCGGCGTCCCTATCGGATGACTCATGATGAATTAATCGAGCTGAAGGAACAGCTTCAGGAGTTAGAAGAAAAAGGTTTTATTCGACCCAGTTCCTCCCCTTGGGGGTGTTCAGCTCTTTTCGTGGAAAAGAAAGACAAGACCCTCCGGATGTGTGTTGATTATCGGCCTCTTAACGAGGTGACGATCAAAAACAAATATCCTCTCCCTCGCATTGATGATCTTTTCGATCAGTTAACCGGAGCTACAGTCTTCTCTAAAATTGATTTGAGGTTGGGCTACCATCAAATCAAGATCCGACCCGAAGACATTCCAAAAACGGCTTTCTCAACTCGCTACGGGCTGTACGAGTATACCGTGATGTCTTTTGGGCTAACCAATGCTCCTGCTACCTTCATGAGGTTGATGAATTCCATCTTCATGGAATATCTGGATCGCTTTGTAATCATCTTCATTGATGACATCCTGATTTATTCCAAGACCAAAGAAGATCATGCTGAGCATCTAATCTTGTCTTGGGCAAACTTCGTGAACATCAGCTTTATGCAAAATTCACTAAGTGTGAATTTTGGCTCGAAGAAGTCGCTTTTCTAGGCCACGTGCTTTCGGCGAAAGGTGTCGCCGTGGATCCTAGTAAAGTCAAAGCTGTTCTCAATTGGGAGCAACCCAAATCGGTCACTCAAGTACGGAGTTTTCCTTGGTCTAGCCGGTTATTACCGCCGTTTCATCAAGGACTTCTCCAAGCTTGCCAAGCCATTGACCGAACTCCTTAAAAAAGAGAAGAAGTTTGAGTGGTCTGAAAGATGTGAAGCAAGTTTCCAAGAGCTGAAGTGCAGATTAACCTCCGCTCCTGTTCTTGTTCTCCCAGATATCCACAAAAACTTTGACATCTTCTGTGATGCTTCTCGCCTGGGTCTCGGTTGTGTATTGATGCAAGAAGGACATGTGGTAGCTTACGCTTCTCGTCAGTTAAGGCCACATGAGCTCAATTACCCAACCCACGACCTAGAACTCGCTGCGGTGGTTCATGCCTTGAAGATTTGGCGGCATTACCTTATCGGTAATCGCTGTGAGTTGTACTCTGACCACCAAAGTTTGAAATATCTGTTCACCCAGCCCGATCTGAACCTTCGGCAACGAAGATGGCTGGAATTGATCAAGGATTATGACGTAGGTCTCCATTACCAACCTGGTAAGGCTAATGTCGTTGCGGATGCACTTAGCCGGAAAACCTACTGTAATAATCTAAGTGATTCAGGAACATCAGCCGCTCCTCCATGAGGAATTCGCGCGGCTTAATCTCGAAGTCGTTCCCTTTGGTTCCCTCCATAACCTTGAAATCCAATCCTCCTTGGAAGACCAAATCAAAGCTGCTCAAAAGCCAGACAAAGGTGTCTGCAAGATCAAGGAAAACATTGCTAGCGGAGTTGCTAAATGTTTTTCAATCGATGATCAGGGCATTGTTCGATTTGGCAATCGTCTTGTTGTGCCGAAGAATAAAGATCTTCGAGATTCTATCCTTCGTGAAGCTCATGATTCTCCCCTGTCTATTCATCCGGGTAGTACAAAGATGTACCGAGATCTGAAGCAGAGATTCTGGTGGACCCGAATGAAAAGGGAAATCGCTCAGTTCATCTCTGAATGTGATGTGTGTCGTCGTGTTAAGGCGGAACACCAAAAATCCGCCGGCACACTCCAACCTCTGCCTATCCCTGAGTGGAAGTGGGATGAGATCGGTATGGATTTTATCACCGGCCTTCCGAGAACTCAGAAGGGAAATAATGCTATTTGGGTAGTCATTGATCGTCTATCCAAAGTAGCACATTTTCTTCCTGTCCGAGAGAAGATCTCAGCTAGCCAGTTGGCTGATCTCTATATATCTCGAATTGTATCTCTCCACGGGATCCCTAAGCGGATAATCTCTGACCGTGGTAGTTTGTTCACCTCCAGATTTTGGGAAAGTCTCCAAGCTGCTATGGGAACTCATCTCTCGTTCAGTACAGCTTATCATCCTCAAACCGGTGGACAAACCGAAAGAGTTAACCAAATCCTTGAAGACATGCTTAGGGCTTGTGTTATATCCTTCGGTGCAAAATGGGAAAAATGTCTTCCATTTGCTGAATTCTCGTATAACAACAGTTTTCCAATCAAGCCTAGGCATGGCTCCCTTTCGAAGTTCTTTATGGACGCAAGTGTCGAACTCCCCTCAATTGGTTTGAAACCGGAGAAAGGCAAATTCTTGGACCGGACTTGATTAAGGAAGCAGAAGATCAAGTTCGAGTTATTCGAGAGCGGTTGAAAACTGCTCAGTCTCGTCAGAAGAGCTACTCCGACCTCCATCGTCGTGAGATCCACTTTGAGCCAAACGATAAAGTCTACCTTCGGGTCACTCCTTTCAAGGGTGTTCGCCGATTTGGCATCAAAGGAAAGTTGGCACCTCGTTACATTGGTCCCTTTCGTATTCTTTCCAAACGAGGTGAAGTCGCATACCAGTTGGAACTACCTCCGTCGTTATCCAATATCCATAATGTCTTCCATGTTTCCCAACTCCGAAAATGCTTTAAAGATCCAATTCCGGAGTCTGCTGTTGATACCCTGGATCTTCAAGAAGATCTTTCTTACCAAGAGTATCCTGTTCGAATTCTCGACGAAATGGAGAAGACGACGCGAAGACGCAACGTGAAGTTTCTTAAAGTCCAGTGGTCCAACCACTCCGAAGAAGAAGCTACTTGGGAACGTGAAGATCTCCTTCGATCAGCGTACCCCTCCCTCTTTTCCGTCTGATCCGAATCTCGGGGTCGAGATTCTTATAAGGGGGGTAGGTCTGTAACATCCCCATTCTAGTTTATTTTTGTTTGTGCATATCATGGCATGGCATTGCATAAAAATCAGTTAAATTTGGAGCTAGGAATTTGAATTTCAAGGGAGGTCTCAAATCTGTTTAAGTTGTGAAAATTATTCAAAAGAAACGAATGAAATTAGAAATTGAGTCAACCGGAACATTTGAAGTGGTTTTGAATTGCAGCTTGGGTTTGAATTGATTTAAATTTGGATAGCATTTGCAAACCAGAAAATTAAGAAAATGAAATAAAAACAAACCCTAAAACCTAACCTAACTAACTTCTTCTAACGGCTGGGCCTTTTCTTCCGGCCCAGTTCCCTCCCCCGCGCGGCCCATCCGGCCTGCCCGCCGCCCCTCTTCTTCCTCCCTCCTCTCTCTTCTCACTCGACCGCCCCCGGTTTCTCTCACCCGCGCCACCTCCGCTCTCCCATGGCCGCCGCGTGGCGCCTCCTCTCTGTCGCCCGCACCACCTCACCGCCTCTCACCGGTCCCCTTAAACCTCCCCTCGGTCGCTCCGCGTCCTCTCTCCCCTCCCCTTTCTCTCCTCCGCCCCGGCTCTGTCTCGGCGACCTCGCTCCCGCCGCCGCTACCTCGCCTCGCCGTCGCCCCCGCCTCAAGCGCCCCGGCCACCGAGCCCTTCTCCTCCGCCTCACTCCACCCGCCGCTCCGCCGCCGGCCCGCTTGCTTCACCCGGCTGCTCTCCGGTGCCTCGCCCCGATCTCGCGCTCCTCGCCCTCGAGCTCGCCGCCATTCCACCCCGGCCGCCCCTCCTCCATTGCCGTGCCGGTGCCTCCCCTCGGTAAGCCGGCAGCACCGCCGCCCCCGTCTACTCCGCTCCGGAGCTCCCCTCGTCGCCTCCCCGAGCCTCCATCGCCGTCAAGCTCGTCGCCGACCCTGCCTCGTCGCCGCGCCGCTCTGCGCTGCCCTAGCCCCGACGCCGTCAACCGCCGCCTCGGTCCAGCCCGCCGCCCGTCGCCGTCTACCCCTCCCCGCCGCCCCGCCGGCCGAGCCACCGTCGGCCGAGCCCAGGCCGTGGCCTCCCGACCGGTTAGTAGAGGTAGTTAGCTAAGTTAGTAGTTAATTAGGTTAGTAGTTGGTTAGGTTAGTAGTTAGTTAATTTAGTTAGGGTTAAGTGTAATTATGGTAGTAGGTTTAATGCTGATGATTAGTATTTATTAGCCGGTGTATTAAATGCTACTGATTGTTGTTAAATTCGGTTAAGGCATAATTATGGAACGTGATCAATGAGTAGTAATTAATAATGTGTGTTTAATAACCCTAATTGCTAATCAGACAACTTAAATACCTCCATTAATGCTTAACAGTGAATTTAATGAACTCCTTAGTTGTGTCTCAATGGCAGCTGGGTCCCACGAGTCAGGAATTAGAAAAAGAATTAAAAGAAAAGAAAAGTAATATGATCAGTGGACCCACATGTCATAGGCTCTATTCATGTTGACCCTAGTTGACCCCAGGGCCCACTTGTCATTCTCTGTAGTTAGGGTTAGATGAAGTAATAAAAGTAATTCATTTCATTTTTGCTGAGAAAAATACAACAAAGGGGTTTAAATTGATTTAAATCTTGTTAAATTCGTAGAAAATTCATCCGAACTCAGAAAATTGCAAATAATATATCAAAATGTTCAGAAAAATGAGAGCTATTCAATTACATCATATTCATCCATGTTTGCATGCTAGGAAAAGTGAAATCGACTAAAAACTCCATTTAGGGTTTCCCCGAACCCCGGAGAAATTCGGATCGCGATAATTCGAGCGTCCGGACTCCGATTAACTTGATTCCAGTTGCGTTAGTTTGCATTTCGAATCCTCTAGCTCATGGCATACATTGCATCTCATGCTGAAGTTCATCAGCGTGGTGTTCACACTGCGCTTGTTTCTGTGTTTTCGTTCTTCCGATAGGACCGGAGGATCACGACGAATATAACGTTGAGCAGGAACAAGATCTAATCGTTGAACCGCAAGGCAAGCAGCCCCCTTTGACCATATTGCGGATATCCCATTATTTGCAAATCTATTATTTGTTTTTAAATCCGTATTGCATGCGTTCAACTGATATTTTATACTAAGGATTAGCCCTATTCCCTGCATGAGAACTTACTTTGTCGCTCAATCAACACCACCGACCCTCCCAACCTGAGTAGAGTAGATTACTTGTCGTGTTAATATCGCTTATACAGCTATGGATGCTTAGACCTGCTTAGTCGGGTTCAAGTCGTAATTCCTGGGATGGCAGAAAAAAAAACACAATACTCTGGATGGGTTAGCGGTTAGGTGGGTGTTCATCGGGAATGGTTAATAATCCTGACTAATATCAAATCGGGCATAGGCGAGAGGCCATGCTCGGAGCATGGTGGGTTGTCTCGTTCATCCCACAAGGACCGGTTCCCGGTGTCCTTTCGAACCAAGATTTGCGTGCTTCTACGCAGGTGGTATAATGGGCCACCCACGACCGAATAATCTGTCTAGGCTTAGGATATGAGCTGCATAGTTTGCCGTTTTCGTGACTTGGGTGCGTGGAAAACAAGGAGGTGGTGTGATGCAACAATATAGGAGTGAGGGTTACACACGGTCTGGGACCGGGGATGTATCACCTGCCACAACTAATGGGACCGCGTCGAAGTATCGGCCGAACTGTCGTTCACGGACTAGCCTATTAGGGCGGCTCATACCTAGGTCGAAAACATTGTAAACGTCGTGTTCAACCACCCTCTGCTAGCACACCTCGTGAAAGTGTGTATTCGGTAGCACTAAGAGTCGGTTGATACGCGTAGGTAAAGATGTGCACCCCTGCAGGGTTTAAACTATTCGAATAGCCGTGTCCGCGGTTATGGACAGCTTGGTAAGAATCCGCATCGAATTAGACAAGTATAACCCTAATCTAAAACTTGTCAACTTTAAGGCTTTGGTTTTAGCGATTACTTCCTCCCTAGTGGTCGAGGAAGAATCGAGGGTTTCGGGTGTTCGATGGTCTGCTTTAGGTTTTATTATGCAGTTTCAGCTCTTCTCCTTGCAAAGTATTCCAGTAGACGGATTTCAATCTACTTACAGGTATTGTGAAGAATAAATTAGCTTTTGCAAAATAGTCCACAGATAGTCCTTTTTTGATACCGATGCATCTATTATTAATTTCCCCTGTAAGTCTTGCGGAGTACATTTTGTACTCACCTTGCATTCGTTGATATTATTTCCGTGCAGCGGAAACCACTCCCGCAGCGGAGGGTTTCTACGTTGAGGTAGACGCCGACATCGACTAGTCGCTGGTGATCCCGGGCAGTGGTCCTGCCCTGGGTTCAGCAGCTTGGTTGGTGCTGCCGCCGCTTTTGGCCCTACCTTTAGGCTTCTCAGCCAAACTTAAACTTCCGCTGTGTAAATAACTTTTGGTTGTGTATACGTTGTTAAGTTTCCGAACAACTAGTATTATTGCAGTTTCGGTCGTAGAGTCTCTGTTATGATGCTGGTTTGTTCTCCCCCTGTATCGTGTACAATGCGTGTATGTTTGAAGTGCATGATGCTGGTAGGATTTTAGAGTCTTTAATATAGAGTTATTAAGTTTAATTACTCCTGTGAAGCGACTCTCCACTGAGAGGTTGGGAACTATATCACCCTACTCCAGCCGCGCATTAGTTTGCCGGGACGAGGTCGGGGTTGATGTTCCGACTCAGTGGGAAAGAGTGAGGAGACCATATCACCCTACTGCTCTGTGCATTGATTTGCCGGAGTAAGCTTTGGGGTTGAAGTCTCGGGCTATTCGAAGCCATATCACTCCACTCCTCTCGGATTTGACAACCGTGAGTCGAGGTCGGGGTTGACGTTTCGACTTAGCGAGTGATTCCTCTTAAGACTCTCTGTTACGGAATCTGGGGTCCGACAACAGGCATTGGTTAGATCGTCGCACAATTCCTTGTTCTTACAGGCCCTGTAAAAGTTTGACACAAAATACCTCATGCACCATCGGTGGTGCAGCCGTGCATGCCCTGGAATAACAATCTCCATGGCCTTGAGTATGCCTTGGTGCTGGTCCGATATGATGCATACCTCCCTATCCGGAGCAATAACCCTCGTCCTCACAAGATTCATGAACCATTCCCAGTTGTTCTGGTTCTCCCCTATCACCAAACCAAATGCCACAGGCAACACCTGGTCACCGGAGTCATGTGCCATTGCGACCAAGATTGTGCCCTTGTATTTGCCGGTCAAAAATGTCCCATCTATGGACATAACCGGCCGACAATGCTGAAAGGCCGCGACGCATTGGTCGAAAGTCCAAAAGGCACGATGGAACACTCTAGCAACATCCTTGACCACATGATACATGCCCGAGTTTCTATAGGCCATTGCTCCCAACAACCTCGGGAGGCGGTTGTATGCTTCTTCCCATCTACCATACAACATCCTAAACGCAGCTTGCTTGGCCTTCCATGCCTTCCCATACTTCACCGTGTATCCGTAGAAATCTTCTATGAGACCCATCAAGAGCTTCACCTTCATGGTTGCTTCATTCTTTACATGCTTCATGAATTTGTACCCGATGAATTCGGAGGTGAGCTGACGGTGCTTCGTGGATGGACTTGGGTCTTGCCTCGCGCATAAGTGCTGGGCTTGACAACTTGATATCTTCCATCCCCCGTCGCGGATGGGTCTTGCACGGACAATCCATGGGCATCTCCGTTCCCCACACTTCACGGTGTAACGCTTCTTCGAATCCGAGTGCTGAACCCAGAAAGGTCTATGGTGCTTAACAGCGTACTCACAAAGCCAGATCTTGTACAGTAGCAAGTCTGGAAACTTCTGACCTTTCTTTAGGTAAGTGTTATCGGACTCGTCGGCTTTTTTGCTTGGGCACGGTCTCGACTCAATCTCTTAGTCCAATTCCTCCGGGTCATCGTCCTCTGAGTCGGAGGCATAGGCACGATTAAAGGGGATGTCACGGTCCATGTCCTCCTCCGCGACTTGTGCCTCCACGTCACCAATATCATTATCATAAATCTCATCCTCCTGCTCCGAGTCATCCCCATCCATGTCTTCACCATCTATGTCATCACCCTCCATGTCATAACCTTGTTTATGCTCTTGGTCAATATTATCACCCTCCACATTGACATCACAATCTTGTTCATGTTCTTGGTCAATATCATTCACCTTGGAATCAAATGGTTGGCTCATAGGCGGTTGGCTCATAACATTGGGGACATAAACCTCGACCCTACCATCAACAAATGGCACACTTCTAGTCGGGCTCATATCATCACATGCGGAGGCACATCGGTTCAAGTGAATATGCAACTAAGGACCTTCAACCTTCGTGGCAAATAATTCGAGAGACTTGTCTTGCGAGGCCATAACAAACTCCTTGTATGCCCCTCAATCCAAGTCCGACGTGATAGGCATTACCTTCATTCGAGAACGAGGTCCTGACCCAACATCATACCTCCCTTTTAGTTCAACTTGATCACTCGGGTTCATCCAATTCAACACATTTCTTACTCTTTCCGCAACCTCGTCATAACTAGGACTTGTCACAAATACCATGACTTTCTCCTCGTTGTCAACAATCTCGGCACTGTTACTCAAAAATGCCGCCTTATCCACATAATGAACATTAACAATTCTCGCCATCTAAAAAACAATGACAAGAAACGTAATGCATCAATGACAACCCTACTGCATTATATCCAAAACACATCACAAGCAATGTCTAAAATGGACCATGGCATTATATCTATTATTCCCTCTACCACATACCTTAACCCTAATCTTAGTTCTTGCTACAAACCACAAACATATGACCAACCCTAAGGCTTACTACACATCACAAACATCATCTAACCCACATTTCACAATTTCAACAATGCATTTGTGAGAAATCTCAAAAACTAGGGTTTCCCCAAAAGTAAACAATGCCACCACATAAGCTGATTTCAACCAACCAAATCGTGGGAGAGGGGAGAGTTTACCTCAAGAGATGCAAAGGGATCCGATTCAACAAAGGAATGGCGCCGATTTAGAGGGATTTGAGAGGAGATTGAGTGGGGGAGAGAGAGGGGGGGGGAGGGCAGCAACTTGGGTGGGGAGTGGGGGTCGAGTGGCTGGGGGCTGAGTGGGTGGGTGTGGCCCACCCGCGACCCCCCGGCCACTTAACTCTTCGGGGGGCTAACGCCGAAGGTCGTGGCGTTCTTATATGCTAGCAAACGCCAGATATTATCCGTGGCGTCCATAGCTTCGCCACGTCAGTGCGGTCAGTGGGACTGGCCGAGCGTGGACCGGGGGCGAACGCCATTGACCATGGCGTTAGCCCTCGCATCACACGCCATCGTGCGTGGCGTTAACTAAAAGGGTCAGATTTCGAAATTTTTTCAAATTAGGATCATTTCGTGCTAAAGTATCTAAAAAGGGTCAAAATAGTGATTTCGCCCAAAAATTTAGCTATGAAAAATATAGCTATTAGAAAATATAGTCATCATTAGAATTTTAACCGTTAAAAATATAATGGTTACAAATGATATGTTACTTATAATATATTAATAAACGGAAATTTTAATGGGCCAACGCGTGCCCATTAGTCTTAATGCGCCGCCACAGCTCGTCCGTTCGATCTACTATAGTGGGGAGCCACCTGTTGGGTCAACATAGCAAACTTTCCACCGTGGCCCCACATCCATCTTCACCTTTCCAAACTCACGAGCAAACACCTACTCCTTTCTCACGTTCTCCGCTAGATCAAGCCGCTGCCACTATCTGCATCATTGGCGTCGAAGAGCTCTCACGCGTCGCATGGTGCGAGGCAGGGTGATGAAGAGGTTGGAGCGAGCTCGGCTTGAGACGGAGGCACGCGGCGTCACAAGCAAGCTGGCACTGGAGCACGACGGTCACTGCCACTTCGCAGCCTCCTTGCTCGTCTGGGATGTCGCCGTCGAGTGCCCCGCCTCCATGCCAGGCACGCGCGCGGAGTCCCATGCCAAGGCGACGGCTTCCGCAAATCCCATCACCGGCTGCAGCAGCCTCGCTTCCTTCCTCTTCAACCACCTCGTTAATTTAAGCCAAGGGCTCGTGCCTGGTCAATGCACGCTAGGTGTTCGACGAAATGCTGGAGCGGAATCAGCGCAGAATCGTGTCATCGTCAAGGGAAGAACCTTGGTAATCTTTGCATTTTCTTCCTTCCCAAAGTTTCTATTGTCAAGTATGAGTTCTGGTTCAAGTTGGCTGATTGCTAGATGTCATGATTGTGTGCCATCCATTTACTGTGTATAGTATGTTCCTTAGCTTGAGTGTGCACTGCTGAACTGTGGTTGCAGAGGATGTGTAGGTGGTTTCACCGGGCTCGCACGTTTGCATAGACCGTTGTTCAGTTTTAAGCTAACTCCCTGCTATAATTCGGTGCTATGTCCGAATGCTAGAGCAGAATCATCGTCAATTTGGTTTTTTCATGTGGTGTTGTTGAATGGCATAAGACGTCCAAGATCTATGTGGATGTAAACCTTGTCCTAAACCGGTTGTTTGAGTCCAGTTCTGTAAGTGGATTAGCTAGATAATTAATTTCTTTTTGTTGTAAAGGAGGCAATAGTAGATCTAGCTACTTGTTGTATGGAGGGTAACTAGCCTGAGAATAAGTGCGCACTAGCTAGCTAACTATTTCTTATGCGATCCGGTAACTACATCAGTACAATAGTGATAACTGTTTAGTAGATAGCCTATGCGATCCGGTAACTACATCAGTACAATAGTGATAACTGTTTAGTAGATAGCCTGGTGACTATATTATCATTATAGTGCTAACTATTTAATTACTAAACAAGCTGATAAGTACATCACCACTATGGTGGTAACTAGTTACTGGCCAGTCTAGTAACTGTTAAGTACATCTCTACTATATTGGTAACTGTTTACTAAACAGTCTAGTAAATACATCACCACTATGATGGTAACTAATTGCTAAACGGCCTGATAACTAGACATAGATAAACCCATGAATAGTAACCTCAATTATGCAATGCTTTATAGGCAACCATTAACTAAAGAATTTCATATTGATGTTATTCTGATATTTCAATTTTATGTTTTTCACGAAACAAACATGTTCAACCATTTCAATCATGGATCAATTTGATTCGATTGGACTCGATTGAGGCAGCAAGCATATGAGGCATTGTCGTGTCGGTGATCAGATTAATGCGAGGGACATGGATTCTTGCTTACGCACGCTCAGAGACTGCAATTGGAAAGTTTAGCAGCTAAGCCTAATATGGTTTGTTGAAAAACAATCATATCCAATAGCATCTGTTTTTTATATGCCCCTGGTAACAGAAGTTAAATGCATGGTATCTATGTCAGGATTTTATGATAACCATGTATCAACAACATGGTAACTTGTTTACCTATGCACTTTAGCACCATATCATATACTCCCTCCATTCCATAATATAGGGCGCACACGTTTTTCGAGATTTAACTTTGACCATTAAATAGACCAATAATATATGAGTCATGTTACTTTAAAATTATACCATTTGAAACTTTTTTCGAATACGAATTCAATAGTATAATTTTCGTGACATATAAACCACATTTTGTTGGTCTAATTAATGGTCAAAGTTAAATCTCGAAAAGCGTGCGCGCCCTATATTATGGAATGGAGGGAGTAGTAGTTAACACACTATATTGAATATAAACCCACTATAGTTCCGTAGTTACCTGGAATGAGTTTAAAGAATGGTGCTATCATCTGGTAAGTTCACATTACTTGACGTGGTAACTATGAACCAAAATGTCTAATTACTGAGGTTTCGTTAAAATATACGAGCAGTACAGAATGCTAAATAGATTGGATCCAATAAAAACACACTGATAGTAGATATATAGTTTGTGCACATGGAGGAGACAATTGAGTTCAATGATAAGGTGGCCGTTAAGCAGTCAACGACCATTTCCACCACAATGATAAACAAAAGTGTTAAGGATAAACCCGACGGTTAATCCATACTTAGAGCAACCGCTGTGCAGTTGCTAATTAGCAACTGTCGTCCCCTTCGAACAAATCGCATCCCTTGTAATTGTATATATACATCTTTCATCAATAAAGAAGATATGACTTGATCTATTATTCTAGGCCAATTCTTGAGTTCAAACACGTTATCAGCCACCTTTGTTCTACCGTGAGCAAAGATCACAGAAACAGAACCGAAGAAGCAAAAGAAAAAGGTGAGAAATCTGCCATTTCTCACCATGTTCGGCCTGATTCGCTGCCTCCTCCGCGAGGATCGTCATCGCTTCCTCGCTCGCCGACGTCGAGGTTTCATCGCTCGCCGGAGTCGTTGGCACCGCCGCCCCATCCTTGGCATGCGCCGCCCGTCTCGTCGTCGTCCGCAGCAGCGCCACGGCGTCGGCACTGCCCGCCTGGCTCCTCGCCAGCCCGGCCGCTCCGCCGCTCCTTGCCGACGCACCCATGGAGCCCGCGCCTGCGCCGCCGCCGGGTTGGTGCGTGCTGTACGGGTGGGGCCGTGCCCCTCACCCCTGCCGGAGCCCTCCGTCGACGACCCCGCCGAGGTCGCGCCCACTTCGCCGCCGGTTGCCGAAGCCTCGCCATGGAGGCCATGGCCGAGCTCGGCCTCGCCATCCGGCACGGCTACTGGCGCATCGTCGCCAACCGCCGCTGCCGACGCTCCCTCGCGCGATCCCGCCCGTCGCCGCTTCGTGGCCCCCTTCCCGCTAGCACTCCCGAGCCGCGCCGCCCTCACCGGTTCATGGAGGCCGGCCGCCCTCGGCCTCACCAACGGCGTCGCCACGGGCGCCGCCTTGCCGGGCGGGTCGTCGTCCGAGGATGAAGCCGGAGCCCCAGCGCCCCCGCTCCCCACCGGTGAGGGAGCCAGCCAGCGGGTGGCCACCGCCGCCCCGCGCGTCGCTGGTGAAGGGGCCAGCCGGCGGGTTGCCGCCGCTGCCGCCGGGTCGGGTGGGGATCGGGGCAATCCCTAAATGCCCCCACCCCCCCTTTTTATCCATTCGGCCGGCATGGGCATCTAACGGGCCAGCACGGCCCAATCCGGCATAGGTTGCTACCGGGCCAATAAGGCCCATTTCTACATGGGCCGAATTCGGTTTAACCGGCCAGCAAAGCAACTCGGGCCAAAATTTGCTAGAAAGACCTTATATACTTCTAGTTTTTCGCAAATTAGTCCTTTAATAGTTTTCTAGCAGTATTTAATTCTGTTTAGACCCTGTTATTTACAGTATTTCACTTTTAGTACTGTATTTCTGTTGAATACTCTGTATTCCAGAACTATATGTGATGCAATATATTTCCATATTTCCTACATGTCGAGATTAATTGCGTCCACTATTTGCAATCGAGATTTTTAATTTCTTGCAAATAAAAATTGATTCACCTTAATTAAGTCTTTTGACTTAATACTAGCAGGAATCAATTTTTAAAATTCAAAGTGATTTTCTCTAAATCAAGTAATGACATACGGCGTTAGGTATATGAGTGTCTACTGATTTTATCAAATTACACTCGAGTGTCTACTGATTTTTATGAGATTATACTCCCTAAGCACTATATGACATTAGGTATACAAGTATCTACTGATTTTTATCAGATTATACTTGAGTATCTACTGATTTCATCAAATTATACTCCCTAATGCTGCGAGATTTACTCTCCACGATATGTCATACTTAGCAAATTTGAGATTCACACTAATGTTTCCAAGCCAACTTCTTGGAATTTTTTATTAATTTTGTAAAGTTCATTACAACATTAACCATGATGGTTTTTAATTTACTAAACGTAAATTAATTATCTCTGGTTTATCTATGTAGGTAAACAATGACCGCAAAAGAATTTGAGGAGCTTGCCCTCAATGGTTACAACTACCCTACATGGGCCATGGACATTAAGATTAGTCTTGCGTCCCGTGGGATAGCGCGTGCAATCTAGAATCCGGAGATTCCTTTACCGAATGGAGCCACGCCACTGACAGAACAGCAAAAATATACTGCCTTATATATCATAAGGCACCATATTCACCCAGATCTAAAGTCTGAGTACTTAGAGGAAGAATCTCCTCATACTCTGTTCCTGGCCTCAAAACGAGGTATGAACAACAGAAGGCAGTTGTCCTGCTCGAAGTACTCCACGATTGGACTCATCTCCATCTTCAGGACTTCAAGTCCATCGGAGAGTACAATCACGAGGTTCATAAGATTAGTTCCAAACTACGCTTTTGCGGGAAGGAACCTACTGATGCGGAGAAGATAGAAAAGACTCTATCCACTATGCTCCCTGCAGATAGGATCCTCCAGCAGCAGTACCGCGCTCGTAACTATACCGTCTATTCCGACCTCATTCATATCTTACTTCAGGCTGAAAAGCATGATGAGCTAAGTACGCTAGGAATGGCTCTTAGCGCCTAGTTGGGGCACAACCTTTACCTGAAGTTTATATAAATATTGCGAATGGACAGAGGTTTGATGGTGCTTTCCGAGGCAAACCATCAAATTTCAACGGTAAGCAAAAGCGCAATAGGAACAAGAAGCCTAGAAACTCAAATAAGGGGAAAGGCACTGCAAAGCCTAAGTATGACAAAACTAAGCTTTGCAATAAATGTGGATGCTACACGCACCCCACTGAAAAGTGCAAGACCCCAAAGCATCTGGCTATTCTGTATCAACAATCCCAGGGATGCATGGCACCTCAAGGGAAAAGGTTTGAAGCCAACTTTAACCTTCATCCAGAAAGCGCCAATGGAGATGGTAGTTCGCACGACGTCCCTCCCGGACCGAGCAACACCATGACTATCCATCAGCCTGAGGACCCTGCCAACACGGAGAACATGATGATTGAGTTTGCCTCAACTGACATGTTTAGAGACTTCGATTAGTCTCTCAATTTCCTTTATGATCTATTTTATTTATGTCCATTTGTGATGTTGTAATTAGAACATAAGTATTGTTGTCGCTTTCATATTGTATCAGTACATTTGATATGATAAGATTGTCTACTATATATTTACATGAGATTTTCTTACTGAAAATTCTTTTATATATAGTTATCTATGGGGACAATCCGATGGAAGAGGAATTATGCCTTGTCGACAGTGCTACCACAAACTCCATACTAAGATAGTTAAATTATTTTCAAACTCTGAAAAAGATGAATGAAGATATTTTAACTATCGCTGGACGCGATACGGTAATTGTTGGCACTGGACGTGCCATATTTACCCTCCCAGGGGGTACACAAGTGACAATTGAGGATGCTTTGCTGTATCCCGACTCATCACGTACCCTCATCGGTTATCGAGATATCCGTAAAAATGGTTTTCACATCGAAACCCGTGAAGACAACAAAGATGAGTATCTACTCTTCACTAAAGATTACGGATATGTCAAGCAAGTACTTGAAAGAATTCCTTCTCTATCGTCCGGATTGTACTATATGTACATCAAACCCGTAGAACATGTGCATACAAGGTAATTTTTCAGAATGTTAACGCATTCCAAACCTTGCGTGATCGCCTAGGCCATCTCGGAATCGAGATGATGAGAAAAATTACTCGCAACTCCATTGGTCATAATTTGCTTGAGTCAAAATTTCCTCAATCATCAGATTTCGTGTGCACATCTTGTGCAACAGGAAAGCTAATTTTGAGGCCCTTACACCTCAAAATACAAGTGGAATCATTTCAGTTCCTTAAACGTATTCAAGGAGACATTTGTGGTCCCATCCAACTATTTTCTGGACCTTTTAGGTATTTCATGGTTCTCATTAACGCATCTACACGATGGTCACACGTGTGCCTTCTGTCCACATGGAACCATGTATTTGCCAAGATAATGAGGCAAGTAATTAAGTTACAAGCCCATTATCCAGAAAGTCGAATTAAGACAATTCGCATGGACAATGCTGCAGAATTCTCCTCACGTGCTTTCAATGATTATTGCATGGCCTTGGGGATTGAAGTTCAGCACTCTGTCCCGTATGTCCATATACAAAATGGTTTGGCTGAATCACTGATCAAGAGGATCAAACTAATTGCAAGACCTTTGTTGATGAATTGCAGCTTGCCAACCTCTTGTTGGGGTCACGCAGTTTTACACGCTGCTGACTTAATACAATTGCGACCTACTGCATATCACAGTACTTCCCCTCTGCAATTGGTACGTGAAAATCCTCCTAGCATTTCCCATCTACGTAAGTTTGGATGTGCTACGTACATCCGATCTCACC
The DNA here is from genome assembly GCA_019208055.1 of Stipa capillata. Taxonomy (NCBI): domain Eukaryota; kingdom Viridiplantae; phylum Streptophyta; class Magnoliopsida; order Poales; family Poaceae; genus Stipa; species Stipa capillata. The sequence goes on from JAGXJF010001686.1 coordinate 290,208, forward strand.
ACCGCAGCGGACATCCATGGGCCCACACAGAAAACTGGGGATCTATGTGGGGTACAAATCGCCGTCGATTATCAAGTACCTGGAATCCGTTACTAGGGATCTATTCACAGCCTGTCACGCTGATTGCATATTTGATGAGGAACATTTCCCGGCATTAGAGGGAGATTTCAAGTACCAGAAAGAATGCCCGGAAATCGATTGGAATGCTATAGCCATTTCATCCTCTGATCCACGTACCCAAGAGACCGAACTCCAAGTTTAGAAAATCATCAATTTGCAACATCTTGCAAATAATCTGCCAGATTCGTTTACTGATTTAAAAGGTGTTACAAAGTCCTTAAATCCGGCCAGAAACGCGCCCGAAAGAGTGGAGGTACCAATAAAAACCACTCCCTGTCCCTAAAAAGAGGGGGAGTAGTACGGCTTCTGACCCGGAACTAGCTTCTCGCAAGCAACAAAGGAAATCAAGGAGAAAATCCTCGGAGTCAGTAAATGCAAGTCAACTCAACGTTAACAAACACCTGATGGGTCGTATACACCCAGTGGAAGGGCAACCTCCACAACCCAGCTACAGTTTGCACACACTGGCTGGGCCATCGGAACACCCAGACTCACGCGTATTGGGAAATCACGAAGAGTCATCAAGGGTGCAGGAGATTTCCACCAACTATATCGATTTTGGAGAATCATTCAGCCGTAAGTCTATGATTGTCGACACTTATTTTTCTGTTACAGTTGCAAATTCCCTTCTTAATGATCATGATCCAAGGACTATCGTCGAGTGTCAAAAGCGTTCCGACTGGCCTAAATGGAAGGATGCAATACAAGCGGAAATTGCCTCGCTTAATAAAAAAAAGGTATTCACTGAAGCAATACCGACACCTCCCAAGGTTTTCCCTGTGGGATTCAAATGGGTTTTTATCCGGAAACGGAATGAGAACAATGAGGTGGTGAGATATAAAGCAAGGCTCGTAGCACAAGGGTTTATGCAGAGACCTGGCATTGATTACAATGAGACATATTCTTCGGTAATGAGTGGAATCACTTTTCGATACCTCATATCTTTGGCAGTACAAAACCGTCTATCTATGCAGTTGATGGACGTCGTGACCGCATATCTTTACGGGTCACTAGATTCAGACATTTACATGAAGGTTCCTGACGGAATCCCTGTCCCGAATGTAAGCGCAAAACGCAACATGTACTGTGTAAAACTGAACAAGTCATTATATGGCTTAAAGCAGTCGGGACGGATGTGGTACAACCGACTCAGTGAGTTCCTTCTCCGAAAGGGTTACTCCAACAGTGATGATTGCCCATGTGTCTTCATCAAGAAGTCTACAGGATTTTGCATCATTTCTGTGTACGTCGATGATCTCAACATCACTGGCAACACACAAGATATTGATGAAGCACGCAATCACCTAAAGACAGAATTTGAGATGAAGGATTTGGGTAAAACCAAATTTTGCTTAGGTCTTCAACTTGAGCACCTTCCCTCAGGAATCATGGTACACCAAGCTGCCTATATCTAGAAAATATTGGAGAAGTTTAATATGGACAAATCCTACCCATCTAAAACTCCCATGGTTGTTCGTTCTCTAAACGTAGAGAAAGATCCATTCAGACCAAGGGATGATGGAGAAGAGATGTTGGGACCCGAGGTTCCATATCTCAGTGCCGTTGGAGCGCTCATGTATCTTGGAAATTGCACAAGACCTGATCTTGCTTTTGCAGTGAATCTACTTGCTAGATACAGCGCAGCTCCCACCAAACGCCATTGGTTGGGAGTCAAGAATGCCCTTCGATATCTCCAAGACACCAAGGATCTTTGCCTATTCTTTCAATTCCAGAGAAATCAGGGCTCCAATATGATTGGATACACAGATGCTGGCTATTTATCTGATCCCCATAATGCCAGATCACAAACCGGCTTTGTGTTCCTACATGGTGGAACTGCCATATCATGGAAGTCTTCGAAACAGACCCTTGTGGCAACATCTATCAATCATTCTGAAATAATCTCATTATATGAGGCATCACGCGAATGCGTGTGGCTTCGCAGAATGATAATCACATACAACAGTCATGTGGAATTGGTTCTATCGAATCACCTACCATTATCTACGAAGATAATGCGGCTTGTGTTGCACAGATGCAAAAATGATACATCAAGAGCAATATCACTAAGCATATTGCCCCTAAGTTGTTTTTTCCTCATAAGCTCTAGAAAAGCGGGGAAATAAATATCTTGCAAGTCAAATCATGCGACAAACTCGCTGATTTATTCACGAAGTCTCTACCAACTTCTACATTCCAGAAATATGTTCATGAGATTGGTATGCGACAACTTCGGGATCTGCAAGAATCAGGGGGAGTATCTTCCTGAACTATTCCTGTTCAAAGCATCATATTACACTCTTTTTCCCTTTATGAGTTTACTTTTTCGGTTCGCATCAAGGTTTTTAATGAGTTAATATCAACATAAGGAGATATGTCATATTTTCCGTTTTCCCACATCGGGGTTTTTTAGGAAAGTATATACGACATATTTATTGCTCTCTAAACTCTATGAGTCTTCTCGTATTGAGTTAAAATGAGACAATAATAATTATATGCTGTAGCATTTTCTCCTTATTTTCCCATTGGGTTTACAGGAGTTTTAACACCATATCAAACTCTATACTCCTCATATTTTCCCACAGGGTTTTTGGAGGAGTCATATCTCAAGATGGTGTTGTTCGCAAGGATAAGCATTGATTAGGGGGAGTGTTAAGGATAAACCCGACGGTTAATCCATGCTTAGAGCAACCGCTATGCAGTTGCTAATTTAGCAACTGCTGTCCCCTCCGAACAGATCACATCCCTTGTAATTGTATATATACATCATTCATCAATAAAGAAGATATGACTTGATCTATTGTTCTAGGCCAATTCTTGAGTTCAAACAAAAAGTTCTAAGAGAGGCAGGAGTTTTAAGTTCACCGTCTGAGTCTCCATGTACTCGAACAGGACTCGCACTTAGAGGGCGTGATTGCACGATTAGACAATGGTGCGCATTAGTCACTCTCCAACCAAAAAGTAACACTAAAAAATTATTACTCAAATATTTTGAAGTGGGGTCTTACTTTGAAGCTGACGTTGTAAAGAACACAATGATTCAAACCAATCATGATTTGAAGGCTTTGTTTAAAACCAACAAACTTTTAATGTTTGTAATTTAAACAACGTACACATTCAACCAGTCACCTCAGCAAACTGATTGGTTCAATCAGACAGCAGAGGCAGTGAGAAATCGCATGACGTGATGGTAGCCTAGATTAATGCTGGAGGCTGAGGCCCAGCAAAGCGACGCCTCGCGCTCGGGTTGGGCTGCAGAAAGCGCGGCCCCAACATTAGTGCGTAGTAGTCGGAGCACCGCACCGTAAGGATACATGACGCACAGACGTATGTGGTCGCGTCCATTAATAAAATATAAGAGAACAGAATATCGGGAGCGAGATTCAGGGAGTCGGTTAGAAGGTGCATAGATATGGGGAGTGAATTTTTTAGGTAAACTCCCTACATAAAAATATAGAAAATGAGATTTAAAGTATTAGTTGGAGATGCTCTTAGACGTGCTCAACTACATCTTCCTAGAATAACTCGTTAAACCTGATTAATGACTATGGAGCTGAGTTTCTGTAAAGGGCGTGGCACTGTGCTGTCTATTAGGTGGCACGGAGTTGCACATTTAATTGTGAAGGTTTGATAGCATGATTATACCGAGACAAGATGGTAGGCAATGTGATAATTGATTACAGCTCAAGAGATGAAGTTTCGGGTGTTGACGAAATTGGTGTAGTACACAATGGTGGCTTGGTGCGACATTGAACTCAACCTGAGCCTGGGCAGCCGGCCTGATGACCAGGCCCGAGCCCGGCCCGATTATTATGGGTCGGGTCGGGGTGGGATTTGACTTCAGGCCGGGCTCGGGCCCTGATTTTGCACATAATTTATGTTTCGGGTCGGGCTCAGGTTCAGGATCTCAACTCGAAATAGGCCGGCTTGGCCCAACAATCTAGCCCGTCCCCAACTAAACCCCAGCCGCAACTCTCAAGTCATAGGCTCTAACTCTCTCGGTTTCTCTCACCTCAACCTCAAGACCCCAACCTTGCTACTCACCTGGTAGCGGCGACGCTGTTCACCTGAGGCGCGGCGGCGATGGCTCTCCCTAGGTGAGGCGACAGCGGTGCTCACCCAAGGGCCAATGCGCGAGGCGGCGGCGCTCACCCAAGGGCCGAGGCACACAGCGGCGGCTCTCCCCAGGCACGGCGGCAGCAGCGCTCACACGATATGATGAGAATCGCCCTACGAAGTATTATGAGAATGGGCCAAGTAACTCAAACACACCACCTACACATGTTGGATCAATGACAAGAGCTCAATTTAAAGCTATCCAACATGAGGTGATGAGAATGGCCCTAGGAGTCACGCAAGTCCACCCTCATCAGTTGACAAATCACTCAACAGGTGAATCTTTTCCTTAAATGAATGCCCACTGGATTTTAGCTTGAATGGTATGCTACCTAATGCCTTGAGCATTTGTACACTTAGGTTTGAGGAAAAGGACTTGGAGGAAGCTCAGAAGGCAATCCCGGTGCTGCCGACTTCCAAACCTGGAGTCATCGACTTGTCATCCGACTTCCGGCTTGAATCCTCAAGACAGAAGGCAATCCCGGTGCTGCCGACTTCCAAACCCGGAGTCACCGACTTGTCATCCAACTTCCGGCTTGAATCCTCAAGACAGAAGGCAATCCCGGTGCTGCCGACTTGTAAGCCTTAAAACTCTTCAAACTTCTGGCTTGAATCCTCAGGACAGAAGGCAATCCCGGTGCTGCCGACTTCCAAACCCGGAGTCACCGACTTGTCTGTCTGAACTGAGATATTTCGGTTCCTTTTACTGTTCCAAACCGACTATTGTATTGTAGCACGTGCACTGTAGCAACCGACGTACTGTAGCTACTAGTTGATATTTTGGTTTTTGTTAACTTAAGCCTTAAGTCACCAACCTCTATATATATGAAGTTGCTTCCTATGTAACAAAGGTAGCGAAGAATTTCAGAAATAAAGAGAACACTTGTTCCTCTAGAGAGTGAGTCATTTCCACCTTGAAAAGGCTTGGGTGTTATTCTGAGTTGCTACTCCGTTGTTCTTGTGATTACTTCGTGATTACTTGAACACGTTGCTCCACGTCAGTGAGTAACAAAAGGTCGAAGTGTGTGGTTGGGTGAATTGAGTGCTGCAAGCTTCCGTAATCAAGACGGTGGTTGGCTGTGTCCTTCATCAGGCTTCACAGGCTAGTTATCCAGGATCCTACGTCGTGAAAATCGGACAAACTTCGGGATTGATCATCCTCCTTCAGGGTGATCCACATCATCTGGTATCAGAGCTCGAGGTTGACACGGTATGATTTGTATCTTTACTTTGTGTTGTTCTTCCTATCCAGAAAAAGCCACACAAAAATATTGTTCTTCAAACCCGTAGTTTCAATTGAAAATTTCAGTGAGTTTTGCTAGGTTTTAATCCATTAGAATCTTGCTTACTTGCTGATCACAAAAATATATCTTTCACTCTAATCTTTTGAATCCTTGAGTAACCAAAGGCTAGCTTACAAAGATTGCTTGGGCTTTGCACATTTGAGATCACTCCTAGAACTCAAACTAAGAGTTACTTTTTTGTTCTTGTTAAAAGCCCTTGTTGTAAAATTGTCCTTGGTACAAAAAAAAGAAGGAAAAGAAAAATCAGTATCAATCAAAAGAGAGAAAGAGAAAAAGAAAGAAGAAAGACCCTTGATCAATATCTTTTGGGCATTGCTTACAATTCAAAAGCTAAGCATAACTTGTGATCTCATGTGCAAATCTATAGCCCAATAAAAAGTACAATCAAGCTATTGTCTTTCTAACTTATGCAACACGAGCTATTTCATTCTCCACTAATATCTTGTGATATAGCTCAATCCATTAGTTGCATTAAGTCACAACATCACATCATCTTTTCCACCAAAATTTTGTGATCACAACTAAGTATTGAAGTTATAGTGTGGATTATTACTTATCATTACAATACCTAGAATTTCAATTGCATAGGTTTTACACTAACCCTCCAAGCTCCAGCAAAATAGCCATTGTCTTATTACAATACTTGGGCCTTGATTCACTCGATTCATCGCCTTCACCTTTTTTACTACTATTGGAGTATATGTTGTTCTTCAATCAAAAGAAGTCTTCATAACAACTTCGGGAAGCAAGGGTAGGGTTTAAGTGAATCCACATCCAAATAAATTATTTGTGCTATCTCTTTGCTTGAGCTAACAATGACAGGAACTGAAGGAAGCCTATATGCCCACAGATACACCTATTTTTGGGAATAGGAAATTGTCTTTGTACAACTAACCATGGCAGGTCATGAGTGTGGAACTTCCTTTCTATGGAACTGCTGATCCGGAAGAGTACCTTCAATGGGTACAACGCATGGATTTGGAACTTCACACTACCTCAAAAAACACTTCTGCTACATCCTCATCACTGACGGGCACGAGGGGGCCTGTCGCTGATTATATGAAACGCTGATAGGCGATCTAGCACCCGTCAGTACATGTGATACACTGGGCAACTAACCAAACATCTACTGACGGGGGATTAGTGGGCCCGTCAGTAAAAGTGGACCGAGCAAACGCACTTGGCTTCTCCACTGACAGTCAATCTTCACTAACGGGCGAGCGTCCAGGGCCCATCAGTAAAGCTTAAGTCTTCACTGACGGGTCCTTTTATCACTGATCATCACTGACGGGCGCCCTTATAGAGCCAGTCAGTAAAGATTAACTGTTCACTGACGGGTCCTTTATTGCCCGTCAGTGGAATATAGCTCCGGGTTTGCCTTCGAGGGCAGAGTTATCACTAACGGGCGACCTGTGTGTGCCCGTCAGTGATAATCCTGCACCTATAACTCAGGCCGCGCCTGTAGCTGGCCGTTGAGCTCGCGCGCCTCACACAGCCAGCTGCAAGCTCTGGCGCCGCGGTGGAGATTGTGGTAGGCTACTGCTCTCCTTCCTTGTCCCCCTCCTCCCTCTCCTCCCTCCCTCCTCCTCTAGATCTAGATCTAGATCTAATCTCCTCCTTCCCCCTTTCCACCTCTTTTTCTCTCTCTCTCTCTCCCCCTCCCCTCCTCCCTCCCTCCCTCCCTCTCTCCCTCCTCCTCCTCCTCTAGATCTCTTTTAACCCTCCTCCCTCCCTCCTTCCCCCTCCACCCATTTTCCCCTCACTTAATTTTCTCCCCTCCCCTAATTTTCTCCCCTCCCCTCCTCTCTCTCCTTACCCTATTTCGAAGGCTAGCGAGCTCTCTTTGGTATGATGTAATTCGAATACATGAAAGAAAATAATAAATTTTGTGATTATTTTGTTAATTTAGATTATAATCAATCAGTTTGTTGTTGTAGGGATCGATGGATCGAAGTTGGATGTACGACGAAAGGGCAACACGGAGTTTCGTCGATACTTTGAATGGGTTTCTAGATGCGGCCAAGGAAGATCGGGAGAACAAGGGTGTGAACAAGATGTGTTGTCCGTATTGTGTATGCAAGAACATGATAATGGTCAGGGAGAGAGGTATGTTGCAGCTACACTTGTTGACTAAAGGTTTCTTGGAAGGTTATACATGGTGGACAAGTCACGGTGAGGAGACGGAAATTTCAGCTACTCCTGAATGTTTAGAAGAAGAGGCCATACAGGAAGACGCAGAAGAAGATGAACACCATATTTCTGAATATAGGGATGACTTGACGGGAGAGGCGGGGAACAATTTGGCTGAAATGTTGAGGGATAATCACATGGCGGACCAGGTGGTCAAAGACCCCGAGGATGAAAGAGAGGTCGCAAAGTTTGCGAAACTGATGGCAGACTCGACAAAACCGTTGTATCGCAGCTGCGATCCTGAGCACACGCGTCTATCAGTCACGCTAGAACTTCTAAGGATCAAGGCAGCCCACAACTGTCCGGACGCAAGCTTCGATGAGACACTGGCTTACCTTGTGACGGTTTTTCTAAAGGAGAACGTGTTGCCTATGAGCACCGAGGAAGCCAAGAAGGTGGTCTGCCCCCTTGGATTGGATGTAGAGAGACTCCATGCTTGTCGGAATGACTGCATTATTTATCGCAAGGAGTATATAGAGCTGCACAAATGTCCGGTGTGCAACACATCTCGATATTGTTCGCACGAAAATCGATCCGCGGAACACCTAGATAAGTGGAGTCGCCAATTGTGATAATTATCGTACTTTCGTGTACGACGAACGATTGCTTTCCGAGCAAAGCAACAAAGGATAACTATCACACTTTCGTGTACGACGGATGATTGCTTTTCGAGCAAAGCAACAAAGATCTTCTTGCTTTCGTGAAGAAGAAACGACCGCTTTCCGGCGCAAAATGGCAAAGGTCTACTGCTAAGAACGAAAAGGTAAAAGGTAAAAGTAATAGATTGATTTGTGTCGATTGTTGGATGATTTCAATCGGCCGTCACCCTTTACATATTTAAAGGGCGGCTAGTCTTTCCATAGGAGATCGGGACTCCTGATCCTAACTGAATACAGATATATAACTTTCCTTTCCTAATGGATCCTGATTCTAATGTACATATGACTTTCCTTTCTCCTTAAGTAATTTGACCACCATGATCAGGACCCCTTCTTGCGTACGAAATATCTTTCCATATAAACCGAGTACCTTTCCGAATCCAAGATTAACCCTCCTTTCGTGACCACCCGTGGTTTCTTATCCTCCATGTCGAAGTCCCTGGCATCTCCAAGTCGGAATCCCTAGTGTCAGATGTCTTGACAGTGGATTACTCGTCGTATCAACCCATCCGCAGATCAACTCAGTAGCGCCATGACTTGGTTCTGCTGAGAAGGACTCGGCTCCAGCCACTCGTCGTGGGCAACTCGGGTACTCGAGAATTCCAGTTCTCGGGGTCATCAGTACTCGGGAACACCAGTACTCGAGGATCACTAGTACTCGGGGATGCTAGTGTTCGGTACTCGGGAGCGCTGGTGCTCGGGGATGTGAGTACTCGGAATCACGGGTACTCGGGCCGCGAGTACTCGGGGTCACAGGTACTCGGGCTCGCCAATGCTTCGTGCCCGGAGGTACTGCTCGGGGTGCCACAATACTCAAGCCTGCATTAAAAGTTTAACACTAAATCCACAGCTTGTTAGTCCATTATCTTAACCTCCAACAGCAATAGTAACTCGACCAACTGAATAAATCTTAAAGCCAAATTACGCTATAAACAGATATAAGCGGGGCAGAGACCAAGACGATGACGAGGAAGAAGTGACGAGTGGTGCCCCTGCAAAGGTTGTATGGTACCTTCCAGTCCTCCCCCGATTGAAGCGTTTATTCGGTAACAAGAAGGAGGCAAAGCTGCTGCGTTGGCACGAAGAGGGGCGAAGAAAGGACGGGGTGTTGAGACACCCAGCTGATGCTTGTCAGTGGAGGGCAATCAACGCCGAATACCCAGATTTCGGTAGTGATCCGAGGAATATCAGGTTTGGTATGAGTACGGACGGAATAAATCCATTCGGCAACATGAGCAGCAGACACAGCACATGGCCTGTTGTTCTTTGGATCTATAACCTCCCTCCATGGTTGTGCATGAAGCGGAAGTACATGCACCTGTCTATTCTCATTCAAGGGCCAAAACAACCTGGAATGGATCTTAACGTGTATCAACAGCTACTGAAGGACGAACTAGCTACGCTGTGGGAAGAAGGGGCTTAGGTCTGGGACGCGGACAAAGAAGAGTTCTTCACTCTGAAAGGCTTGTTGTTCACAATGGTGCAAGATTATCCCACGTACGGGAACAACGCGTGTCAGTGCACCAAAGGATACGAAGCATGTGTTAAGTGCATGGAAGAAACGACGAGTGTTTTCTTAGAGGGCTCTAGAAAAATCGTGTTTATGGGACACCGAAGGTGGCAGACCATGAATGACCCATGGAGAGTGGACACGAAAAGATTCGACGGAACAAAAGAAATCCGTCCAAAGCCTCGCGAGAAGACCGGACAAGAAATCTACGATCTCTTGAATGAAATGGACAAAGTTGAGCCAGGAAAAGGAAAGAAACAACCGCCGGTAAATGGCGTCTGGAAAAGGAAATCTGTTTTCTGGGAATTGCCTTACTGGCCTCACCTAGACACACATCACAGCATTGATGTAATGCATGTCAAGAAAAATGTCTGCGACAGCTTGCTGGTCTTTTGCTCAACATTCCGGACAAGACAAAAGATGGGCCGAAGGCACGAGCAGACATGCAACACATGAATATAAGACCTGAGCTGTGGGCAACTAGAGAAACGACCAAGACGGGGAAGAATAGTATCAGAGTCAAGACCAGCTGTCCTACTGCTTGCTACACTCCGAGTAGAGACGAGCTCCATAGCCTTTGCAAATGCCTCTATGGTGTCAAAGTTTCTTCGGGTTACTCCGCAAACATCCGAAAACTTGTTGACATGAAGACTCACCGACTGATTGGCATGAAGTCTCATGACTGCCACGTGATGATCACACAGATACTGTCTGTCACAATTAGAGGTATCATGGAGCCAGGTGTCCGCAAGACGATCACGGATCTTTGCAACTTCTTCAACACTATCTGTCAGAAGTCAATCACGGTGCAACGCTGCCTGAAACTGAAGGCCGAGATCACTGTCATACTATGCGAACTTGTGATGTATTTCCCTCCAGCATTCTTTGATGTCATGGTACATCTCATGATCCATATCGTCCCGGAGATACTGGACCTTGGTCCCATGTTTTTGCACAACATGTACCCATTTGAAAAGTACAACGGGGTTATCAAGCGCTACGTTCGTAACAGAGCGCATCCGGAAGGCAGTATCATCCAAGGCTATGCTATCAAAGAGAGCGTCGAGTTCTGCACGAATTACATGTGTGATCAAAAACCTATAGGTGTTCCAGTTTCACGGCACACAGACAGGCTCGACGGTAAAGGTGCGATCAGGCATAAAAATTTACATCTGTATCAATCGGAAAGATCAGATGACTACAACAGAGCACATTTCGTAGTGCTGCAACACTTGGCTGTGGTACGGCCTTATATTCAGATCCACATGAAACAGTTGCACGAAGCGAATCCGAAAAAGAGCACAGTTGTGCTCACGAAAGAGCATAACGCAAAATTCTCCGGGTGGCTAAAGAACTACTGGTATGAAAGAGAGCCGTCAAATGGGGAAGAAGAAACCGTCCGAATGTTGTCACAAGAACCCGATAGCAAAGTCGTGGCAATCGTATGATATCAACAGATACACATTCTACACCGAGGCTCAAGACCGGCGCAGTACGTACCAGAACTGCGGTGTAACGCAGGAGTCTAGAACTGGTCATCAGGGCAAGAAGTGTAGGTACTATGACATGATCGAAGAGATCTGGGAACTTGACTACACCGTGACCAAGATCCCGATGTTTCGTGTGAGATGGGCGAAAGACGTCAGAATCGAAGATATGAACACCAGTACCATGGTTATACCTCCACCGATCCCTATGGAGTCACGACAAGTCAAATCAATCAGTCCCAAAGATGAGCCATGGGTATTAGCCAAACAACTCGCCCAAGTCTTCTACATAACCGATCCAAAGAATAAGAAGCGTGTTGTCGTGAGGAAAGGGAAAAGGAGTATTATCGGAGTCGATGGTGTAGTTGACGAAGAGGACTACGACCAATTCGATGATCCGGACACAGAAGAAGAAGATGTGGATCATCGAACGAGCAAAAAGCGCAAAGGTACTCAGGATGCGTGTCCCTACATAAGACGCAGTCACGCCGAAGGACTGACGTATACCAGCAAAAAGATCAAGACTACTACTGAGAAGCGTGTCAAAGATGAAGAAACCTAGCTTTTCTTGTTTTGCACCGTAGAAGATTACTAAATTCCATAGGTCTTGAAAAGTTTTGCTGTTTACCCTCGTTTTGTGTATGCTCAGAGTTCCAGTTTGTAATGGTACATGCACGTACGGCTGTTATCTCCAGCCTGATGATCTTCATTTGTTAAAGAAGAATTGAAATAGATAATGAGCTAAGAAATGATCTTCAATTTTTAAGTTTGTGTGAAGTTTTACTCTCTCCTTTAAGAAATGAGCTAAGAAAATAGATAATGTTTTAGAAAACATGCCGTCAACTTTTAAAAAATAGGTTAAAAAATATAAAGATCGGTGAGATATGAGTAATATCATTAGAAATGGGCTTCCATGACGTTCTAGGAGCGTCTAGCAGGGCTCTGCCATTTTGTCTCGCGGTCTCGTCTGTGCTTGCATGGGAGACGAAGCGAAAACCATGCGCGCACGCAAGAAAGGCCTGTCTCCAACGCACGCAAGAAAGATAAAATAAATATGCAAAAGATAAATTCACCATATGGAAAAGATAAAATAATCTAGTAGTATACACCCTATACCCTATAAAGATAAAATAATCTAGTAGTATACACCCTACACCCTATACACCATATAAACGCTATATCCCAATACCTAAAATAACTTTCACTGACGGGCAACTTCATAAGTGCCCGTCAGTGGAGTAGGTAGCTCAAACCCTAATTCACCTTCACTGACGGGCGACTACATCGGGGCCGTCAGTGGAGAGTAACTTCCACTGACGGGTGACTTAATACGTGCCCGTCAGTGGATATTGACTGACTTCCACTGACGGGCGCCTCTATGTGCCCGTCAGTGATGGTTCCACACTACTTAACTGGGACTTTGTGAAATTTTCAATCAAATCGACTCGCGCGTTCCAGCAGCGAACTAGCAGCGAGCCCTAGCCCCGCCGCCAGGCTGCCGCACCGCCGCCCGAGCTCCCGTCCACGCCACGCTCGTTCCCCCCGTCGGCGCTGCTCCTTCCTCCTCCCTCATCGCCGCCGGCCTTGCGCCGCCGCCCCGGGCCCCCAAGCACCTCCCCGAGCACTGGCGCCGTTGACCTCGTCGTCCTCAATCGCCTCCCCGAGCACTGCCGCCGTCGGCGTCCTCCTCCCCGAGCACCGCCTTGGTTGCCGGTCGTGTTGCTCAGCTGCACCCGACGCCGCCGCTGTCCACTGCCACTGCCAGTCCCGTTGCTCAGTTTGCCATATGCTCTCTTCTTCCCCCCTTCCATCTCCTTATCTCCTTCTCAAATATGTACTGTGATGATCCAAATAACCATAACGCAATTCTCCAATTGGCTCACTATCTTCTTCCTATTCTTTTGCTGTGCACTGTGATTGTAATACCCAGATTCGATAAGTAGAGTTTGCTCCGCATTCATGCATACATGGCATCATCACCACCCACACCTTAATTAAACTTAGTTGCATATCAACTTCGCTTTATAGAATACGTTAATATCTCATCCTCGTGGATAATCGTTGCAAACACCAATCAAATTATTTGAAGTAATCCAACTAACAATGTCAAAACACCAATCAACTTATTCGAAGTAGTTGAATTTAAAATGTCATTAATAAGGGTGGTGGAGGTCATCGAACACTTTGGTGAATCCCCGTCCCTAAACCTAAAACCCTAAAGGAGCTGGAATTAGGGTTTCGACGATAGAACAAATTTCAGTGGATGCCAACCTCCCAAATTTCACAAGTCATTTCAAAAGTGGAAACCCTAGCCCCTTGCTAAGTTTCAAGATTTCTGAAGTAGTCGAAACCTAGTTTCTGCTCAAAACCCTAATCCGGACCCTAATTTAAATTTGAACTGGACCCCCATTCAAATGAGCTCCAAATCGACCCAAACTTCCACAGCAGCTCAAGAATAAAGATTAGAACCCCCTGTAAAAATTTCACATTATTTGGAGCAAAATACGCACATAAAATAACGTGGGGAAAGGTTCTGGTTTCAGAAATTAAAAAGAAAAATAAAAAAAAACCCTAAAGCTAATCGGGCCAGCGGCCTGCTCGGCCGGCCCAGCTGGCCGGCCCACCTTCCCCGCGCGCGCGTCTCTCCCCTCCGCTCCCGCTGACAGGCCGGCCCCGCCTGTCAGCTCCCGCCCTCTCACTGCCGCGCCCCGGGCCCGCGCGTCAGCACCTCCCCCTCCACGTCGCCGCCGGCCAGAGGCCGAGCGGGGCGGCGCCCCCCTGTTCCGACCGGCGGTCCGAAGCCTTCGCCGCCCTATAAAACCGTCGTCCCGACAGCATTCCTCCTCCCCTCCTCGCTCCACCAGAAACCCTAGCCTCCCCTCCCTTCTTCTCCAAGCCCGAGCCTTCTCCTCCCTCTCCGGTCCCGAGCTCCGGCGAGCAATTGCTCCACCTCCAGTAAGCTTCGACTCCCATTTTCTTGCTTCCAAGCATGCCCGAGCTCTCCTTCATCTCCCCCTCCCTTTTCTTCTCCAGATCTGAGCCGCAATCCCCCTCAACGCCGTCTTCGTCTCCAAGTCCGACCGAAGACTCCGGCGAGCTCCCGAGCACTCTCCGGTCCCCTTTCCTTCCCATTTTCTTCAGCCCTAGCTTCCTTTCTTCCTCCTAAACCTTCCCCTCCCCTTTTCCTCGCAGGTCTGTGCCCAGAACTTCTTGACGTCGACAACCAGAAGCTCCCCGCCGCTCCTCCCCGTCGCCGACCCCCTTCCCGGCCTCCTTCCTCCTCCCCGACCACCGAGACGTGCTCAGGGTGAGCCTCTGATCCTCCCCGGCGTCTCCCCGTGTCCAACAGAGCCCCGGAGGCAGCTCCGACGAGCTCTCCGGTGAGCCACCGTGTCGGAGCTTCGTCTCCGGCCAGTCCCGAGTAGAAGGAGAGAGGGAGAGAGTATGGGGCCGCCGCGTGTCATGCTCGGGTTGGTCCTCCGACCACCCGAGCCACTGACCGATGGGCCCCGCGTACTGCTGACGTGGTTTAAGGGGTAGGATCCCCGGGTAGCTCTCGGGTGCACGTTAGATTTTCAGATCTGGTCGGGTAGGGTTAGGGTAGCCGTAGCAATTAGGGCTAGGGTTGTTTAGGGCAGGTTTTGACTAGAATTTCAAACTTGCATAACTTTCAAACCACTCGGCCAAATTTGAAAATTTTTATATATTTGGAAACCTCAGGAAAAACTCTACAAGATGGCTGAATCAAAAGTTAATTTTGAGTACATGCATCCGCTGGTATCTAGGGTAGAAGTTTAGTGGTTGTCGAGGGTCAATAAACCCTAGAATTGCGACCCTAACTCCGATTTCGACGAGCCTTGTAGTTCTGGAAATCTTGTGTGATATCCTACGACTTAGAGCAACTAGAATTCCAGTAGGGTCACATGCATGGTAGGATATATGTGGTTAGCCCCCTTATCGTCGTCGTCATCGATAAACCCTAACTCAATGTTCGTAGCTCCAAACCGAATGATTCCAATTACGTTAGTCTTATGTTCCTGAACACTTGCAAGCTGTACATAATGAGATGCATGACACCCCAACCTAAGCAACAACTTTAAAACCCTAGCTCATAATCGGATAACCCTTAGACACATATGCCAGTTAGGGCCATCATGTAGCCTTCACAAGCTCGAGTTGCGAACCCTCGCCAACTTGCACCCATAACATCAGCACATTTGTTAAACGCTCAATTACTTGCATTAATCTTCATGCATACATGCCGAACCTTAATATTTTCCTTATCGTTTCTTTTCCGGTTCTTCGTATTGCTTATAAAAGAATCTGAAGAGGAAGACCACCAGGCTTACAGCTCCCCGCAAGACCAGGAACAACCCGAATCAGGCAAGCAGAGCTTGTTGCACCCTCTTATTGCCTATTATTTACTTTACGCACCTATATGCCAATGTGTGGAGTGTTGCTAAGAAAATGTGATCGAGTCGGTTAACTAGCATGTAGGATGTGTTGTAGTGTGTGTCCAGTTATGTTTGGAATAAATTGATGAACTAAATACTCGAACCTAAGGTAAGATGTGAGAGCCGAAGGTAAAAGGGTCAGCTGGATAAAGTTGGTATCACTGGAGGAGCATGTTGCGACCAGGTGTATGGAGGGTTTCGTCGCGATACCAACCTTGAGGCAACTCCAGTGTGGCTACTTCCCTTATCACCGCGTGGACGTTGCCGAGGTCAACACTAGGGTATGTCGGATGGTAAGCCTAATTTTCGCTTGGAGTCTTGCAACCTCCAAGGTATAATGCTCTCGAATGCCGGTAGTGGTTGTATCGTCGGAACGGTCCGAGAGATTGAATAAGTTTATTGTGCTTGATGGTTAACTTTGGAGTGGAGCTATGGGCTGTCCCCAAATTGGTTGGAAAGTTAGTTACAGGAATGTGTTGGTAGCGTGACTTTGGTCTGTTGGTCGCTTGAGTATTATGTTATCTATCTGGTCCTCCCCTCATGTTATTTGTGTTATGTTTTTAAATTAAGTACATTGTTACTCTGAGAAGCATTCATGTTTAATTGCTGTTGTACTAGTATGAGTAGGACATTTAATCAAGCACGGATAAGTCTTGCGAGTACGTTCGTACTCACCCAGGTTATTCCTGGAGCTTGCAGGTGAGCCGGTGGTTGAGGACTATTTTGATGATGCCTGAAACGGTTGTTTCCTCGGTTAGTTAGTCGATCTCTGGGATAGGTCGTGGCTTTTGTTCAGCGGTCACTATGCCGCTGTGGGACTCATTTACCTTGTTTCCGCTGTCGTTTAACTTCTCCGTACTCGGATATGTTTTCGGTTATGGCCGAATGATGTAATATGTTGTTCCATCGTGGGCAGTTACTAGTAATATCATATTTGTAGAGCTTTGTTGTGGTATCCGAGTTGTTATTCCAGGCTGCCCTTACGCAATGCGTGTATGATGTGAAGCGTTTTGGGTATGCCGTGAAGGGTTACGGTTGTACTGGTTGTTACCAGGTTGGGCAGGAATCGGTTGAGTGACCCGCTGGCTGAGATGCTATGCCGGCCAGGCAGGGTGTGGGTGTTCTACCGGGCTTTCGAGCGACCCACTAGCCTTCGAGCTAGGTTAGGGTGTGGGTAGAACTGCCGGGCTCCTCCGACCTTGTTTTGCCTGGTAGTAATTGGGAACGACTCTAAACCTTCACCGGATTATGGAATCGTATGTGGTTCTGGGGAGATTGGTCGCTTCTGGCAGGCTCGCACGTGGCGGGTGTCGGATCATTCTGTCTTGGTGCGTACGGTGCAGGTACCGTGCCACCGGGCTGACGAGTCCTTCGGTCCTTGGCGACTTCGCGTTCCCTTAACCATATGCAATTCCGGGTCCGTGACAGTGATGAGATATGGATGGTGATGAAAAAGAAAACAAGTCCACAATACTTCAGAACCGTAATGCACCGTAATGCTACTGACGAAATGACTAAGTTTGCACCGTAATACTTCAGAATAAGTGCAGATTGCTCATGCTGCCAAATACTTCCAAAGGAACGGAAATCTTCCTAACAAGGCTTTCCATTCATATCACTCCAGTCCAGAGGAAAGAGAGATGGTCTCAATTCCATCCTGAACTGAGAAATGATTACTTGTTGCTTTCATGCACTGATATGTGATGTGTACTTTGCGTGCTTGTGGAGTTTGATCCTAGAATTTTGTGCTATATTTGATACATCTGGCCATGAAAGCATGATTCTTCTTATCAATCAGATTATTAAACAAGAAGAATAGATACAACTATGGTCTGATTTATTTCCTAATATGCTGTGATAAGGTCAGATGCTTTACTTGATTCTTAGCCTACTATGATAAGGACAGACTGTTAAGAACAGATGCTACATGTGTATGCTCTTTTAATGCAGATTATTAACTAAAAGAACAGAGGCTTATAGCCAAATATCTGTGATGATTTTATCTGAGAAAATAGAATAGAGAAGGGTATTAATCAATGCATTTTAGTTTTGTATAGTTCTTGTGTATGTATGAGGAGCAATAATGCTTGATGGGTTCTATCATGAGTTACCCAGAGTTAGCATGTTAGATTGTACATTGGTCTGAATAATTAGTTCGTGAATTGTATACGAACCAAATTTAACAATAATCCTTAATGTGAAATGGCAAATGAGCGATCTGAGACACAAAATGAACATCTGTTAATCAGGAGTTATTGTACAAAACAGAGCTATTCTACTTGTTCTTTTCATGGATCCGGTCATGTGCGTTTCTTATTTCATCTGAGCTGTTTGTTGCTGTGTTTGAATTATCTCATGTGCTTGAGGAATATTCACCCTTGTTGAAGTCCAGTTTTCCTAACTCCTATGTAATTAGCATCTAAAGAAATTCTTTCAAACAGCTGCGATTAATCGGAAATGGACTCGTCGTCAACCCGGGAACTAGCCCGCGTAGATGATGACGCCCCGCCCCGAACAGCCCCTGAGCCGGCCAGTGTAGCTGCCGTCGAGCCAGCCAGTGTAGCTGTCGTCGAGCCAGCCAGTGTAGATGCCGTCGAGCCGGCCAGCGTACCTTCAGCACCAGCACCTCCCTTGGCGCGACATGAAGAGAGTGCATCTGGCTCGCCTGACGATTCTCGGTCTAGTGAGTCGGGATCGGAAGAAGAGGCGGCGCCCGAGCAAGCACCATCGAAGCCGAAGAGACGGTACAACCCTAGAGGAGGGTGAAAGGACCGAGATGCCGACTAGAGGGGGTGAATAGTTGGCTTATAAAATTTCCCTCTTTTAATCTTTTGTTTAAATTGTCAGATCAACTTCACAAGTTAATAGTGGACAGCTGTGACACAAGTGCGTGACACAGGTGGAAACTATGTGTAAATTAACACACAGCTATCACACAGGTGGAAGACACCGGTGAAGAGTTAACCTAACACAGGTGCTCTACTTAGACTGCCTGTGACACAGGTGCTGACACAGGTGAATACAAGTGAATGAAGCAACTGTGTAACAGATGATCACACACAGGTATAAAGGTAATCTAGCACAGGTGAAAAGGTAAACTTAGCAGATCAAGTCTAAGAGACACAAGCAAGCAAGGATAAACAGATATGCATGCAATACAAGGAAGTAAAGGAGACTCAGGGGTTTTTCACCGAAGTTCCCAACTCTTTACAGAGAAGGTACGTCTCCGTTGGAGAGACCACTCCTAAGAGCTGGCCAGCACTAAAACGTGCTTCTTCTCCG
Organism: Stipa capillata; assembly: GCA_019208055.1. NCBI lineage: Eukaryota > Viridiplantae > Streptophyta > Magnoliopsida > Poales > Poaceae > Stipa > Stipa capillata. The sequence goes on from JAGXJF010001686.1 coordinate 309,330, forward strand.
AGTACCTGATCCTTCAGGACTCTTCCTTTTGCTTGTGGAGATCCTTTTGCCTTGCAGTAGGTAGACCTCAGAACACCTTCACAAACTACTGGTTCAGCCCACACAAGCTTGGGTGATACCAGCAACTCCTACACCCATCTAGGAGTAGACAAACTCCAAGAGTAACAGATGATGCAGCAGCAATCTCTTGGAGGAACCTTTGCTCGTGCTCTAGCTCACAAACTCACTCGAACTAACCCTTAGGCTCTTGGCTCTTGTGGAGTGGTTGGAGGCTTTGCAACGGTCGTATGTGAATCACTAATTTGAGCAAGGTTGAGGACAGAGTCCTCCCCTGGTCCCCTATATATAGGGTCCTCAGGCACCTGACCGTTACCCTGTTGCCACGTAGGATTAAGTGAGCCACCGGTGTCAACCACCGGTGACACAGCTACACACTACGCCCAACTGTACCCGGCTCAGGCAGACCGACACCTGTGTCACTAGCGGCACACACAAGTGAACCCTTAGCTGATAGCCACACTACTCAGCCCGGTCCTAGCACATGACATGCCCTCAGCATACTTCAAACTCTAATACCTATAAGGAGAGAACCTCCGACAGACTCCTGACATAGCAGACGGCCCTATCGCAGTGCAAGTACCTTAGCATTTACAAGCTCTCCCCTGGTACAGAGATGTACCTGAGTCATAGAGCGGAAGACCACCTGTGACACAGCTGTGTCACACAGGTGCCTAAAGCTCTAGGGTTTTCACTGTTAGTACTGCAGAGCACTAACACAAAACAGCTTCATACTTTGTGCAAAGCTATTGACACAGGGCAATTGACCTCAAAGCACCAATCCCCTTGACCAACACTCTGAGCAATGAGCAAGGTTCCCTTAGACAACTGCTACTGTTTCATCCCTCTTGATAGTACAGGGTGATTCCTATGGACTCAAAGAAACTAGCAAATCTAGGCTTTACCTGCCACCAACTGAAATCAGGCCCTTGACGCATCAAGCCACCATCACCTTGCTTGCATCTCCCTGCACAGCACCAGCTTCTTCTCAGCTGTGACACAGCTGCCTAGCACAGCCATCTCTTTGTCCTTGAAACCACCTTGTACCCTTTTTGGTGGCCATCCTTCTCTGGATAACCCTTCTTCATGGAACCTGTAAATTCTGCTTACACTCAATGTAAACATTACATTCCAGTTTAGGTTGCCATTAACCATCAAAACCATATTAGGGCCTAGATGATCTTTCAATCTCCCCCTTTTTGGTGGTTAGTGGCAACCCAAGCTTCACACATTCAAATATATAGAATTGGAATATTGAAACATGTGTATGTTGATAGAATATACTCCCCCTGAATCTGTGCATAAAAGATTTGGTTAACAAGAGATGCACAGTTTACAAGTTTTAAGCATGGGAAGTATTTTCTGATGACTTGCATTCTTATCAGTTTAGATATGTTGGATGAATGATCAGAGCATTATATTCCTTATCATTTTCACTATCTAACTGAAGCAGATACTGATAATTAATCAGAGCAAGTCATATCAAACATATGTATATCAGAGCACAAAACATGCAAGACATGCATCAGAGCATTTGATATGTATATCAAAGCATGACAGACATGTATATATCAGAGCATACATATGTATAACAGAGCAAACTATGTATCTGAGCATTCACACATGTTTGACAGAGCAAAATGTGCATCAGAGCATACCAAACATGTGTATATCAGAGCATTCCAACATATAAGAATGAGCATACGAATGCATAAGACATGTATCAGATCAAAAGATTTGCATAAAAGATACAATGTTATCAAGACATAAGATACAGAAGAAGAACCAAGTCTTGATACATCATTTTGAAAATAATTTCCCAATGCTCTCCCCCTTACACCATTTTCTTCTCTCCCCCTTGCTCCCTTGCACCACTCTACTCTCTCCCCCTTTGACACTAAAACACCCAAAAAGGAATATAGGAGGAAGAGATGCTTCAAGAAGACTTGCTCTTCAGCAGCTGAATAACCTCTGAGAGCTGGTTGGACATATCTGAGAGCTGAGATTGAACTTGAGCCATGTTGGCTTTCAGATGAGAGATCTCTTCTCGAAGCTGGCGACTTTCTTTACGCAGAGCAGCAAATTGAACTGGCATGATCTTGTTCTGATAAGCTCTGGCAGGGTCTGAGGAGGGATCATCATCATCATCAGCTGAGTCTGGCATAGATGCAGCAGCTGTGGCACCGGTGGGAGCTTGGCATGGAACAGGTGATGACCTTGGAGGAGCAGTTGGAGCAGCTGTGTGACTGGGAGATGACACAGCTGGTCCAGGAGAGTCTCCAAATAATGCAGGGATTGCAACCTCATCTGGATTATCATCTGCCTGAGGTCTAAGCTGGGTTTTGATAGTCTTCACAGAGAGATCAAGTGTAGAATCCAGAAGACCTGTTCTTTGAAGGATCATGTACATGATGTACGATCCATACCTCAGCTTAGCCTTTTTGTCCTTGGTGACAGCATCTATCTCATGAAAGATGTATCTTGCTACATCAAAGTGCTGATTCTTAGCTATATGCACCAATATCTGCCAGGTTGCATTGTAGACAGCATCTGTGTTTCCCCCTTTGGGTTGAAGAGTGACATTAAGAATCTTGATCAGATGCTTGGCTGTGATGGTTATACCCTTGAAATAGACATGATCTGAAGGGGCTTTGGCAGGGAATCTGAAGTTCCTTGGATAGAATTTTCTTCTCACTTCATTAGGAACTGGTGCAAGCTTGAAAAGATTTGGCATGCCTGGTTCCAGAGGGGCATGCATTAAGCTGTTGAACTCTGGAGCTGTGATTGAAAGAAGTTGACCTCTTGTCTTCCAGAGCATAACATCCTGATTCTCCTGTTCTATCCAAACTGTGGCATAGAACTCCTTGATGATCTCAGGATCATAATCTTGCTGGAGATTGCATAAGAATTCAAGACCTGAGGCTTGGATCAGAGAAGGAACTGCTCTCAGTCTTGAATCTGTCATAGCTGACCAGTCTATGGTCTTGCAATCCACAAATCCTTTTGAGGCAAGAATCTCATGGTATACACCCCTTTGATGATCATTGTGGAATCTGGGGTCTGAGCAAGTTGGAGCTATAAACTCCTGATCTTCAGAGAAATATGGGTTTGTTGACCTCATCTTGATGAATGAACTTGGTCTCATTGAGGCAACTTTGCTCTTCGATCTCTTGGGATCACTCTTTGGCAATTTCTTGGCAGCAGCTCTGGAAATGAATTGCATCTGGTTGGCCTCAGTCCTTAGAGCATGAGAAAAGATGTAATGATATTTTTCTTCCATGTCTTCTTCTCCAACTGAGTGACTGGGAGAGCTGTCCTCATGTTCTGCCACTGCTTCCTCTTCTTCTTCTTCTTCAGCTTCTTCTGCTGATTTGGCACTTGGAGATGACTCTCTGCCTGATAATCTTCATCAGAATCAGCTCTGGCTGCCCTTGGCCTTGGAGGAGTCACAGACACACCTCTTCCATCATCAGATGAGCTTTCTGAGCTATCTTCTTGCTCAGCTGACTTACTGACCTGTGTCACAGGTGATGACACAGGTGCGTGAACTGACTGAGCTGGGTCAGCTGGCAGTGGCACAGGTGATGGAGACCGGTGAGAGTCTTGGGCCTGAGCTTCTTCTCCTGCCTGAGACACAGCTGGTTGAGACAGCTGTGGACTTGTTGGTTTCTGCAGCCACTGGAGACACTACTGAAGCTGGTCTTGGAGATGAAGGCGCTTGAGCCTTTGGTGCAGCTTGTTCTTCAGCTTCAGAGACTAGAAACTGAGAAGGAGACATTGGTTTCTGAACATCCAGGGTGGAAATAGATTCAATGCTGGTTGAACTCTGAGATTTTCTTCCTTTCCTCTGGTATGTCTGTAGACAGGACTTGCCTGGGCTAGCCACCTGTGTCACCGGTGGTAGCATCTCCTTCTTGATTTCTTGAAGAGCTTGCTTCTGTTGATCCAACTGATCTTTGAGAGATGGCTTAGAGCTCTGGGTTGTTTCGGAGATTATTTCAACCTCAGGTTCTTGTTCAGGCTTCTTTGCAGCAGGCTCCTCAGTGATTTCCACTGTATTAGATCTCTTTCTCTTTGGAGCTGATGGAGCTGGAAGTGCAACTGGAGCTGGAAGAACAGCTAGGGGAGCATCAGCTTTAGGAATAGGAATGGCACCAGAAAGCATCCCCTGCTTGGTCTTGAGCTCAGTACGCAGAGCTTGTTTCTCAGCACCAGGAGGTGTCCGTACTATCTTTCCAAGCAGGTCATTAATCTCCTGAGCAAGAATTCTTTCAACATCAGCCCTGCTGAGCCCTGGTTTGTGTATAGTTTGAGCTGGAGGAGGTTTTCTGAAATCTGCAGATAGTTGACCCCTCTTGAGTCTGATCTCAGCCATTAGATATTGTTTGTCAAGCCCACTTGAGGAATTTGCTTTCTTCTGCAGCTCTTCTATCTCATAAATTAGATGCCTATCTCTGGCATCAGTTTTAGATAAGCTCCTCTGATCCTTAGACCCTTGCAACAAGCATTTTGTTGAGAGCTTATCCTGCTTTTCAAGGATTTGCTTTCTGATTTCAACTGCAGCATCATGAGAAGATGTTGATTGCAACTGCTTGTGCAATCTGCAATTTCTCTTAAGAGTTCCTTATCTTGTTCTGTTGGAACAGGAATGCACATTGAAACAGGCCTTGCAGCCTCTGAAAGCTCAAAGCTTTTAGCAGTATAGATAGTGGTCAGCTTTTTCTTGGTTTCTTCATCTGTTTCTTCTCTCATCTGAGCTGCTAACTTATCCATTCTTCAAGGATTATCTGATCATGCTCAAGATCTTCTTGAGACACTTTAGGCGGTGGAGTAGGTTCCCTGATTGTGAGTGTGCCTCTTGGCAACACTACATCTTCAATGGATGGCTTTGGGGTTTTCTTTGCTAGCTTCTTGCCTTTCTTGGCAGCCTCTTTTCCCAAAGAAGTGTGCTCAACTGCAGCTGAGGACCTTGTCCTTTTGGTTGGAGCACGCTGAGAACCTCAGCTTTAGAAGCAGCTGCCTTCTTTCCAGCAGCTACTCTCTGCCTGTATGCCCTTTGCTTTGCTCTTCTTTTCTCTGCAGCCTCCTCTTTTGTCTCAGCCTCTCTCTCTCTTGATCTGAATCTGAGATGACAAAATCTTTTGGAGAATCCTCTGGATCAGACCATTTCATACCACTGTCAGCTCTCTCAGAATCTGAAGACATCTGTAGAAACAAGATAGATAAGAGAGAAGTAGGTAAGAGGTGTTCATTTGATGCAGAGTAATAGCTGTGTTAGACACCTGTGTTAGGATGGGAAGACACAGGTGAGGACTTAAGGCTTTACCGAGGTCTTAGCCTGTTGAATAGGCGCACCTGTGTGACAGGTGAGACCCTAGCGGTGACACAGCTATGTACGGGGGCGGACAGCAAATTCATGAAATTTTGAGTTTGACAATGATTTGCTGGTTGATTTCAGTTTGGATGAGTTCTAAAGATTGCACAAGAGTAAGACCAACCCTAATATGGACCAATGCGCTACTGGATTAGGCTATCAAGACCTAGACCATGGACTGAGCGCAAAGAAGGGTTTTGCAGAGGCTTACTTTGATCGAGATTGAACTTTGCTGCGGAAGAATCGACGTTAGAGTTCCACGGATAGCTTCCTCCAACTTGTTGAAGAAATTTCGAGGGCGAAATCGGTGAAAACGACGAGAACTCGAAAAATTGACGCACGGCGGAAGTTTTGGGTATGGGAGTTCGAAGCGGTTTCTGTGTGGACGCAGCAACTCTTTATATAGGCCGGAGGTTATAAGGTGGCTGTGTCACAGCTGACATAAGGACCTGTGACACAGGTGAAAGAGATGTATACCCTGGCCTATGGGATTTTGAAAGCATTCACCTGAGACACAGCTGGGAGACTCAGGTGGCAAGTATTTTCATCTAGTGAACACCAAGATGGATTGATTTAGATGAGAAAGAAAGCATTAGCACTATCAGAGAGTCCTTAAGTGATCTTCTCAGTGTCAGCTTGCCAGAAAATCAATCAAGCAAAGCTCAAGCTGACATGAGTTGATCTAGATAAAAACTTGTACACATAAGAGTGTACTTTACAGACTATAAGATATGATTTCAGTATGATGCAATGCACACACCTGTGAGACAGGTGAGTGACACAGGTACAATGATGCAAATGACTGAGATGAAATCACATCAGCTAGACACCAAGCCAAACCTTTTATTGCAGGTTAGAGACATCAATGATATTCAATTCACTCCTCAGGGCACAGAATCTAGTTTCATCTAAGGGCTTGGTGAATATATCAGCTAATTGTTTTTCAGTCCTTACATGGCACAGCTGTATATCTCCTTTTTCTACATGGTCTCTAAGGAAGTGGTGCCTCACTTCTATGTGTTTGGATCTTTGGTGATGTACTGGGTTGTTGGCTAACTTGATTGCACTTTCATTATCACAGAAGAGGGGTACTTGATTAAAAGATATGCTGAAATCTTTCAAGGTCTGCCTCATCCATAATAATTGAGCACAACAACTACCAGCAGCTATATACTCAGCTTCTGCAGTGGAAAGGGCTACTGAGTTTTGTTTCTTGGATGACCAGGACACTAAGGAATGCCCTAGAAATTGACAAGTACCTGAGGTGCTTTTTCGGTCAACCTTACATCCTGCATAGTCACTATCAGAATAGCCAACTAGCTCAAAATTTGCACCTTTAGGATACCACAAGCCAAACCCTGAAGTATGAATTAAATATCTCAGAATCCTGCGGACTGCCACTCTGTGACAATCCTTAGGGTTAGCTTGGAATCTAGCACACATGCAAACACTAAGCATAATATCAGGCCTAGATGCACACAAGTAAAGCAAAGAACCTATCACGGATCTAAATTCTTTCTGATCAGCAGACTTACCTTTAGTGTTCAGATCCAGATGGCCATTAGTTTGCATGGGAGTGTGTATACCTTTTGCATCCTTCATGCCAAACTTGGTGATGATGTCTTTGGTGAACTTTTCTTGTGAGATGAAAGTACCTTCCTTCAGTTGATGGATCTGAAGTCCTAGGAAGTATTTGAGTTCTCCATCCAAAGACATCTCAAATCTCTTGGTCATCAGCTTGCTAAACTCTTCACTCATGGAACGGTTAGTACTGCCAAATATTATGTCATCGACATAAATTTGGCACACAAATAATTCTTTTCCATTTCTTTTAGTGAATAGATGTCACGGACCCGGGAATCACATATGACTAAGGGAACGAATGGTCGCCAAGGGCCGAAGGACCAGTCGACCTGGTGGCACGGTACCTGCGCCGTACTCACTGAGGCGGAGTGATCCGACACCTGCCCAACGCAAGCCGGCCGGAAGCGACTAAACTTCCCAAAACCACATACAATTCCCTGACCCGGTGAAGATTTAGAGTCGTTCCCGAATTCTACCACGCAAAGCAAGATCGGAGGAGCCCGGCGATTCTACCCACACCCTAACCTAGCTCGGAAGCTAGTGGGTCGCTCGAAAGCCCGGTAGAACGCGCTCATACCCTGCCTGGCCGGCACAGCATCTCAGCAAGCGGGTCACTCAACCGATTCCTGCTCGACTTAGTAAAAAGAGGAACGGCTGTAACTCTTCACGACATACCCATACACTTCATATCATTCACGCACTGTGTATGAGCAGCCTGAATAACAACTTGTATATCACAACAAAGCACTACAATACGATAATACTATTAGCTGTCCACGTGGGGACCCATTAAATTTTACATCAGTCGGTGATAACCAAAAACATACCCAACTAAGAAACGACTAAACACAGTGGAAGAAGTTTTAGTGAGTCCCACAGCGGCGTATCGGCCGCTGACCAAAAGTCATAACCTATCCCATGAGTCGTTAGCCAACCAAGAAAACCGGAAGCTAGGCGGTATTGAAGTAATCCTCGACCACTGGCTCACTTGCAATGATCTAGGAATATCCTAGGTGAGTACGAAGGTACTCACAAGACTTATTCGTGCTTGATTAGATGTCCTACACATGCTAGTATAGCAATAATTAAACATGGTGCAAGTTGAGCTAACGAGATTACAGCAAAACATGGTATGAATAGCAACAAGGGAGGAACACAGCAACTCCCACTTACAGTCCAGATCTCAAATAATTCCCAATACGAACATGAGCACATCAACCATAACATTCCAAGTTGTTTGGGGACAGCCCACGCCCATCTAATTTAATCACCCCCTTGGACCGTCCCGGCAACTCCAACTACTATGGGAAATATCGAGTGCTCCCCACTCAGAGGTTGCAAAGCTCTAGTGAGCGAGACTTGCCATCAGATACCCCATAGTGGTGCGTCCGGCGGCGACCATGAGTGTTCTCAACCTAACACATATTCATTCCAATCAATCTCTCGATCCGTCACCGGCCGTACCACTACCATAGATATAATGAGTGCTCCTCACTCAGAGGTTGCAAGGCTCCAAGTGACCGAGACTTGCCATCAGATATACCCATAGCGGTGACTTCCGCTGACGTCCACGCGTGACAAGAGGAGTACTACGATGGAGCTGGCCTCAGAGGGGTATAGCGACAAACTCTCCTTACACCTGGGTCGCATTCATAACACCAGATATACCCATCGTATCCATCGTGCACCTACCCTCTTCGGCTCTCACATCTCACTTTTAATGGTTCCAAGTTGATAGGGCGTCAAGTTAAAATTCTCAACCATCACAGAGAAATAACTTCTAAGAACCATCCTAAGCAGTTCCAATCATAATCGCTAATCAAACATCCACACATTACTAGTAGTCAGGCATGTAATAGAATATAAGAAATGCAACAAGTTCTGCTTGCCTTGGTCGTAGGATTCCTGATCTTGCGTGAGATCGTGAGCCGGGTGATCTCCTGCTTCGGGCTCTGGAGCGAGCAAAACGCGATACCGGAAAATAACAGTAAAGGATATTTAAAAACCAGCATGTATGCATGAATGAGTTATGCGAGATGCATGTGTCTAAAGTGACTAGTAGGTGCCAAGGAGCTACAATTATGTGCATGACTTTAATTTAGCTTCTCGGGACTATATGTACTACTAAGCATGCATGCATGACCTTCTTATAATGCAATGGTGAATTAAGGTTAACACCATTAGTGGCGGGGCATGGCAAAAGTGTTACGCATGTTAGTATCGTGCAAGTAGTGAAATTCATGAGTTCAGCACAATGGAAAAGCTCACAATTTGGAGCTATGAATGTCGCGTTAGGGTTTGCCGGTCCGCGGCGAAAGGGAAACTAACGAACCCCTACATAACCTACTGTGCATGTGCTCAAATTGAAATTTTGATTCATCCAGATTGTAGAGAATTTCGAGAGCTTTCCAAATATGTAAAATTTAGCAAATTTGGAGTTACGGTTCAAAAGATATGAGCATTTAAATTTTCATACAAAAATTAACCCTAAACAGATAAAACCCTAATTGCTACATGCACCCAATGCTATCTCTCTCTCTCTGCTTCGGTTCTAACCCTGCTAAACCCACCCGAGTTCCTATCCCAAAATCCTAACTCATAACCGCACCTACTGGCCCGTGGGCCCTACTTGACAGCCGGAGAGGACTCATCAGCCAATCAAGGCTCGCCACGCGTCCCATCCCCATCTCTCCGCTCTCTCTCTCTCTTGTCTCCCTCTGCTTCGGCCAAAGAGGCAGCTCGGGCGGCGGAGCTCCACCGGAGCACTCGCCGGAGTTGGCTTCTGGGCCCGGCTGGGCTCAGGAAGGTGGCAGAAGGAGCCAGGAGCTCACCGGGGGGCTAGTGTCGACGAACGGGAAGACGAAGGTGGTCGGGGGAGGGCTGGCGACGGTGGGGAACGTCGAGGAGGCTCGGTCGCCGGCGATGAGGCTGCTCCGGTCGTAGATCTGCGAGATGGAGTAGACGAAGGGGTTAGGCAGGGGGAGGGGGAGCTCGAGGAGGGGAAGATGGAGCTCGGGAGGGACCAAGACGGCGGCGATTGCTTGCCGGAGCTGTGATCGGCGACGGGGAAGACGACGGCGCAGCTACGGAGCTCGGGCTCGGGAGTACAGGGAGCTAGATCTAGGGTTAGGGTTAGGGAGTGAGGGGAGAGCGGGGGAAGGCTGTCGGAAGGGCCCTTTTAAAGGGCGGCGGTGGCTCGGACCGCGCTGGTCGGAACAGGGGCACCGCCCTCCTCCGCCAGCGGGCGACGGCGACGTGGAGGAGGAGTGCTGGCAGGTGGGGCCCGGCGACAGAGAGAGAAGGCGTGAAGTGAGGCTGATGGGCGGGGCCCGCTGCCAGGGGAGAGGAGGACCGTGGCGGGGTTGGCGGGCCGGCCGACGCAGCCCAATAGGCCTCGGCCTGCTTCCCTTTTTCTTTTTCTTTTAGTTTATTCTTTTTCTTTAATACCAGTGCTATTCCAGGCGTCATTTTATGTGTAAATTTTGCTCCAAAAATTCTGAAATTTTTACAGAAGGTTGAAAACATTATGGGAGGCCTACTGTAGAAGTTTGAAGTTATTTGGAGCTGGTTTGGCCTAGGTTTGCATTCAAATTTGAGTTAGGGCTTGATTCGAGTTTGAATTGTGGCTAGTCTTTAAACATCTCCACAAATTTTGAAATTCGGCAAGGGGCTAGGGTTTTTATCTTTGAAGCTATTTAGGGAATTTGGAGACTTTTCATCCACTAGAAATTCCCCTATTCTCCTAATCCTAATTCTAGCTCTTTCAGAGTTTGGGGTTAGGGACGAGGGTTTCATCGAGGTGTTCAATAGCTTCCTCCACCTCTATCGATGACTTTGTTATGTGAAAACTCAAATAAGTTGATTAGTGTTTGCAACTTTGTCCCTCGAGGATGAGATATGTACATATTCTATAAAGTATCATCATATGGTATTTTAGTTTTAGCAGGGGGTGGGTGTGGGTTTTCATGCATGAATATGATGACATGTATGCATGAATGCGAGGCAAACCCTAATTGTCGAATCTGGGTGTTACAAAACCTACCCCCCTTAAAAAGATCTCGACCCGAGATCTCTAACGTTTGGCAAACAAAGATGGGAGCTCGGTCTTGAGCCAATCTTCCTATTCCCACGTAACTTCACTTTTTAAAGAGGTTGCTCCATTTGATCGAAGATGCAATTTGGGTGTTCCCGATAAGAGAGGTCTTTCTGCAGTTCTTCCATCTTGGGGTCAAGGAGGGGTTACAATACGCCTGCTGGTCTCTGATGCTCAACCTTGACCAGGTGACCTAAGTCGCACTTTGTAACAAACCGGGCGGGTTCCCGCTTCATTTGGGTCTACCAAGAATAATGGCGAAGAAACGGCCTAGTGCTACCGGGATGGATGGATAGCGAGGATTTGTGTGTTTCAGGGAAGATCAGGTCCCTGGGTTGCTGTTGGCAAGACATGGGGTTACTATTTGACTTCTACACCAGTTCTGGAAGGAGAACAACCAGATCAAGTTATTATTTTCAATGATAACCGTACTCTAGGAGAAGAGGAGTGCGAGGACCTTGCCAGTCCTGCAAATTCAGAATTCAAGATCGTTGGTTTGAGTGAGGGGGGCCATGACGACCAGCTATCTCTGTTCCAACAAGGCTGACGAAGATAGCGAGGGTAGTGACTTCGAAGCAATCGAAGTATCTGTTTATGATTACTTGGGGAGAAAGATCAGGAGTAGGATTGGGGCATCTGAAAGGCTTTCCAGGTTTCATATTCTATTTCACCGAGGCTGCGTGTTGGGTGTTCGATCCTTCCATGGTTGTCTTATCTCGGGAACTCGGTGGCAGGATTCCAACTAGGGTACCCGAAAGATCTTGGGTAGCTAGGATAACGCAGCTGGCAACTTTAATGGGTGGGTTGTGTCTCTTTGGTCCTCGAAACTTGCCACCGCACCGACGGACTGGTGCCATTATGCGTATCCATCCTTTTCTTCTGCTGTTTATCTCTCTCCTCTATTTGATCGTTCGTTCAACTTCCTTACCTCCGTTTTCCCTATACCATTCTTCATACGGGGTTTAGGGTGAGTTATGATATGAAACATTCTTGATTTGGCTGTTAAGCTAGATTCTCTAGAATCTTTGTTGTATTTTTCTCAGCAAAAACAAGAAGGTAAAGATTCTTGTAATCAACTAGGTGGTGAGGACTAGGAGATGACAGAGTCCATCGGGCACCATACTTAAGGGTCTTCACGCTCGATCCGGTTCAGGCTTGGAATGGATGAGGATGTCACCCATAGGGATGACCACAAAATGATCGGATTACCCATGGATAGGGGATCCATGAGGTGGAGGAATGCGGAAAGAGGGGGGGGGGCAAGGTTTCCCCCACCTTGGAATGCCCTCGGGTCTGATCCGGTACCATCACATCGGTTAATGATAATCCTCTATCAACCTCCATCTTAACCATCCTTACTGACTAGATTGGTTCTCAACTCCGGATCGGGGATTGCAACTAAGAGAGAATAAGGCAAGGCTAGGAATGGGGCCTAGTTACCATGTGCAAGCTAGCTTAATGCAAAGGGATGGGATGCCCCGGAATCGAAAAGGACGGTGGCGGGAGTTAAGTTAACAGGGAGCATACCCAACACTTCCTCCGGTGTATCCTGCGCTTCTTCGGCGGTGACGTGGTTCACCTTGCCACGGCTGGCGGTTTGAGCTCTATTAGGGGCTGGTCCCCTGACTTGAGGACCTGCACTTGACTGTCCTTGCTGCACCTTGGGGGCAAAAGCATGTCCTGTACGCGGAGCAGTACAACGGTTCGCAAGGTGTCCCTTCTTTCCACAGTTGTAGCACTAAACTTTACTCCAATCCATGGCAGGTTGCGACTGCCCTCCCTGGGGACGAGATTGGAAGCTTTGCTGCTGGGGACGAGGCGCATAACCTTGTGGCCTCTGGGGGTACGTTCCCGCAGGTCGGGGTGGTTGGGGCTGCCATTCCCGCAGTTTCTGGGAGCTATGTCCTACAGATTTTAGCACCTCTCTCTCCTGCTTGCGAGACCTATCGAGGGCTAACTCTTTTGCCTCAATCTTAATGGCCTTGTCTACCAGATGTTGGAAGTCACGCACGTCAACTGCGGCGAGCTTGGCCTGCATCTCTTCATTCAACTTGCCCATGAACTTCTCCACTTTGTCTTCGTCAGAGGAGACTTCTCGAGGTGCATACCGCGCTAAGTGGTTGAACTCATGGAGAAACTCTAGAACAGGCTTCTTTCCTTGTCGGAGGTCACGAAACTCTTTCCTCTTCAGGGGCCATGATACCCGCGGGGATGTGGAATTCACGAAAGCCATTCTGGAATTCAGCCCACATGACCACATGGCCGGGGGCTTGCAGGGCCAAGAAGTTCTCCCACCAGTCTGCGGCAGCTCCCTCCAGGTAGTGGGAGGCGTAGTTGACCCTGTCCTCTTCAGCACACTGGGCCAGCTGAAGCTTCCTTTCAATCGTGCGGATCCAATTGTCCGCTTCAAGGGGGTTATCGGCCCGATCAAAAGTGGCTGGTTGGGTCCTCTGAAAATCAGACAGACTGCCTCTGCCTTGACCACCTCCTGCGCCTAGATGGCACACAAGTTGCTCAAGAATCCGATTCTGGGTTGCCAGCAAGTCCGCTATGCTGGGCTGCTGAGGGGGAGGTGGCACTTCTTCTTCTTCACGCTCACGACGCCCGCGAGCGGCTCCACGGGTTCCAGATGCCATGCTACTGAAATCAGAAGACACCTGATGAGACAAAGGAGTTGGAAACTTGGGAAATCAAGGATATTTCCACAAGGGTATAACAAGGTAACCAAAGATATGGCACATCGTTTCATACATACTTTCACGAGAAAATGAGGCACAAAACAATTGCAAGGAAGGTTGACGCTAAGACACGAATGCATTAATACGATCAATGGGGTTCATAGAAAGGCTGCGGTTTAGATCACTCTTTTAGTGAAATAAACGGGGGTAATGTTCCAAAATTGCAGCCACGGATACCCAATTACAATTCTCCAAAAGATACCCTAAGACCTGGCATTATGGGTTCACCTTACATTCCAAAATACAGATCACACTAAGGACTATATGGAGCTCCTGCACTGCGGCGACGAATCTCATAGGTCTCCAAATCGTCGGGGAGGGGAAGCAGAGTGTGGAACAATGGAATCCCATGTCCATGCGGAGGAAAGACAGTGGGGACACGTCGGGTGCTGCCCGCCAACGTCCTGGAACGTAGAACATCAGGGCGAAATCCAAGCTCTACTCCGCCCACCGACGGGTAGTGGTATTCCCACTGACCGACTTCATAGACCGAGTAGATACCCTCGCCAGTCCAGAAGTGTGGAGGGGGAGCAAAGAAATTTCCTTGGTGCTGTGCGAGCTGCAGGAAGATGAGGAGACGGTGCCGATACCGCCTTACCTCGGAACCACGGGCTCGATACGCCGTGTCCAGGGTTCGGACAAGACGCCCCAAGTGGGCCAAGGCCACATTGGGTTCTCGGGTGAAGTCTTCATATGGCGCCACTTCCTCCATCAGAGGGCGTGACGGGAAGTAGACGAAGGGGCCTTCGGCAAGGCCCGGAAGCTCATGGCGAAGATGACAAATGGCTGAGTAGGCCGCATCCTAGACGGCAGACTCCAACTCGGCTCCATATCCGTTGAAGAAACATGGCTGATGTGGAGGGTCACTGTCACGGGGGTCGATGAACACGCGTGCCCGATACTCATACAGGCCAAACCCTAGGTCGGCTCTATGTATCAGGTACTCCAGGAGGTGTGGGAATCCAAGCTCTCGGAGCATATACAGGAGTAGTTCCGGAAATCCATCAACACCCAGGGCATGGGTGGCATGCATCAGCTGTGGGGAATCCATCTGGCAGAGCAGACAACAGGGTTAAGGTCAGCCACAAACACAAAACCAAAGCGACAGGGAAGGGGTCTCAGAACTAAGAGTGGGGAGGATAAGGAATAAAAAGCAGTCTACTTACTAATTTTAAATATAGGGTTTAATTTGCAAATAGTTTTCTCGACATTGCCGAGTCCTAACTAACGACCACCTGCAATTGGCTTCCTACGGTCAGCTCGGCTCTGATACCAAGCTGTCACAGACCGGGAATCACATATGACTAAGGGAACGAATGGTCGCCAAGGGCCGAAGGACCAGTCGACCTGGTGGCATGGTACCTGTGCCGTACTCACCGAGACGGAGTGATCCGACACCTGCCCAACGCAAGCCGGCCGGAAGCGACTAAACTTCCCAGAACCACATACAATTCCCTGACCCGGTGAAGATTTAGAGTCGTTCCCGAATTCTACCACGCAAAGCAAGATCGGAGGAGCCCAGCGATTCTACCCACACCCTAACCTAGCTCGGAAGCTAGTGGGTCGCTCGAAAGCCGGTAGAACGCGCCCACACCCTGCCTGGCCGGCACAGCATCTCAGCCAGCGGGTCACTCAACCGATTCCTGCTCGACTTAGTAAAAAGAGGAACGGCTGTAACTCTTCACGACATACCCATACACTTCATATCATTCACGCACTGTGTATGAGCAGCCTGAATAACAACTTGTATATCACAACAAAGCACTACAATACGATAATACTATTAGCTGTCCACGTGGGGACCCATTAAATTTTACATCAGTCGGTGATAACCGAAAACATACCCAACTAAGAAACGACTAAACACAGTGGAAGAAGTTTTAGTGAGTCCCACAGCGGCGTATCGGCCGCTGACCAAAAGTCATAACCTATCCCATGAGTCGTTAGCCAACCAAGAAAACCGAAAGCTAGGCGGTATTGAAGTAATCCTCGACCACTGGCTCACCTGCAATGATCTAGGAATATCCTAGGTGAGTACGAAGGTACTCACAAGACTTATTCGTGCTTGATTAGATGTCCTACACATGCTAGTATAGCAATAATTAAACATGGTGCAAGGTGAGCTAACGAGATTACAGCAAAACATGGTATGAATAGCAACAAGGGAGGAACACAGCAACTCCCACTTACAGTCCAGATCTCAAATAATTCCCAATACGAACATGAGCACATCAACCATAACATTCCAAGTTGTTTGGGGACAGCCCACGCCCATCTAATTTAATCACCCCCTTGGACCGTCCCGGCAACTCCAACTACTATGGGAAATATCGAGTGCTCCCCACTCAGAGGTTGCAAAGCTCTAGTGAGCGAGACTTGCCATCAGATACCCCATAGTGGTGCGTCCGGCGGCGACCATGAGTGTTCTCAACCTAACACATATTCATTCCAATCAATCTCTCGATCCGTCACCGGCCGTACCACTACCATAGATATAACGAGTGCTCCTCACTCAGAGGTTGCAAGGCTCCGAGTGACCGAGACTTGCCATCAGATATACCCATAGCGGTGACTTCCGCTGACGTCCACGCGTGACAAGAGGAGTACTACGATGGAGCTGGCCTCAGAGGGGTATAGCGACAAACTCTCCTTACACCTGGGTCGCATTCATAACACCAGATATACCCATCGTATCCATCGTGCACCTATCCTCTTCGGCTCTCACATCTCACTTTTAATGGTTCCAAGTTGATAGGGCGTCAAGTTAAAATTCTCAACCATCACTGAGAAATAACTTCTAAGAACCATCCTAAGCAGTTCCAATCATAATCGCTAATCAAACATCCACACATTACTAGTAGTCAGGCATGTAATAGAATATAAGAATGCAACAAGCTCTGCTTGCCTTGGTCGTAGGATTCCTGATCTTGCGTGAGGTCGTGAGCCGGGTGATCTCCTGCTTCGGGCTCTGGAGCGAGCAAAACGCGATACCGGAAAATAACAGTAAAGGATATTTAAAAACCAGCATGTATGCATGAATGAGTTATGCGAGATGCATGTGTCTAAAGTGACTAGTAGGTGCCGAGGAGCTACAATTATGTGCATGACTTTAATTTAGCTTCTCGGGACTATATGTACTACTAAGCATGCATGCATGACCTTCTTATAATGCAATGGTGAATTAAGGTTAACGCCGTTAGTGGCAGGGCATGGCAAAAGTGTTACGCATGTTAGTATCGTGCAAGTAGTGAAATTCATGAGTTCAGCACAATGGAAAAGCTCACAATTTGGAGCTATGAATGTCGCGTTAGGGTTTGCCGGTCCGCGGCGAAAGGGAAACTAACGAACCCCTACATAACCTACTGTGCATGTGCTCAAATTGAAATTTTGATTCATCCAGATTGTAGAGAATTTTGAGAGCTTTCCAAATATATAAAATTTAGCAAATTTGGAGTTACGGTTCAAAAGATATGAGCATTTGAATTTTTATACAAAAATTAACCCTAAACAGATAAAACTCTAATTGCTACATGCACCCAATGCTATCTCTCTCTCTCTCTCTGCTTCGGTTCTAACCCTGCTAAACCCACCCGAGTTCCTATCCCAAAATCCTAACTCATAGCCGCACCTACTGGCCCGTGGGCCCTACTTGACAGCCGGAGAGGACTCATCAGCCAATCAAGGCTCGCCACGCGTCCCATCCCCATCTCTCCGCTCTCTCTCTCTCTCTCTTGTCTCCCTCTGCTTCGGCCAGAGAGGCAGCTCGGGCGGCGGAGCTCCACCGGAGCACTCGCCGGAGTTGGCTTCTGGGCCCGGCTGGGCTCGGGAAGGTGGCAGAAGGAGCCAGGAGCTCACCGGGGGGCTAATGTCGACGAACGGGAAGACGAAGGTGGTCAGGGGAGGGCTGGCGACGGTGGGGAACGTCGAGGAGGCTCGGTCGCCGGTGATGAGGCTGCTCCGGTCGTAGATCTGCGAGATGGAGTAGACGAAGGGGTTAGGCAGGGGGAGGGGGAGCTCGAGGAGGGGAAGATGGAGCTCGGGAGGGACCAAGACGGCGGCGATTGCTTGCCGGAGCTGTGGTCAGCGACGGGGAAGACGACGGCGCAGCTGCGGAGCTCGGGCTCGGGAGTACAGGGAGCTAGATCTAGGGTTAGGGTTAGGGAGTGAGGGGAGAGCGGGGAAGGCTGTCGGAAGGGCCCTTTTAAAGGGTGGCGGCGGCTCGGACCGCGCTGGTCGGAACAGGGGCACCGCCCTCCTCCGCCAGCGGGCGACGGCGACGTGGAGGAGGAGTGCTGGCAGGTGGGGCCCGGCGACAGAGAGAGAAGGCGCGGAGTGAGGCTGATGGGCAGGGCCCGCTGCCAGGGGAGAGGAGGACCGTGGCGGGGTTGGCGGGCCGGCCGACGCAGCCCAATAGGCCTCGGCCTGCTTCCCTTTTTCTTTTTCTTTTAGTTTATTCTTTTTCTTTAATACCAGTGCTATTCCAGGCGTCATTTTATGTGTAAATTTTGCTCCAAAATTTCTGAAATTTTTACAGAAGGTTGAAAACATTATGGGGGGCCTACTGTAGAAGTTTGAAGTTATTTGGAGCTGGTTTGGCCTAGGTTTGCATTCAAATTTGAGTTAGGGCTTGATTCGAGTTTGAATTGTGGCTAGTCTTTAAACATCTCCACAAATTTTGAAATTCGGCAAGGGGCTAGGGTTTTTATCTTTGAAGCTATTTAGGGAATTTGGAGACTTTTCATCCACTAGAAATTCCCCTATTCTCCTAATCCTAATTCTAGCTCTTTCAGAGTTTGGGGTTAGGGACGAGGGTTTCATCGAGGTGTTCAATAGCTTCCTCCACCTCTATCGATGACTTTGTTATGTGAAAACTCAAATAAGTTGATTAGTGTTTGCAACTTTGTCCCTCGAGGATGAGATATGTACATATTCTATAAAGTATCATCATATGGTATTTTAGTTTTAGCAGGGGGTGGGTGTGGGTTTTCATGCATGAATATGATGACATGTATGCATGAATGCGAGGCAAACCCTAATTGTCTAATCTGGGTGTTACAATAGAGTTGTATCAACAAAGCCCATTTTAAATCCATTGCTGATTAGAAATTCTGTCAATGTATCATACCATGCTCTTGGTGCTTGTTTTAAACCATAGAGTGCTTTGTGTAGTTTATAAACATGGTATGGTTTCTTATCATTTTCAAAACCAGGTGGCTGCTCAACATATACAAGTTCAGAAAGTTTACCATTTAGAAATGCTGACTTGACATCCATTTGGTAAAGCTTGATGTTGTGATGAGCAGCATATGCTAAGAGGATTCTGATGGCTTCAAGTCTTGTCACTGGGGTAAATGTTTCTCCAAAGTCCAGACCTTCTACTTGTGTAAACCCTTGAGCCACAAGTCTGGCTTTGTTTCTTACCACCAGACCATTTGTATCTTGCTTGTTCCTGAAGACCCATTTGGTTCCAATCACATTGTGATCTTCAGGTCTTTCCACCAGTGACCATACTTTTTTTTTGGAATAAATGCAAAGATTGCATTACAGAGTGGGCAGAGCCAAATCGCTCGCCACAAGGTCCAATACAAGGGGAATTACATTATCTGTCTGCATACCTTCATCTAGGTTTAAAGAGCAGCCATATCTAGCTAAAAAATGTGCCACTCTATTACAATTTCTATTGGCGAAAAAGAAAGTACAGTAATCAAAGCTCTGCTTCAGAAATTCTTTCAGTTCCACCATGGCAAAGCAGACAGCCGAACGATCTACATCAGTACTTTCAACCCCTTGTTTAAGAAGGAGTGAGTCAGTTTCAAAACAAATGGACCTGATCCCTTTTGAAACTGCTAGCTGACCACCCCTTATAGCAGCTTTGATTTCAGCATGTAGAGGGCTACTAACATTCTTTAGTTTTCCTGCAGCATATGCTATAACCGCTCCATTGTGATCACGAATCACTGCCCCCCCCCCATCCTCCAGTTTTTGTTTCAGCAAAAAAAGCTCCATCAATATTGATCTTTAGCTCATTCAAGCCTGGAGGATGCCATTTACTTTGTGTTGCTTGTCTTGGTTCTTTTTCCTTCAAGAAAGCTTGGAAATAATCATTAGTTTGTTTCAATATAGTATGACATAAGACATCAGTGCTTCTGGACCTTCCTCTCTAATGCTGTTCCTTTCAGTCCACCATTGCCAAAGGAGCACAATCACCATTACCTTTTTTTGTCTTCCAGATTTAAAATTTCATTAGTAAAATCGGTAGCCGTCGTCAGCTTTGTAAATTTCACTCTCAGATCCTCCAGTTTCAGCGTACGCCATATAATTGCTACCTTTTTACATTTAAGGAAAGGTGACCACCATCTTCTGGGACTCGCTTGCAAACTGGGCAATCTTCTTCAACATCCATTCCTTTTTTCCTCAAGTTCGTGCAGATTGCCAAAGAGTTGTGGGCAATTCTCCATACGAAATGCTTCAGGTGGTTTGGGCATCCTAAATTCCATATTTTCATCCAATTGACGTCATGTTCTGTTTGTATTGCTGAAGAGCTAGCCGTTCCTCCTTGACTTCTTCTCATTTCATCCTCTACATATACATGATAGGCTGTCTTGACTAAAAATATGCCTTTTGGATTAGCATACCATGCTGGCCTGTCCTCAAAATTTATATTTACTGGAGTGTTCAGAATGATTTTCACATCCTCCTCCCAAAATGTTTCCTCCACCAACTCTTTATTCCAATCACCCGTATTTGGATTTATTAGTTCTGCTACATAGTTCAGGGGGCTGTTACCTTTTGGGGTACAAGGTTTTCTTGTGTATTCTCTAAGTAACCAAGGATCCTGCCAGATGTTAACTTTTCCTCCATCCCCAATTCTCCATATTAAGCCTTTTTAAACAAATTTATTCCCTTCAGTATGCTCCTCCAAGTGTAGGACATTCCTTGTGAAGCTCTTGCATCTAACACTGTCCCATTTGGGAAGTATCTTGCCTTAGTACTTGACCACACAATGAGTCTGGGTTATTAGGAGCCTCCATCCTTGCCTAGCCAACATGGAGATGTTAAAGGCATAAAAATCCCTAAATCCCAGGCCTCCTTTTCCTTTTGGTCTTCTCATTTTCCCCCAATTAATCCAGTGAATTCTATTTTCCTTTCTTGATTACTCCACCAGTATCTACCTAACAGAGAGGATATTTGCCCACTAACTGTTTTTGTAATTTCAAACCAGCTCATGGTGTATGTTGGAATCGCTTGGGCCACAGCCTTGATTAGTATTTCCTTGCCTGCCCTAGACAACATCCTCTCCTTCCACCCTTGAATCTTCTTCCATATTTTTTCTTTGAGAAAGTTGAAAACCTCAACTTTTGATTTGCCCACATGCACTGGGAGTCCCAGGTATTGTTCATTTGTTGTTTCAGTATTAATTTCCAGCACTTCCAACACTTCCTTCCTACTCTGATCAGTAGTGTTTTCACTGAACATGATTGTAGTCTTCTCTTTGTTAATGGTTTGTCCTGATAGGGATTCATATAGACTTAAGATTTCTTTTAGCTTCATAACATCACTTCTTCTTGCTCTGCATAATATGAGGGAGTCATCTGCGAAGAAGAGGTGCGATATACTGGGGAGCTTTTTGGCAAATTCGGATTCCTTTCATTGATCCATCTGCTTCAGCTCTGTACAGCAGAGATGAGAAAGCCTCAGCACAGATAATAAAGAGATAAGGGGACAAAGGGTCCCCTTGTCTAAGCCCTCTCTGTGGCACAATTTCCTCAGTAAGCTCACCATTCACTTTAACACAATATTTAACGGACTCCACACATTTCATTATTAATTCTACAAACCTGTTACAGAAGCCCAATTTAAGCATCATTGCTTTCAGAAATCCCCATTCAACTCTATCGTAGGCTTTACTCATGTCTAGCTTGATTGCTACATATCCATCTTTCCCCTTCCTTTTATTCTTCAAAAAATGAACTGCCTCATAAGCTAATAGCACATTGTCAGTGATTAGCCTTCCTGGAACGAAGGCACTCTGCGAGGGGGAGATTATATATGTTAAGAGAAATTTCAGCCTTTTTGCAAGAATTTTCGAGATGATTTTATAAGCAACATTACATAGACTTATTGGCCTTAAATCTTTTACCTTATCAGGGGATTTGACCTTGGGAATGAGTGCCACCATTGTGTTGTTCCTGTCCTGAGGCATTGGGTTTCCATTCAGAAATGCAAGGATCTCTTGCGTGACCCTCTCACCAACTAGATGCCAAAAATGCTTATAGAATACTGCAGGCAATCCATCAGGACCTGGTGCTTTTAAGTCGCCAATAGAATCGATGGCTTCTTTAACTTCCAATTCTGAAAAAGGTTTCATTAATTCTTCATTCATTTCAGCAGTTACTCTCGGTTGCATCTCCTCTAGGAAATATGGAGGAATTACAGGATTGCTAGTTTTCAAGAGATTTGCAAAGTATTTTACTACAACAACTTGTTTTCTTCTTCAGATACAGCCCAACCACCATCTTCTTTTCTTAGCATCTTTATGTGGTTCCTTCTTCTCCTCTCTTTAACAGATGCATGAAAGTAAGCAGTATTTCTGTCTCCATATTGAAGCCAGTTTTTATGTGCTCTTTGCCTCCAATACATCTCACGTTGATCCTCTAATCTCTCCAATTTATCCATCAGCACCCCTTCTCTTGCGACTGAATATGGTGTGATCTGTCCACTCCTACAAGCTTCAAGTTCACAGCTCATTTGTTTTATCCTTTTTTCCATATCACCAAGCTCATTTTGGTCCCATTCCTTCAGTTTTGAAGCTATACGTTTAAACCCATCCATGCTTCCTTGTCTCCTAATAAGAGAGATTCTTCCCATGCTTTTGTCACCATTTTCTCACAGTCTAGTTCTGAAAGCCAGTTTGCTTCAAACTTGAAGTTTTCACTTCTTGGTCTCCTTCCCTGAAAACTTGGTGGCTTTTCAGTGTTTATAATTATAGGGCGGTGATCAGAGTGGCGGGGGTCTCCATTTGTCACTTTAAACTCAGCAAAATTATTCCTCCAACTTGAGTTTGCAACTGCTCTATCTAATCTTTCTCTTATGTATCCTACACTTGTATGGCTATTGTTCCTCCAAGTAAAAATGTCACCTTCATATCCCAGGTCAGCAAGCTCACATTCTTCTAAAGTTTGTCTAAAATTATCCATCAACCCCTGATCTCTCCTCCTACCACCTTCTTTTTCATGATCAAAGAGGATCTCATTGAAATCCCCGGCTACTAGCCATGGGAGATCCAACTGGTTATGCAGTATTTTAAGCAGTTTCCATGTCAAAAATTTCTTTTCAGTTCTTGCTTCTCCATATATTCCAGTGAATCTCCACTTTGTTCCATCCTCATCTTTGATTTCAACATCAATGTGGTATTTCGAATAATTATGCAATGTCACATTTACCCCTGTTCTCCATAACATTGCTACTCCCCCTTTACCTCTGCCTTCACAATCTTTTGCCCACATGTTAGTCAATCCAAGTTTCCACTTGAGACTTTGAATTTTCTGACTACACGCTTTTGTCTCCGCCAGAAATAAAATGTCCGGATCTTCTGTCTTCTGGAGGTTCAGAAGACCCCTAACTGTCGGGGAATTGCCTATTCCCCGGTAGTTCCACACTATAAGTTTCATTGGGCCCCGCAGGGCTGTCCTGGCAGCCCCGCGTTCTCATCAGTTGTGTTTTTTGCAATAATATTTTCCTTCTCCGGTTTCCTCCTCACCTTTTTGTTTCTTCTGGATTACGTCCTCCATCATCTCAACTTCCATTGGCTCCAGTCCTCTTTCTTTCCAAGAAGAACACCCCCACTTTCATCTACTCCCTTGTGTGTCCTATTTCGTTTTTTGTATTTCCTCATCCCTGTCTTCTCTAGTTCAGGCTGCCCTTCCTGTTGCCCCACTGCCTTTTCTTTCTCCACCTTTTCCTGTTTATTTTGTTTATTATCTGTTCGAGCTTGAGGCAATTTAATTACTTTCTGCAGCTTCTCTTCAACTTTCCAAACCTTGTCAGGTAAGCTTCCTTTTAAGGCTTCTCCCTCAGCTGAGTTCATATCCAATAATTTCTTACTTCTGGTAATTATAGTTTCACTTGTCCCTTGTTCTTTAATGGGGCTCGTGACCTCTACTTCCTCTCCCGCTTGGATTACATCTTCCTTCTTTTCCAACTAGGACCATCACTATCTGATCTGCTACGGCTTCCTTTGCTTCCCGCACTGCTTGTTCTCCAAAAAGATCCTTCCTTACCTCCTATATACTTGCCTCTCTCTTCTTCCTGCCTCCTTGGTCTTGACATATTTGCCCTTAAGCTGCTCCCAAATTGTTGTTTTCTCCTTTCCTCAATATTACCGAACAATCTTTGTCACAGTGGCCAATAATACCACATGTATAGTAGAAATTCGGTAAATATTCATACTGGAAATTCACCCATCTTCTTTTCTTGTTTTCCTCATTTTCCTTTTCTTCCATGATGACTTCCTTCGCTCTGATTCTAGGTCGCTCCTCATCCTCCTCCCCTTCTACATCTTCGCCGTCATCCACATCCAGGTACATCCCTCTCATTAGAGACTTGCGTATATCTATTCTGACTTTAATGCGCATGTAAGCCCCAACAGCCCAATCATCATCATCAGTCTCCACTTTCAGCAGTTCACCTATGTTTTCTCCAATTATCTCCCCTGTTTCTCTGTTCATAGTCTCAAAAGATAAACCAAAAACTGTCACCCAGATTGGAACACAGTTGAATTGTATTTCCTCCAAAGATTTCTTTTCATCAAAATCCTCAACAACCAACAGCTCCTTGTCAAAATTCCATGGTCCATCCTGTAATGCCTTTCTTTTTCCGGTTGTATCTTTGAAAGTGAAGAGGAATCTATTGCCCCCTAGGTCCTTGCATTCAACTCCATACATTGGACTCCAAATATCTCCCAAAACACGCTCTAAAGCTGGTGTTCTAGCTGGTTTTCTGAGAAGAGTTTTGCAAGTACCTACAGGGCATTCGGTTTTCTTCTTCCTCCTCCTTTCTTCAGGATCTTCACTCCTTTTTTCTCCGCCCTCCGAGAGATGGAGTTCCTTCAGCTTTTCCTCCACCCGATCCATAGGACCGAGTTGGGGATCAAGCTGCCCTCCCTACACAATGAGTTTTAGGGTGCCTCTATTGCTAGGTTTTGAGGTTTACGGTCGTGTGCCCTAGCACCACACAGAGGATGGCGAGGATTATGATTTGGATTTGGGGTTTAGGCACACGGATCTGGGGAACACTCACTGGATTTATTTTGGATTTTGGTGGATTGTGGCGGCAGGAGATTTGGGGCACAGAAGACGAAAAAAGGGGATGGCGGAAGGCTAGAGAAAAGGAACTGAGAGGTGGGCTGTACAGGTCTGGAGGGTGGGGGATCGACTTGCGGATGCACGAATCACTCTTCAGCGGAAGATTGCACGGAGATCAGATTGAAAATCGGCTGAGATTAGAAGAATCCCGCCAAAGAAACTAGAGGGAACGAGGTCGCCTAACAGTCTCCACTAGGGGAACACACCGCCACACACAGGACAGATGTTCGTTTTGGTCTTCATGAGTTTCCCAGTGACCATACTTCATTTCTCCCAAACTGGTTGAGCTCTTCATGCATAGCATTGATCCAGTCAGCATCCTTTAGAGCTTCACCTATGGTCCTGGGTTCAACATTTGAGACAAAAGAGTAATGCTCACAAAAATTAGCAATTCGAGATCGAGTGGTCACTCTCCTATTAATGGCACCGATGATATTGTCCACAGGGTGATCCTTCTGCAGCCGGCTGATCACAGGGGGATCTGGGTTAACTGCCTGTGTCACAGCCGATGGGGTTGCCTGTGACACCGGTAGTTCTTCCTGTGACACAGCTGGGTGCATGAAGGCTTCTGAGTCCAGTTGATCATTGGCTGGGTTGCACTCGAACTCTATATCATGAACTCCAGTGTCTTCAAGAATTGATGAAGAAGAGGGTTCTTGATCACTTGGTGAGGCAGGCTCCTCCTTGATGGTGGGTCTGATCTCACCAGTGGACTTCTTTAGAATATCCTCATTTCCTACATCAATAGCAACTTGCTCTCCTTGAGAGCCGTAAGACTCATCAAAATCCACATCTATAGATTCTTCAACAACCTTAGAGGAAGTGTTAAAGACTCTATAGGCATGGGAGTTAGTGGAATAACCAAGGAATATACCAACATCAGATTTAGCTTCAAACTTAGTTAGGCTTTTGCCTTTCCTAAGAATGTAGCACTTACAACCAAATACTCTGAAGTATGATATGTTAGGTTTGCTGTTGGTGAGCAGTTCATAAGGAGTCTTCTTTAGTAGTGGATGTAAATATATCCTGTTGATAGAGTGACAAGCAGTATTGACAGCTTCAGCCCAAAATCTTGGTGGAGTCTTGTACTCATCCAGTAGGGTCCTTGCCATCTCTATCAAAGTTCTGTTCTTCCTTTCCACCATTCCATTTTGTTGTGGAGCATATGGACCTGAGAAGGAGCTGTGCTTGCCCTCTTGCTTGAGCTCCATCTCATGAGTGAGGATTCTTCCCAACACTTCTGTAGGCTTCATCCTACTGAAACCCTCTTTCTCCTTGAGCATCAAGACCAAGGTTCTGTAAGGCTGGGCAGCACAGATAAGAACTTCTTGATGACATCTTCATCCTCAACTCTGTTGGAGCCCAAAGCCTTCAGTTGGTAGGTGATGAGAGTCAATCTTGAGTATAGAGAATTTATGTCTTCTCCATGTTCATGCTCAAATCTCTCCAGAGTTGATTCCAGCAGTCCTCTCTTGGACTTCTTCAAGGTGTCACTGCCCTCATATATCTGCTGTAGGGTATCCCAAATCTCCTTAGCAGACTCCATTGTGCTGACTCTGTTAAAGTCATATTCTTGCAAGCCCATGAAGATGTCAGTGGCAGCTCTGGCATTATTCTGGATATTCTTCTTGTCGTTGATGGTGGGAGCATCAGCCTTCTCCACTTTATAACCTGTATCAACAACATCCCACATATCTGGATCGATAGCAGTAAGATGCATCTGCATCTTCCTCTTCCAGAAATCATAATTAGCTCCAGTGAAAACATGTATTTTACCCTCATAGCCCGACATCCTTTACTTTGGCGGTTAAGCCAATTCAAAGAGCAACCTTGCTCTGATACCAATTGAAAGGACCGAGATGCCGACTAGAGGGGGATGAATAGTTGGCTTATAAAATTTCCCTCTTTTAATCTTTGTTTAAGTTGTCAGATCAACTTCACAAGTTAATAGTGGACAACTGTGACACAGGTGCGTGAAACAGGTGCGTGACACAAGTGGAAACTATGTGTAAATTAACACACAGCTGTCACACAGGTGGAAGACACCGGTGAAGAGTTAACCTAACACAGGTGCTCTACTTAGACTGCCTGTGACACAGGTGCTGACACAGGTGAATACAAGTGAATGAAGCAACTGTGTAACAGATGATCACACACAGGTATAAAGGTAATCTAGCACAGGTGAAAAGGTAAACTTAGCAGATCAAGTCTAAGAGACACAAGCAAGCAAGGATAAACAGATATGCATGCAATACAAGGAAGTAAAGGAGACTCAGGGTTTTTCACCGAAGTTCCCAACTCTTTGCAGAGAAGGTACGTCTCCATTGGAGAGACCACTCCTAAGAGCTGGCCAGCACTAAAACGTGCTTCTTCTCCGAGTACCTGATCCTTCAGGACTCTTCCTGTTGCTTGTGGAGATCCTTTTGCCTTGCAGTAGGTAGACCTCAGAACACCTTCATAAACTACTGGTTCAGCCCACACAAGCTGGGTGATACCAGCAACTCCTACACCCGTCTAGGAGTAGACAAACTCCAAGAGTAACAGATGATGCAGCAGTAATCTCTTGGAGGAACCTTTGCTCGTGCTCTAGCTCACAAACTCACTCGAACTAACCCTTAGGTTCTTGGCTCTTGTGGAGTGGTTGGAGGCTTTGCAACGGTCGTATGTGAATCACTGATTTGAGCAAGGTTGAGGACAGAGTCCTCCCCTGGTCCCCTATATATAGGGTCCTCAGGCACCTGACTGTTACCCTGTTGCCGCGTAGGATTAAGTGAGCCACCGATGTCAACCACCGGTGACACAGCTCCACACTACGCCCAACTGTACCCGGCTCAGGCAGACCGACACCTGTGTCACTGGCCGCACACACAGGTGAACCCTTAGCTGATAGCCACACTACTCAGCCCGGTCCTGGCACATGACATGCCCTTAGCATACTTCAAACTCTAATACCTATAAGGAGAGAACCTCCGACAGACTCCTGACACAGCAGACGGCCTATCGTAGTGCAAGTACCTTAGCATTTACAAGCTCTCCCCTGGTACAGAGATGTACCTGAGTCATAGAACGGAAGACCACCTGTGACACAGCTGTGTCACACAGGTGCCTAAAGCTCTAGGGTTTTCACTGTTAGTACTGCAGAGCACTAACACAAAACAGCTTCATACTTTGTGCAAAGCTATTGACACAGGGCAATTGACCTCAAAGCATCAATCCCCTTGACCAACACTCTGAGCAATGAGCAAGGTTCCCTTAGACAACTGCTACTGTTTTATCCCTCTTGATAGTACGGGTGATTCCTATGGAGTCAAAGAAACTAGCAAATCTAGGCTTTACCTGCCACCAACTGAAATCACGGCCCTTGACGCATCAAGCCACCATCACCTTGCTTGCATCTCCCTGCACAACACCGGCTTCTTCTCAGCTGTGACACAACTGCCTAGCACAGCCATCTCTTTGTCCTTGAAACCACCTTGTACCCTTTTTGGTGGCCATTCTTCTCTGGATAACCCTTCTTCATGGAACCTGTAAATTCTGCTTACACTCAATGTAAACATTAGATTCCAGTTTAGGTTGCCATTAACCATCAAAACCATATTAGGGCGTAGATAATCTTTCAGAGGGAACCAGCTGACAAACGAGACATTCGTGGCCACTTGAGTCGGCGTAACAGGTGCTCCTGCAAGTCCCAAGAAGGCTGCGAGGTCGTTCAGCAACACCTGCGGGTGCATTGTCCACTAGCATGTCAGGATCACATGCCAGGACTTCAAAAAAATGACGGACGCCCAGAAACAGGTCCTGTTCGACAAGCTCTGGGATAAGTACGCTATCCCAGAGGCTGACAAGGAAAGAGTGCAGCGGAAAGACGACAGCATCATGTGTGCTGCGCTAAGGACATGGCGATATGAAGCAATGAAGCCGCTAGACGCCGATTTCGAAACTGCAGTTAAAACTAAATGGCCGAAGATAGAACTCAAACACTGGGAGGAGTTCGTTGCCGACAAGAAGAGTGACTCATTCAAGGAGAAGAGTCACCGGGGGAAGGAGCTACGTGTGAAGAACAAATTCCCCCACCACCTTGGCAGCCGAGGTGTTCCAGGGAAGAGACCGATCTGGGCCAAAGAGGACGCCGCGCTGATAGCGGCTGGAAAAACCGGTTCCTTTCGCTGATATCGAGCAGGAACACACCCAGATTTGGATGAGGGCGCACACAGTTTCTGACCCAGTTACTGAGTCACCAATTATCATGGACCCCGAGCTTCAGGCTGTGTCCGAACGTTTGGTAAAATCTAAACTCAATGTCTTCTTCAAATATACTATTGTGATTCGAATACGCTCTTGTGTCATTTCCCTTGCAGAGGCAGCTATCCCAGCAGCCTGAGAGCTCCCAGGACTCCGTCCAGAGTAAGAGGTGGGAAGACCATCTCTCGAAGGCTCTAGGAACGAGGGAGAAGACAGGGCGTGTCCGAGGGATTGGGAGCGGGGCTATATGGGACGAAGTCTTTCATCAAGACCGCGAGGCTGCCCGTCAGAGGAGGAGAGGAAGGCAAACATCTCTTCTATAAGAGATGATAAGGGTAGCCCAGGAGGCTAGCAAGCTGGCGGCGCAAGAATTTTTAGAGTCCAGAGGCTACGACGCTGCCCGCGATGCATCTCGTCCACCTGTGCATGATATCAAGGCTCCTATCCTGCTGGATGGAGTAGCTATGCCTCAGCCTCCAACGTCGCCCCCGAGTCGCCAAGTCCCGTCGAAGACATAGCTGTAAGCTTCCTCGCCACCTTGAATCACTTGTATGAGGGCTCTAATTCAAAGCATAGTATGGATAACAATGGGTATATTTATTATGCAGGAGCCTATAAAATGCCACCTCACTATCCCTTTGCCCGGCGTGAAGAAGACGGTTGCGCATGGCTTAGTATTCCCAACAGTAGGGGGCGCGACATGCCACAACGTAGCTATACCTTCCCACATGGTGGGGGTGCAGGTGGACCGCGTTGTCGCCAAGTTCAGTGACGTCGCAGTCCCTGTCGCCCCTGAAAAGGATGTCACGAAGCTAGGAGACTGCAAGGGTTACTACATCCTGTGGCTGAAGAGCCAGATAACTATCCCCGGGGTGTCCTCTCCTAGTACGTCAGCCATCCCCTCTCCATCAACCGGAGTCGGCCCGTCTCCACTCGGCCTGTGCAGTACGCCGATTTCATTCGATGATTAGGACGACGATCTTGCCGGGCATCAAGACACAATGATCCTTCCGTTCCAGGAGGAGGAGCAACCCAAGACGGACTCGCCGCCCTGTGAAAGGCGCTCCAAGCATCACCATGACCCGAAGGCACCAGGAAAGACGGTCTTATCTCCAAGCACGCTCAATGCCGCAGTGGGCAAAGCGTTGACGGGAGGCAAGAGGGCCTCCTCTCCGGAACTGGAGAGGAAAAGAAAAAGACCACATAGACGGGGCGGCACCGCTGCGAAGGATGCAAGCAAGGAGAGCAAGAAAAAGGCCTTATCCTTCCAGACATCTGCCGAAACTGTCAAGAAACCTCGACGATTAGTGTACGAGGCAGGTGAGCCCTTGCTCCCAGATGATGAGGTGCAGAGGTTGCCCGCACAGATGAAACTTCTCCATGACACGATCATGATGAGGTCATGGAATCGGGACGATTATGAGCTACACTTTAAGGTCGAGGTGCCAAAAGATTTCGGTTTCTTCCTGGACAGACATCATGACACCTTCGACATCAATTTTGAAGATATCTTTAATTTGTTCAACCTCTTCCGGCTCGACACCATGCTCGTCAGGCTGTGGACGCTTTACCAAGCCCAAGAGTCTAGGCGTCTGCCCAACTGCGCTTTTGCAATAATGGATCCAGTCGTCATGAATGAGTACTATGTACGAGAAGCAAAGCCAGTCCTAACAAATTTCATCACCGAGTCATTGATATACCATAAGGACAAGGACTACGTGCTCATGCCCTACAACCCCCCGTAAGTTACTTACTACCGTCCCTAGTTTGCTTTTCTTAAGCACGTATCCCCGTCTATTTATATTTCTTCATTACCTTTTACGCAG
This sequence comes from Stipa capillata, assembly GCA_019208055.1. Taxonomy (NCBI): domain Eukaryota; kingdom Viridiplantae; phylum Streptophyta; class Magnoliopsida; order Poales; family Poaceae; genus Stipa; species Stipa capillata. The sequence continues at coordinate 340,607 of JAGXJF010001686.1, forward strand.
CAACCACTAGATCCTCATTGTCATCCACAAGCCTTCCAGAATGATATACTATTTTGATTCCCAAAGAAGTGCCAAGCGGGACTTCTCAGGAATTAAGGAAGTTCTGGAAGCCGCCTTTTGGGAATACAACTTGCGAGGGGGAGGAGCAGAAAGCAGACCAAGAAGCTGATCCACAAATTCAACTTCCCTTGTAGGCAACAGCTGGAAAATAGTGTGACATGTGGGTACTACGTCTGCGCTCACATAGGCGTGTTCGTCATATCCCACAACCCGCAATGGAGCCAGGATCAATTCAATAACTTCATACACGACCTGGCCGATGATAAGTACGACTGGAGGAAGGACTTTGCCCGCATCCAGAAGACCTTCGCGTACGTCATCAACAACGAAGTCATCTGGCCAAGCGGCAATTTCTACGCGGGACTCCAATTACCCGCTTACCGCCGCCCTGGAAGTACTAGCCAAGCGTCATAGACGTAGATTAGTAGGGCTAGTGAGAATAAACATTGTTAAATTCATTTGTTTGTCGTTTTAATTTGTTGTAAACTTGCTTTTATATATGCACTTAATATTTGTTATATTAATTGGTATATGTGCTTAATATTTGTGATATTAAATGCTTAATATTTGTGATATTAAATGCTTAATATTTTGTGATATTTAGATATGTTTTTGTTTTAAAAAAACTTATAAAAATACTTCCACTGACGGGCAACATATATATACCCGTCAGTGTAAGATGTCAACACTGACGGGCACATAATATGAGCCCGTCAGTGGAAGAGCTGTCCGGATGCTGCCCAGTAGCGCTGCAGGCATTTTCACTGACGGGCAGGTTGCACCTGTCAGTGAAAGTTAATCTCTACTAACGGGCAGACCGCCCGTTAGTGAAAGTTGAACTTCCACTGACAGGAGGTTACTGACGGGCCCTAAACCCGTCAGTGGTTGTATTTCATGGGGTAGTGTCAATTCCAGAAGCTTACCAAAGCCAAGGAAGTAGCACGAGCCACCATGGAATTTGAAGAATATGCTTATGATTGGTGGAAGCATTATCCTAGCAAGCGTTTCACTACTAGTTGGGATGAATTGAAGATAATCATAAGAGAAGAATTTGTGTCATACGATTATGAGCATGAATTGCTTCATAAAGAAAGAGCATTAAACAAGGACACCAATCTGTCCAAGCATATTACAAGAAGCTAAGTTGTGCTATGCATCGTGCCAATATCATGAATGCATCGGAAGCAAGGGCATACTTCAAACAAGGTTTAATTCCTAAAATCTCTACTACTATTTGACTAAAATATAATGGTGGTATGTAGGACCTTGTGAATTTGCCATAGAGGAGGAGGAAAGAATTAAGACGCAGCATACACCTCGGTTCAATTTGGGCCAAAACCTTGCGCCTTCATCAACTAAATCACCTAGGTTTACTCTTCGAGTACCTAGAGCTGAAAAAGACGAAGAAGCCTCTAATGTTGTGCCATCCAAGGAGACTAAGCCCTCAAGTGAAAAAGAAGAAGATGAAGCTTTAACCATGAAAGAAACTTCTTCAATGGTAAATGAGGTTGATTGCATCAAAGGCGAATATGTGAGAGATACAACACATGAAAAGGGAGTAGTAGATGAAGACAGAAGTGAGGGAGTTTTTGAAAACTAACAATGTCGTCTCAATTTCTAGTATTGTCTCTCATATTGTGCAAGTTTGCAATAAGGAGGATTTGAAAACTAATGTAATAATCTCTATTTCTAGTGTTATTTGTTCTAAGGTGCAGGTTAGCATTGAAGAAAGGGAGTTGCACCCTGAATTACCTACACTACCCGAGGAAATTAATAAGGTACCAACATCATCTGACGAGGACGTTAAAGAAAAAGGTACTAATTAGATTATACCACTAGAAAGGGGACCAACTTGTGAGAATACTCCTGCTTTAGATGTATCTACAAATAATCCTTGTGTTGATTTAGTAGAACCATGTAATAATTTGATACCTTATAATTTTGGTTATATAGAACACATAACACACAAGGAAGTACTTGCTAGAATACCCCCTATACCTGTTTTATATGATAGTATGCTTGATGTCCCATGGATACGTCAAGAAGAAACATTTAGTGCTTGTGAAATATCTCCACTTACAGTACCTACATCAACTGAAGACAGCTTACAAGGAAATAACAAAGGTACTGATTTGGGAATACAACAAAAGATGAATACACATGATTTTCAGCGTACCATAGTTAAACAATGTAGGACTTTTCATGTTGATTTAAATGCTTCATGTGTTAAGATAAATACATTGGCCACTATTGTGATCACCCCTGTTATAGAGAACAATGTTGCTGACCTGAGTTTTCCCTGTGATCCAATAAGTGACATGTGTGCTGACTTGTGTGCATCTCAAACTGAAATAACTTTGCCTTATGCTTTGAGTGCACCATATGATAATATAAATGACTTGCCTACTACTACAGTTGCACCATTTGTTGATCATGAAAAATTGGATACTTCATATGATACAAGTGCAACTTTACTAGCTGATGTAGTCATCCCTTCAGTTGCTATGAATTGTTTATCCTTATGTGATCAAATAAATGAACTAGCTAATGAATTTTGTGCTTTATGTAATACAAATAAGTTACCTACTGATTTGGTAGCACGACATGATGATTTCCATGTTCCTAGTTCTAAAATTAATGATTGGGATGAGCTTTGTGATATGGTTGATGACTTGTTAGAAAATTTGGACATCTCAAGTCATGAGAAAAACCATATAGTTGCTGATTTGAGTGCACCCATTGCTCAAACCAATTCTTCCACTAATTTGAATGCACCAATTGATGGAATGATTGATGATGTTGACTCTTATGATATTAAATTTGATTTGGATCATGTGCAATTAATTAGACATAAAGAAGTTCTTGCTATTCCCTGCTAATTCTTTGTGTTATATTATGATGGATCCACCTATGTTTTGACACATACTTTGGATAAGATTGCTGAATTAACAAGTTTGAGATCTTTCTCTAATGTTCACACTCCTACTTATAAGTTTAATTTGATTGGAGAATATAGTGTAAACATTGAGCTCTTGGTGCATACGATTTGCATCACGTGTGATCAATTGTCTAATTTTGAACTTGCTAATTTGAGACATACAAATATGCACATGCTTGTTCCTTTTCATATGACCTCCAACTTTAAAGCTGACTTTGTGCAAATTACCTTGCTGCATGATTGCTTTAATTTTAGACCTTTAAGTTGCTCTAAATTTCAACATGTTGTCGCTAGTTATTTGGGACCCATTAAAGTCTATTCACCTATCTTGTGGTGGTTTAAGGAAGAGCATTGTAACTCTGCACCTATATTTCAACACTTCACTTACTTTTGCAAATTTAGTTGCAATACTTGTTGTATGGATCGTTTGTTCAGCTCATGGTTCCTTATGCTAATCTTTGGACTACTTCCAACCTGAGCTATTGCTATTTTCAAAAATTACTTGTGCCATGTTATGATTTTCTTGAGAAGAATCTGAATCATAATGTTTGTCCTTTGGAAATTAGTGAACTACCTACTTGTCCATGTCCTGATATCCATACAAGCATGGGTAGTGATAATAGTGCAGTAGAACTATGGAAGAACTTTAAAATTTTCTCTCCTATGTTACAAAGATTTGATCTTAAGAAGATAAAGAATGATCACCTTAATGACTTATGTAATTGGCAACAAGTCTATGTGCTATCCTGTAATAACTTATTTAAGTACTTACAAAATTAAGGTTGATTTTTCTTCAAGGGAGGGCAAATGATATGAATAAAATTGGTACAAATCAGAATGATGAGACTAATATAAAATATGTACATGGTAGTTCAATCTACATGACATATAAGTCTTATAGCTTTTGTACTAATTGCATTGCGCTAAATCAAAAGGGCAACAAAATGGATGATATATATATACCATGCATATACAATGTTTCCTTTGTTTAGCACATCTCCAGCTTACCAAAAACTGAGGACGGCTTTTCTTGAAGAAAGGGAGGATGATGAGAATCGCCCTATGAAGCATGATGAGAATGGGCCAAGTAGCTCAAACACACCACCTACACATGTTGGATCAATGACAAGAGCTCAATTTAAAGCTATCCAACATGAGGTGATGAGAATGGCCCTAGGAGTCACACAAGTCCACCCTCATCAGTTGACATTCCAATACCCCAGGCTCAACAAGGACCCATGACAAGGGCAAGAACTCGACAAATCACTCAATAGGTGAATCTTTTCCTTAAATGAATGCCCACTGGATTTGAGCTTAAATGGTGTGCTACCTAATGCCTTGAGCATTTGCACACTTAGGTTTGAGGAAAAGGACTTGGAGGAAGCTCAGAAGGCAATCCTGGTGCTGCTGACTTCCAAACCCGGAGTCATCGACTTGTCATCTGACTTCCAGTTTGAATCCTCAAGACAGAAGGCAATCCCGGTGCTGCCGACTTCCAAACCCGGAGTCACCGACTTGCCATCCGACTTCCGGCTTGAATCCTCAAGACAGAAGGCAATCTCGGTGCTGCCGACTTCCAAACCCGGAGTCACCGACTTGCCATCCGACTTCCGGCTTGAATCCTCAAGACAGAAGGCAATCCCGGTGCTGCCGACTTGTAAGCCTTAAAAGTCTTCAAACTTCTGGCTTGAATCCTCAGGACAGAAGGCAATCCCGGTGCTGCCGACTTCCAAACCCGGAGTCACCGACTTGTCTGTCTGAACTGAGATATTTTGGTTCTTTTTACTGTTCCAAACCGACTATTGTACTGTAGCACGTGCACTGTAGCAACCGACGTACTGTAGCTACTAGTTGATATTTTGGTTTTTGCTAACTTAAGCCTTAAGTCACCAACCTCTATATATATGAGGTTGCTTCCTATGTAACAAAGGTAGTGAAGAATTTCATAAATAAAGAGAACACTTGTTCCTCTAGAGAGTGAGCCATTTCCACCTCGAAAAGGCTTGGGTGTTATTCTGAGTTGCTACTCTGTTGTTCTTATGATTACTTCGTGATTACTTGAACACGTTACTCCACGTCAATGAGTAACAAAAGGTCGAAGTGTGTGGTTGGGTGAATCGAGTGCTGCAGGCTTCCGTAATCAAGACGGTGGTTGGTTGTGTCGTTCATTAGGCTTCACAGGCTAGTTATCCAGGATCCTACATCGTGAAAATCGGGCAAACTTCGGGATTGATCATCCTCCTTCAGGGTGATCCACATCACGATATGGGGTGGTGGCGCCAGTGACCCTAGGCGCAGTAGCCACCCCAGGCGTAGCGGTGGCAGTCACCCTAAGCACGGCGGCACTTCCTCCTCTCCTCACCCCGAGAGGCGACAGCAGTTCCTTCACTCCTCTCCTCTCCACTGTCGACCAGTGAGCACCGAGCAATGACCTGAAGCCGGCCATCACGCAACAATGGTGCTTTATCCCATGATTAGTACATATAATAGTTTATTCCATGATTGTTATATCTGATTTAAGCTCGAGATCTGATGCATGCCATGCCTAATTTAGTTACAAAGGTACTATTTAGTTTAGTCTTGTCGTGAATAATCTGTACCTTGCATTGGATAATATGTAGCTTATGATTGTTTTGAATAATCTATAGCTAATTATGAGCATGATTGTTTTGAATAATCTATAGCTTATGATCTCTATTATGTGACATTGCTATTTGCTAGCTACTGATTACACTCCATTTTTGTGTTAGGTCCTAATACAACATGACAAGTCCATAGAGCATAGTTGAAAATCTTGAAGAAGAGGAGTATGATCCAACTTCTAATCCCAATGTTGGTGAAGAAGCTGAAGCAAGTGTACAGAACAGAGAGGTGGTTCAAGCATGTGGATAGCGCAAGCATGGAAGATCAAAGGAGGTTGCTGCCGAATCAAGTGGACAAAATGTTGCTGTTCCAAAATAATAAAAATCAAAGGTTTGGCTTGACTTCACTAAGCTATCAAAAGATAATGCTGAGCATACCGTAGCTGAGTGCAACATCTATCATAAAGTATAAAGGGCTGCATCTATGAATGGGACATCACATTTATTAAGGCATATTAGAAATGTGCATCCTCATAATCAGAATGAAGTGAATAACTTTTTCCTGAAATCTGAAAAGAATGATGATGGCACACATGGATTGAGAAACACAAGTTTGATATGGAATCTGTAAGAGCTGGAGTATCTTTGTTCCTTCTTGGTGGCTCACATGCATTTTCTCTATTAGAAGAGCCTGGTTTTAGAACAATGATGGGTAGAGCTTGTCCTCAATTCAAGAATGTAAGTTGCTTCACAATTAGGAGGGATATCATGGCAATGTTTGAAAGAGAGAGAAAAGATTTGCAAGAAGCTATGACCAAATGTCCTGATAGAGTTAGTTTCACTTTTGACAATTGGAAATCTGATGTGACCAAGTTCAGTTTCATTTGCATTACTTGTCATTACATTGATGATGCATGGAAATTGAACAAGAGAATTACATGGTTCAGAAAATTGACTCCACCATATGGGTGGAGCTTGTATTGCTGATGAAGTGCATTTGTGTTTTCGTGAGTGAAAGCTTGACACTAAAATAATGTGCATGACTCTAGATAATGCTTCATACAATGATAAGATGATTAAGTCTTTGAAACGCCACTTGCTTCCCAAATGTGTGCTACCATTGTATGGCACGTTCTTTCAAGTCCTTTGTTGTGCACATATCTTAAATTTGGTTGTCCAAGCTGGTCTGAAATTAATTGATAAATCTGTTGCAGAAATTAGAGATGGCATACAGTACATCAAAGTTTCCTCTAACCAGATGCACAAGTTTTATGATGCTGCTGAAACCATTTTTCAATTGAATGTCACAAGAAAATTGAAAGTTGATATGCCTATTAGTTGGAACTCAACCTACACAATGCTTGAGTGTGCTTTGTACTTCAAAGATGTCTTCTTATGGTTTGCTGAAAGAGATAGCATATTCAAGTCAAACTTTCTACCGTCTTATGATGAATGGGAAAAGCTTAGCGTCATGCATAGTTTTTTGAGGACTTTTTATGAAGTGACATGCATATTCTCATGCACAAAGTATCCTACCTCCAATATGTATTTTAGATGTGTTTATATGGTGCATACACGTCTCTTGGAGGCACTTAGTGAAGGGAAAAAGTTCATGGCTCCAATGTTGGTTGACATGAATCAGAAGCTTGATAAGTACTGGGCTGATTATAGTGTTTTCTTGTCATGTGCTGTTGTTCTTGATCCACGCTACAAGTTGGGTTTTATTAACTTTTGCTATGGAAAACTTTATGCCCCTGATGATGCCCAACGTCGGGTTGATGAAGTTAAGAAAACATTGCATAGTCTGTTTGAGGAATACCGTGGTTCTAGTGTCAATCAAACCTTGTCAAATGTTCATGCTACAAACACTAGTGGAAGTGTTGGGATTTATTTAAGAGTAAAGTGCACCATTAGTGTGGCGTACCTGGTTTTTTAAGCCGGATACTCCCTGTGTTTACTGTACCGGTCCCTGGATCAGTAGCCGGTACACACAGTATACTTGATACAAAGTCATACAATACCGAGTTTATTACACCAATGATTGGCAAGATCTTTAATCATACATATCAGGCCGATTGGCCGGATTGAAATAGCAGCGGAATAGAAACACGTGGTAACTTGCCCATCAATATGCCGAACCACACAGGCAACTGACTGGGGTAACGCCCTAGCCTTCGTATTCGTCGTCGGTACTTTCAGGAACGTGTCTTCTTCTTATCTGGCCAAATCAACAAGCCAGGTGAGTACATTGAATGTACTCGCAAGCTCCCCCTTCAGGGTGAATATCACAGATATATGCATGCACAGGGGAGTCAATAAAGAGGCTCTAACCTATGTTTCATAGTTGTGCGGAAATGTAAGTTTTCCTTTGAAATAATTAAGTAGATGACGAAAGCTCATTTTCGAAAACAACCTCGGCCCTGCCGAGTCATACCTCTCAATCATAATATCATACCTGCAATTCGGCCATCCGCCACGGGAGTGGCCATTTATCTGCATTAGATAGCCGTTCCTACCCTCAGGTAGAACGACGTCCGACAATACCTCATTTCTCCTCAGATAGCTGTTCCTACATGCACTCCGGTAGAACAGCGTCCCACTCATAACCACACCTCCCGTGTAATCGCATTACACGAGGATCTCATAACTCACTCTGCATGCCCATCAGGCGATGCGTCCTTAATCCCATGACCCACTTTTCATCATATAGTCTAACCGGTTGTGTGGCCTCACCAGATTGTGTCCATGACCGAGGACGCGGCTATTCGAATAGTTTTTAACACTCTACAGAGGTTGTACGGCTTTACCCACAAGATGTAGGCCACCCTGGGTATACTTCGCAACGTATACTGACAGGGTTATTACAACGAGACTTTCTTCAAGACAGGTATAGCGAATGAACCCACCCGGGAACATTACCACGCTCCACCTTGCCTACCGATGCCTCGGCGCTTAGCCTGGCAGCGCATTCCGTTCGTGACGAGTACATCCCAGAACCACCGCTGGGCTGACTCTCAAGTGAGCGCCTATTCAACTTTGCGGAGTACTCCTCCGGATCCTACACCAGGCATTCATCCTAAAGGAGCGCCTCACCTGCACATAACTCACCCTACGCCTATGGGTTCATACGCCAGAGCTATCATGAATACTGGTCAAGCCCTACCCACATAGGGCATGTGGACGTACGGGGTGAACCTGGTTTAGCGGCATGGTAGGTTCGGTCCTTAAGTGATCCGAGAAAGACTCCACACCTCGTCCGTCGCACGGACCGCGAGTGCCCCACTAGGTCTTAGCTCGCTTTTATTCCTTCCTGCTCACGCCCTTCATTTCTATCCCGGATCCAAAGCATCTCCATTTTGTTTTTGCCCTACAAAAACTACCCTTCGAACATCCAACCCGTGGATTATACCGTGACCTCTCCTCCATCGGTCACAGCGATCCATCCCAAGTTTATCTCATACGAGATTTTCGGGATTAGTTTACTTTTGCGAAAACCTAGATTTTCTTCTGCGGGGCTAAGCAATGTATATATGTATATACTACACCTAGGTTTCCGATATTTCTTTCGGAACATATGTATTCCTTAAGGCGACAAGGTACAGGATCGGTCTAGGGTTTCTACCATTTCGGATGTAACTATTGCTACATAAAATATTGTTTTCTATCATATAGCATGCATATTTTGCAAACAAAATAAATAGTTCGCAATCATGGGATTCAACATGATCAAAGAAGAAGAGCTTGCCTGGCGATTCGGGGTTCCGATCTTGAGATGGCGGTGTCTCCGGATCTTTCTTGCGAACATACGCCACTCCGTCAACTACACGGTAAAATATCGAGTAACGACCAAGCACGAAAGATCCAAACAACTCCCAAGAAATCATGAAGCGTATACGAATTAATGTCGATCGGATGCGTGGTTTAATAAGTGATAACGAGTCAGGGTTTTAGGGCTTCGGAGATTTTATGCTTGCATTTGCCGTTAGGGTTTTAAAGTTGTCCGGGGTTTTATGCTTGCAATAACCTTGGTGTTTTGGATAACTTAGTTTAATTATTAGTTATGGTTCAAAAGATACGACTAGGGTTTTAGGGTTTCGGAGAATTGCCTACCGAGTTAGGGTTTTTCGAAAACTCAGAGAACATAAGCTCACTTTAGCCTCTGGAGTGTTGGGGTTGCTTTACCTTTCTCCCGCTTAATTTGTCGTGGCATAAAAGAGTCAGAGTTATATTTAGGTTTTTAGCGAGGCGGGAAAGAATTCACTTCTCACGAAATAGGGATTCAATGCCAGGACTAGCAAACCCTAGTTCATTGGATTAACGGCATCTTTGTACCCGATATGACTTCAGTCCCCTACTTTATTTAGGTTCGGAGTATACGCCATCTTTTAAAATGATTTCAGAAGAAATCGCTTTAATCTAACTCCTCTGTTTGAACGAATACTTATTTTAGCATGGCTCTAGGATTAGTATATACCGCGTGCGATGCTTGAGGATAAAGGACGGAAGGACCTAACCTTATAGTTTTAGAATCGCAAACTCTTGAGTTTTGAAAATGCTCTTTGAACCAAAAGTTTACAAATCGATCCTAGGATTCAATTTTGGTGGACAGTTAGCAAAACCGGTTTGAAAACCCTAAACTAGGTGAAATAGAATGGAACCGGTACTGGAGTAATTGATTTTAGAGGAATATGCATTCGACGGGGTCAGAGTATGCGTTCTCGTGGAGGAAACGGAAAGAGTAGGTGCGCGGCCGCTTACTCGCTGGCGGACCTTATCCTTTTTTTTCTTTGTGGCCCACCTGTCAAGGACTAGCGCCGCTTGCACTTGATCTTAGCTGGAGCGGTCTTCACACGGCTCATGTAGCTCAGACCAGCAGAGCTGATGGCAGCAACGACGGGGCCTGGCGAGCGGTGGCGACCTCGTCGGGGCGGCGCAGATCTGGGCGGCTTTAGAGAGTGGCGGCGTGGCGGCATTCCTGGTGGAGGGCACTGGAGTTGGGGCCAGGGCGGCGGCTCGGATCTAACCGGGGAATAGAGCTAACCGGCGGCGGCGGTGGTGGATGGAGCGGCAGCATGCTGGACGGGGTGCGCGTGCTGGCTGAGGTGATGGCGGCGCTTCGGGTGGCTTAGCTTGGTTGGGGAACTTGGAGCTTGGGCCTGAGGAGGACCGGCGGTGTTGGAGGCAGCTGCCGAGGTGGTCGCCGCCTGAGGCGAGGAGGGGATGGCTCGGTAGTGCTCTCTGGCAGGGGGGGCTTCCTCGTGATGGCCGGCGGCGTGGATTTTGGCCCGGCTCCAGCGGGGCTTGGGGCAGGCGGGCGACGGCGGTAGATGCAGCAGTGTGGTGCTTGGACAGCTCTGCGGGCCCGGCGGCGGCGGTGCTCGTGGCCGGCGTTGATGGTGGCGGGACTCGGCGCAAGGTGGCTCGGCCGGTAGAGCTCAGATTTGTTGCTCGGTTGAGGAAGGAGCCCAGCAGAGAAAAAGATAGAAGATGGCAGCTTAGCTTTGAGGAAGGGAGCTTGAGATGAAGGAGCTTGGAGGAAAACACATGGGAGAACGGATCTCACGAGAGAGCAGCTAGAAGAAGAAGGATTGGTGGGCGCTTGGTTACACCAGATGGAGATAAGAGCTGGGGCGCATGGAGCTTGGTTTGAGGGGCTCGGGGCAGCTGACTTGGCTGGAAGACGAAATGGAAAGGAGTGAGCTTGATCTTGTGCTTGAGGGAAGAACAAGGAGAAAAAGCTCGTGGAATGAGGGAATGGAGCAGCTCTATGGGAGAGGAAGTAGGGGAGGGAAATAGTGGTCAGTGTTGAAGAAAAGGAAGGGAGGCAGGTAAAGGGAAAAGTAGCTGAGCTGCGTTGGTCCAACAGTAAGGAATCAGTGGGTGTAGTTGACGCTGACTAGAGGAGAAAAGAGATGAGGAGGACTGTGAGTAGGAGGGACAGCTCGGAAGCTCAGGTTGAGGAGTGCTGAGCTGCGTAGGGACGTGGCCTGGGCGTTGCTGTGGCTGCTAGCTGGTTCTACTGCAGACGGAAAGGAAAGGAGAGAGAAAAGGTGACAGTTCGGGTTGTTTCTTGATAGCAATGAACCAAACGACAAGAGTGAGGTAACTGATGGTAGGCAGTTGGTGTTGTTGAGCACACGAGAGTTAGGCACCGAATGCAGTCCTTGAGGATGGCGTGGCAAGAGGGAATAGGAGGATTTGCACGTATGCGAATCTAGATATTCGCTTGGATGCTCGAGGAGACAGATGAGGATAAAAGTTTAAGGTCTTAATAAAAGCGGATATGTTAGTGATATAAGATGCCTTTTGGGTATGGATTTCCTGTGATTTCATGTAGAACTATTAATCTAATTAAGGTATTCGTTCATGTTTTCTTGGAATTTTTGAACTAAACATGTCTTGGTTTTTTGTATATTCGGGACCCTAGAGATGTAAGGAACATGGTGTGATTTTATTGGAATCTCTGAGACTTATTTATAGGGGGCAGTTCAATGCGTGGTTTTGCCCTAGTGTTGATTATTTCCATTTCTTAACATCTTTGAATTGGGTATTCCTATTTTATTGCATAATTGAGTTGTATATGATATCGGGTTGCTCCAGGAATTCATTCGTAATTTTTTTAGAGAAGTCGAGGAGGGTTAGATCTCGCGATTAGGGTTTTGATGGAGTTAGGAATTTAATAGAAAGGAAGGGGTCGGGTCGAGGGGCTAGGGCTCCGGGGTACGGCAAGGCAACGGAAATGCATGGGAATGCTTCAGGATGTTAGCGTCTTGGCTCCGGGACATTTGGTTTCAGGGTGCCGTAACCACGTCAGCGGGTATGAAGCGTATTGCGGTGAGTTGTTCTTGCGCTAGGGTATAATCGGGGTAGGGGTTAGGGTTTTCCGGGTGTGGCAAGGGATTTAGGGGAATATAACTGGTAGGCTCATATATATATGCAACGGATTTTTGTGGAATCGAACGATGAGTTAGGGTTTTGGCAAAACGGAGGTCGATAGAGATAAAGACAAGGGTTTTCGTGTTTGGTATATAGCTTTATCACGATTTGAACTAAGGTTTTAATTAAGTGTATTTTCAGCTGACATTATTAACGAAAAAGTTTTTGTTGGCCCTAGTTTTCAGGTTCCGGAAATTCGGGGTGTGACAATTAGTCCGCAAACTATTAGCGTTTGGACAGTTTAGTCCAGAAATTGAAAAATTGTACGGTCGTCTCCTTAAACTGGTTTAAATGACTCACTTTAGTCCAGGAACTAAAAAAAGTCACGGTCGTCTCCCTAAACTAGTTTAAGTGACTCACTTTTGTCCCTAAACGGGTTTAAGTGACTCACTTTTGTCCAAAAGAGCCCAGCGTGGCAAATCTATGCCAACGTGGCACTTTGACGTGGCTAGGCTTTTCATGTTTTTCCTCTCCCTTCTCTCACTTCACTTACTATCATGTGGGACCCACATGTAAGTATCTTCTTGAACCTTTACTCTCCTTTTCTCTCCCTCCAGATTTGCCGCTTCCCTTCTCTGTCTGGGCCAAGCCGGCCTGCCTCCGGAGAGCTTACCAACCGGAGATGAAAGCTTCTTCCCTATCCTCGGTGGCCGCCTGTGCCATTTCTTCTACGCGGAGTCCTCCATCCCCGAGTTGCCCACCATGTCGTGTTTGGACATAGACCCCATCCTTGGAGGCGTGCTCATCATCTGCTACTGTTGTGTCCGGACATAGACCCCATCCTTGGCCATCCATGCATGGATTACTGCTGCTAGCTCAGCTACTCCATAACCCGTATAGCTGCTGCGAGGTTCCTTAGCTCCGGCCTCCCTTATTCAGTGTTCACGGTCGATTAGCGCCGAAACACAATGAAAAAGGGCATGCATGAACAGGTAGCAGAGGAGGAAGCTCTTGCGTCGCGGCTGAGGAGATGAGAGATAGCAACAGATCAGCTGAAATGATGGGAGATAAGATGATGTGGTTGGCCTAGATGCACAAGTAGTAGCAGGCTAGCTTGGCCCAGACAAAGAAGGGGAGCGGCGAATCCGGAGGGAGAGAAAAGGAGAGTAAAGGTTAAAGAAGATACTTACATGTGGGTCCACATGGTAGTGGGTGAAGTGAGAGAAGGGAGAGGAAAACATGAAAAGCCCAGCCACATCAAAGCGCCACGTGGGCACAGATTTGCCACGCTGTGGGTTTTTGGACAAAAGTGAGTCACTTAAACTAGTTTAGGAACAAAAGTGTCACTTAAACTAGTTTAGGGAGACGACTGTGAATTTTTTCAGTTCCTGGACTAAAGTGAGTCACTTAAACCAGTTTAGGGAGACGACCATGCAGTTTTTTAGTTTCTGGACTAAACTGTCCAAACACTAATAGTTTGTGGACTAATGGTGCACTTTACTCTTTATTCAATGATTATGAGCAATACGTGGTGACTCGAAAAACACATGTAGATAAGTCACAGTTGGATCTTTACTTGGATGAACCAGCTAGAGGCTCCAATGAAAACTTGGATGTTATGGAGTTCTAGAGCAAGTCATCTATGCGATATCCTGAGCTAGCATCAATGGCTCGTGATATTCTTGCTATTCACTTATCAAGTGTTGCTTCGGAGTCAGCCTTTAGCATGAGTCGCAAAGTCATAACGCCCAATCGAGGCTCACTTAAGCCCAAAACTATTGAAGCTTTAATGTGCCTCCAAGATTGGTTCCGTTGGAAAATGCAACAAGGTAAATAATCAAATATCTTGTTTTGTTTCCAACGCAACAAGGTAAATAATCAAATATCTTGTTTTGTTGTTTTCCTATTGACAATTGACATCTTCCAATTTTACAACGGTTTGATTTGTTCATTAATTTTTACTTTGTAGAGAATTCTAATACTACAGGGGCTGAATCTTCAAATGCAACTTCACATGTTGATGAAGTTTATTCGGATTCTGAGTGTAATAGCAACTATATCTTAGTTTATTCTCTCATGTCATATTGTCATGTATATGTTTCTTACTTTTATGGTTTCTTTTAGAAAGCTGAAACGAAGATGACAGCATGGAATTGGTGGAGATGGCAACATGGATGGATGAAGGAAAGAGTCAAGGAGATGGCAGCTTCATGCTTTGTTAAATTTCTATGATATAATCAGACTTTTCGACTTGTTATGTAATATTTAGTTAAAACATATGGATTGTGTGAGTTATTTGTAGACTAAGTTGTGGACTGAGTTGTGAACTTAATTATGGACTGAGTTATGGACTTAATTATGGACTTATGAACTTATTTGCTTGTTGTTGTAGTTCTAATTGTTGTTATTTTGTTGTTGTTGCACACTTGCAGTTTCAAGTTTCAACTTATGTGAAAAATTACTTATTGCTACTGCTATAGTGTAAAATTTGACCATTTGCATGGATTATGCTGATGTTAAGTACAAATTATCCATTTCCAAACTGTTTGACTGCAATTTAATCAGTTCTTGCATGCTGCCAGTCTGAACCGTCGTGCTTTGGACTTTTGTGTTGGGTCAGGCTCGAGCTTGGCTACTGTGAAAAAATCGGGTTTTTTTGGGGCTTGGGCTTTCCTATAGAATATTAGGCTTTCTAAAGCCCGTCCTGAAACCCGGCTCGGTCCGTCATATGCTCAAGTTGACATTGAACTGAGCCTTACCGTACATTCATGTGCTCGATGAGATGGGCCTGGTTTAGCTAAATTCAGAGCTGCGGCTCTGTGGTTAGTAAACCGTACATATATTCAACACAATTTTAATAATTACGTTTTGCAATTTTATCAATAAGGTGTTTATCATTGCGCTTCACACTTCTAGGCAGTCAGATACTGGTACGTACCAAGCAAATGAATGAGTATGGCTCAAAGGATCAGTGGACAGAATGTGCTTTTTAGCCAAAAATGATTTGGGTCCATGCTCATCAAGTGAGACAGTGTCGGGAGTCTCTGAAACAATTTGTCACACTACCCTCAAACAAACATGTCTCAGCAATCAAGCGAGATCGAGTCATATAAAAAAAGACGTACAATTTTTGTCGAGTGTTACAAACTATTTCAACAGTTGTGTGTGGTCATGGACATGCTCAGAGATTTCACGTGGAGTAGTTAATCAAGACACTAAATCTGGAATGATAATTAAGTTGAAATTTTGGTTTAGGATTAAAATCTTGATGAATTGTGCCAATATCAGTTTCCAACTGGCTTTACAAATTGCTATGGTATTGCAAGTTACAATCATCTTTTTGCAAATAAATGTTTAGCCTTCATTTTGAATAAGCCTTGCATGCATAATTGCATTCTAAATGTGCTATTTGTGGAGTATGTCATATACTTACCTTGTTTAGATCAGACCTAGTGCTCTACTCGACTCAGGGACATCATAGGGGCTACCTCCAACGATATTGTTCTTCTGCTGCCTATTTGCTGGATCATTGGGATGCCCTATCTAGATATGCGAATCAGGATATTTCATATGGAATATAATATACCGGCTATGCTATATTCTATTTGCGTTGTGATTCATACAAATGATCATCTTCATCCCACGATGGCGTCGGTGTGAGTGTGAGGTAGAGCCGAAGTCAACACGAAGCGGTGACGAATGTAGAACAGAGATTAGTGAATCATAGGAGAGGTGAGGATTAGGGTTCAAGGTGGGGTGCTTGCTATCACCGAAGAACTTGTGTTGCTCGAGCCTTGAGGGATGGCAGGCTAGAAGGGGGTGGTGGAGGCAGATCATAAGGACGGGGTGGTAGTGTAGCCGGACTGCGGGCGGAGAAGACAGCTGGTAGGCTGATAACAGAGCGTGGGTCAATAAGAAAGAGTGGGAGGAGGAAGTACAACGGTAGAGGCATAACCGATAGTTGCCACCACATAGACGGAAGAGGAGAGCAGAGGTTGCAACGGCGACAAGAGACGCGGCGGCTATCGACGGAGGAAACCAAGTGAGAGGAGAAGAAATCCATCAACTGCAGTTTCATAAAATCGAGTCCATCAGTTGCGGTTTGATAAAATCGCACTCGATTTCGCTGCAAGTGGTCCCATAACATAACCAGCGGTGGATGGCTAGCTAGCCACAAGGACTTTTCTTTTTTGGAAACTGAGGCAAACTCAGGCGATCTTTATTATATGACCGTTAGGTCATTCATCATTAACGGTACAATAAAGACAGGTAGATCATTAGTCCATATACTCCCAAATTCCAGACTTTTACATTGCCTAGCTAATTTATGAGCTACAACATTTGTTCTCTAGGGTAATGATTCTCTAGCATTTGCTTCATGAGCCAGACGGACTTAATTCACTTTGTAACGCTGAAGTCAAAATTATGGTCACTGATATAGAAATAGTGAAAAGCGACATAGTTAGCCAAACGAGAATAAATATATCATTGAATTAAAAGTTTGATATTATAGAAACCAGGGTCAAGACACCCTGCACCCAATGTTACTCGAGGATTAAGAAAGTTAACGGAGTTCGGAACAAACTATTTTTATTTGTCACAAATCGTAAGGAAACCTAACTTAATAATCATTTTAAACATGAGAATTTGTGTGAATTTGTGGTAACCTATTACAAATAGGAAGAGAAATGTGTGCGAATCGTGTGCATTCCTGGTGTGGTCAAGTCGTCAAGGGAGAGGGATAGATTGTATAAAATCCTAGCAGTTGAGGAAAAAGAAACATGGACAATGGCATACTCAACCTGAAAGCTCAAGCATCCATTCCAGAGTACATATATTACAATCCCGAGTCTAAAATTCTCGTCTATTGTCACAGCACACCCGTACATCCAGAAGAAAAAATAAACGAAAGAGGAATGCAATACAACTGTCATAGTCCAAGATGAAGACTGAAGTCAAAGCTCCTGCACCAAACTACACTCATGAAATCGGAAAAGCAAAGCGTGAAAAACTGCAACATATTGCGTGCAACTGGTCGCTCCTTGTGGCACGGTGGAGAAAAATCCTCAGTATCTCCTCCTAGGTGGGCTCCTTGATCTGCAAAAAGATCACAGAAACCATACATGAAAATTTACATTCTCATGAACGTACAACTAATCATGACCAGAAACATATGACAGCCAGATAATCAAACTTAGTTTGCAAACGTGAGAATAGAACTTCCTAAGTGTCCTAGCAAGAAGTTGAATGAAGGAGGGGTAAAATCCATCATTCTGAAAATGAGGGTCACTTGATAGAAGTGTTGCTTTGTTAGTTCTCCACAGAAAGCCTTGACCTTGAGAAAGCACTTCCTACCCTAAAATTTCTTTAGGATTTATATCTCATAGTAAATAAACAGAACTGAATACAGGATCAGAAAGGCATACCTTCTGCGAACATTTCTTCGCTTGGCAGGGCCATTACTAAAGGCCCAGTCAACATTTATTTTCTGTGTAACAAGTTCAGTTCCGTCCATTGTTTTTATTGCAGCCTGGGCTTCCTCGAATCTCTCGTATTCAATCAAAGCATATCCCTGCATAAGTGAAGCAGAAACATTATGTAGGACATGTCAGATGCGTTGTACTCCATATGTCTTCTTTCATGTGAGAATTGGTCTACATTGTCGCAGTTTGTATAGAGTAAAAAATGATCTACT
Source organism: Stipa capillata (assembly GCA_019208055.1). Taxonomy (NCBI): domain Eukaryota; kingdom Viridiplantae; phylum Streptophyta; class Magnoliopsida; order Poales; family Poaceae; genus Stipa; species Stipa capillata. The sequence continues at coordinate 358,758 of JAGXJF010001686.1, forward strand.
TTTGCATATTTTGCTGTTTCAAGATAGTGATGACAGTTCACCATAAATTACAAACAACATGCAGTTGATGTTTGCTTCCCCATGTAACAGAAGCACACACCACAAACAGCATGCAGACATGTAAGGCAACAATACATAATATAGATCTTGCAGAAAGCTGAAGAGAGAGACCAACAAGTCAGCAATCCAGTACCAGTATGTGCCAATATTGCATGTGCGTATGATAAGAGGGATGCTTGCTTCTCAATGTTTAGCTCCTTACTGTTAGATTCAGGATTCTGGAGAGGAATTTGAGATTGTAGTTGTGTAACAGATAGAGGTTTGGGATTAACCCCCAAGGCTGGAGCCTTCCCAGCCGTGGTGATTGTTGCTGGTTACAGGATGAGAAGAATTAGGAGGGCAGGACATGAACTTCATTTCTGCTAGCTTCAAGCTGATATGGAAGCTACCTTGGATCACAAGAAACTAATCTAACTGATATAGATGGAATCTAGCTTGAAAAGCAAGGGACTAATCTGATTAGAGTTCAGCTAAGCCAGGCTCTTTAATTTGCGCTAGCAGGGCCCTTTTTCCTGCAGCTCCATTTTCCCAAAAAAGGTTACACAGTCAGATTTAGCTATATTAGATTTGGAGTACCTACATAGAACTTTCCTCTGTGTGTTATCTCTGAAACTAATATAGCAAAATCAAGTCTCCTAAAACTGAAAAGAGGTACTAAACTCAAATAAGAAAAATCATAATCCGAGTTTGTGCCAAACAGAATATTCAATACATGCAACCATAACAACCAACAACCACCAACAACATAAAATCAGTTTTGATAAACACTCCGTTGGAACATGCTTTAGCCAAAACTTCTTTTTGTAGAAAAGATCATCCAAACAAATCCTGAAATTCTTAAAATAGACTAAGAGGGTGTTTGGTTGGGCTTTTGCTGTGGTTTTTCCTGCTTATAAGCCAAAAGCCCAACCAAACACCAAATATCCTAAGGGGGTGTTTGGTTGGGCTTTTCAGCAGCTTTTCACTGGAAAAAGCTGCAGTCCAACCAAACGGCCAGCTTTTCAACAGCTTCTACTAATGGTGGCTGTGGGCTTTACAGTGCAAATTCAACTGTTTGAAAAAGCTGCCTTCTGCCAGCTTTTTGCAATATGTTGAAACTTCTGTACTCATTTTCCGAAATGCTATAGATGATTTGGATAAACCAAAAGCCATATGTTCACTTTCCCACAGCTACAACAGCTTTTCCAAACAACCAGCCAACAGCAGCTTTGTCAACAGTCACAGCCCAACCAAACAGGCTCTAAACATGTTTTTCCTGCTTATAAGCCAAAACCAGTGTAAAAAAAAGCACGTTTTGAGGTGCTTCCTTGGCTTTTGCAGGATGCTAATATTGCCCCTGTAGTTGAAAATTAATTATCCGCATTTTCCACTCAAACAAAACAACTGAAACTCAATTTTACCACAGCAAACAGCTTGCAGCAACTTTCTCACAGCATACAGCACCCAGCTACTTTTAGATAAGCCACAGCTCAACCTAACACCCCCTAAAGCAGCCTTTACTTTATGCACTTTTTGAGCTTTTGCATCCAAGGTGTATCTCTTTGACTATTTTTAATACGAGGTACATGAACAAGTACAGCACTACTCAGTATACTTCAGAATTTATCGACTCCCATTTGCCCAAAAAAACGTGAACATAAGAAGGGAAGTGTTGTAACTTCTGAGATACAAATATTGACTTCCCAACCTGAAGAAGATAAATTACAATCTGAGGCAAAGTCTGTAACCTTGCAAGGTTTAAGAAGGAAACATGGTAATGATATGTCTCAAAAAAAATTTCCTAGCAAAAGAAACAAGAAAGTCACAAAGAGATTGTGCTGCCTGTATATAGCCTTTTGCACATTCAATTATGGCTTAGATTTTCATTTGTTAACGAACTACGGGATACCACGATCTGAGACAATTTGCAAAAGGCACAACTACTAACGGCAGAAGAATAGTATTAATACGAACTGGGAGACTTACCTTGACAAATCCAGTGCGACGATCTAAATTCAAATGCAAGTTCTTAACTTGCCCAAGTTCTCCAAAAGCATTATGGAGATCGTCCTCCTGTGCTTCTTCATGAACACCAGTTACAAGAACAATCCACCCCTCAATAGCTTCAAAAAGGAAAAAAGGGAAGTATATGTGAGCTAAAATAATTAGGACGTGTAGCAGAACTTAAACAACAAAATAAATTTAGTCAATGGAAACAAAGTAAGCACTCTGGTCCTTTTTCTATGGGTAAACCTTCATTAATTTAGTGAACTGCTCTCTGAATATCACGAGAATATAGTAGATTACATGGTATTGTGCATCTAAGAATTACCAACACCAAGTTCAAAACAAATCCAAGGCATTAAAACTAAATGACTTTTCACCAAATAAAGGTAAGCTATGATAAGATGGAAAAGAAAAGGGATCAAGTTGACAATAAATAGCGGGCGCATAACATAAGCATCAAACTATCAGGTCAGTTACTGAAAACTAAAAATTTCAAACCACAGTAAACATAGAAATAACAGCCCAAGTAGCCTAGTGAAACATATAAACTGCTAGCTTCCAGCTTTCATGCACACATCTTAATTCACTTAACCCAACAAGAATGGTGTGCACCATGTCATCAACATCAGTAACAAGCCATGATAATGCCTCGGACGATCGGGTCCAACTTGTTGGAAGACGATAACAGTTGACTACAAACAGCATGCAGCTAAGGAAGACAACATCCATCCATTTCAGTTTTGACACCTCCACAACTAAGCACAAATGTAAACACATGCTCAATGACAATCTTATCAATCTATACAGGGAAAAATCACAGAGTGCATGTAATGAAACAATGATTGACAATGTGTTCGCTAACAGCACAGGTCATCATCAGTGCGACTAAAGTTGAAATAGAAATCAACTTTCCCCAAACAAGAAGCCCAGAAACTGCAATAAAGGAGTTCCAAAATTACAACTAAAATGAGATTGTGGGATCAAGGCAATGTTCCAATTACAAATCAAACATAAGATCTCTCATGATTTCTTCTCACATGCAAGGCTACCATAACAAGTACTTTGTAAGACCTTTAGCCTTTACGCCACAACGTACTACAAGATGCACTAAATTACACCAGAAATCAAAATCTCCGACGTAGTGAACTCTCTAGGTAAGCAGATACTATATTCTAGCCTATCAAAACTGCATACAGCTCAAGATCGGGAAAAATGTAGATCTCCCTGGTCAGAGGCCCAGAGGAAACATAACTTACAAAACATCGCAAATAGTATCGAGTCAGGACCTCCAACATGTAATCACAATTCCCATTACAGAAGATAAGGGGTAGAAAATTTTGATCAATATACCATATTTTGCCTCTAATTGTTTCTCAAACAGCATACTATGAGATAATTTATACCAAAAGAAAAAAAATTTGAGATTAAGTCTGCCTAGCATCAACACCCATAAAGGACGGATCTTCAAACATGTTCCTCAAAACACCTTCCGTGCTTCACTGATTTATATCCTTAACAAAAACAAACACAATTGCCAAAGATCCAAAAGAATACAGATAAAATTGCCAATGCAATAGTACCCTTCACAACTACTGCCGTGTCACAGCAAAGGAATATTCGAGAGAAATTTAAAACCACCAAAAAAAAACCACGTTGCACCGCAAGACTTCTTTATATGTGATACATTTCTCACATCCAACCAAAGCACCAACCTCTTACGTCTGAAGAGAAATGATAAAAGTATCCATATCAACTAGCAAAATACAATTTACAGTACCTAATTACGCAAGAACAATTTGCAATTATGTGCATCTAATTATTTGAATTCAGAATCAATGAACAACAAATTATCCACATCAATATGAAACAATTATAATTGCAATACGTTCTCAAGCAAGAACATTGGCACATCAATTCTTCAAATGGGAACCCTACAAAGGCGTATACCGTATTTAGGCCCCCTTAGTAACGTCTCCAGCGGCTTCTCCCAGAAGCTGCTTCCTCCCAGCTTCTCTCAGAAGCTGCCCCGTCAAATTCGTCGGGGCTTCTAAATTCATCGGGGATTGACTAGTTTAGAAGCCTCGACGAATTTGACGGAGCAGTTTCTGGGAGAAGCTGAGAGGGGACAGTTTCTGGAGAAGCCCCGTTACTAAGGGGGCCTTAAGCAACCAAGACCACACCTTTTACTCAAAAAAGACGAAGATCTGCTGCTCAAACAAACCAGCACCCAGCAAACCCCGCATCAGTTGAGAACCCTAACATGCGTATCTCGGCTATCTGTACCAGAACTGGTTCAGAACCCTAATAGGCGGTCTCTTGCTACCGCATCACCCGAGAAAACAGAAAACTTCCGCACCAAATAGCTCAGCGTAGGCACTAGGAACCTACTTTACCCAGGAAACACTAACACGCTGAGACACCAAGATTGTAGCATGCGCTTCGACCCAGCAAGATCTTACTGAAACCATTAGACCAACCGCCACGAACAAATCCACCAACAAAAGAAAGAACACCTTCACCGAAAGAAGCCATGGATGGAAGAGATCGAAAGGCGGAAGGGGCGTACATCTGAGGGGTCCGGGGCCGTCGTCGGAGCCCAGAGAGTCGAAGTCGGCGCGACCGGCGAGGGGGCGCGAGGAGGAAGGCTCCTCGCGGAACCCGCGGCCCTTGGTCTTGCGCGCCGCGGCGGCGGAGGAATCGTCCCCGCCGGCGGCGATAGTGGAGCGGAGCCGCGGGGCCGGGGTGGGGTTGTTCTCGGGGGCGTCGTCGTCCATGAGGTCGTCATCGTCGGAGTCGAAGTCGACGACCTCCACGTCGTTCGCCGCCGCCATCGCCGCCTGCCGGCCTTGCTCGCTGCTAGGGTGCGGGGATAGGGGAGTTCAGGTCTCCGCGTCTTGGATGATGGGGCTTCCTTCGTGTCAGCCTTTTAGGCCTTCAGGGAGACTTCGTGTGGGGTAACGATGTCAGGGGAAGACGAATAGAATTTTCTTCCCCTTTCTATCGAGTGAGAGCAGTACTATAATTGTTTTCGAGGTCTGTTTAGATTCAATGATTTTCAAAAGAGATTTTATAAAATTTAAATTTGTAGAATATAAAAATTATTTGGGTCATAGAAATAAGATTATACTAATCCTATGAAATTCCTATAAAATGACTCAATTTATAGAAATTTTAGAAAAATTCTAATATGAGCTTGAATCTTATAAAAAATTTCCTTTGTGACTTGTATAAACCTTGACATTCGATTCATACGTTTTATTATTCCTATATTTTGAGAATCATATGTTCTAAAGAGGCTCTTAGTGACGATTAATATCAATTAATATCATATATGTGTGAACAAAATGAATTGCACGTAAGCAAGTCGTTAAAGGTAAGTAGTTATCAGACCTCCTAGCGTCGTCAAAAGCTAGATAGTGACCGATTACTTGACACTATTAGACCCTGTTTGGTTCAAGTTAAGAGATAGGTTTGAGACTTAATTTGTTAAATATCTTTAGGTTAGATGTGATTAAGTTAACCTAATCAAAATTATTTAACCCTTTTAATTCAGAACTAAATTAACCCATAAAAAAAGTGAAGTAACTTAATCCAATACAACCAACTCTCCTAAATTCGATTTTTGTACTGCTAACCCCTTAATTTAGCCAAATAGTAATTTAGATTAATTGAGTTAGCTTTCAAACATAAAACTAGGGTTAAACTAATCTACCTGGATTAAGGTTAGCTAACCTAATTAATCTTGCCTCGAATCAAACGGGGCCTTACCGTTGCAGAGAGAGTGCAGTCACTTATGTTAGTCATGTTTCTTTATCCTCCACACTCTCTTCTCTCTTCAGTCTCTCCTCTTCTCACACCCCATCGTCGGTCATCTCTCATCTCTAGCCACTCGCGCCCCCTCCACCCGCTAGCCACAAGCTTGCAGGAGAGGTATATGATAAGAGGACAAAAGGGCAGCCAAAGAGCGGGAGGATACATGTCAACGTAGCAATTGTAAGAGCGCCACGTCGGCTATCATAACCTCCAGGATATCTTATGACTCACTTAATACACCATAAGAACTAAACACATTTATTTTCATAGCAATAGGATGCTGCAAGCATTTTATTCTAGAGTAAAGAGTTTCAGCTACATGGAGCCATGGCTTCACCTTCTATGGTTGGACGCAGATTGTTCCACATAGGTATGTGATGAGGACATCTCTACCATAGACACAACCACAATACCTGCTGCCCCTCTCAAGTAACACCTGTTGTCACTTATCAAGTTGATATACAAGGACCAATGAGAAGAGCACATCACGCCAACTTGATTATCAGGTAACTTTGTTTTTCAACACGCACGCAAATATTGTAAACATCTTGGTGTTGACTAATCTATGTGATGTTCTATTACTTAGGAACCGTGGATATAAGGATGATAGCAGCAAGACATAGGATATGGAGCTAGGAGTAGCAAGACAAGAAAAGATGATGGTAGATTCAAGCAAGGAGGACATAAGATGAATTTGGGCTACGACAATACATTAAAGCCACCATGATGAATCCTAAAGAAGTGGACGAAATAAAAAAATTCCTATGTATTTTAGGCAAGCCACAAGATTTAGTCATATCTAAGTAGTTTACATGGTGTTGCGTCACCTAGTTGGCCCAGGTCCATATAGAGAGTTCGAGTCCAGGAGGAGTTCGTTTTGGATTCGGCCACCCCCCTTGGCTGGCCAAAATCCCCTCCCCTCTCCTTTAAATAGGACTCAAAACCCCCTCTAGAACTCGGGTTTTGTTAGATTGGTTTTTCCACCATGAAATCTACTGATCTCTCTCTTGTTCCGCTAGTGCAACAACGATATTATCTTCAGAAACCCAACACATCAATCAAATTTGGTCCATAATTCCTATTCGATATTTCTGATTTCTTATTGCTATTTTCTTGCTTGTTCTTTGATTGCTCATAGGAAAAGATCTTCGTGGTCAAGTCAATCGTGCTTCTAGCAAGGTCAATAACGTCTTGGAGTTGTTTCAGAGATTATGGCTTGCAACAGTCGTCTTACGGTCGTAGCTCGATCGTGAGAGTCGTCTCAACAAAATCGAAATCTGCCCTCTCATCGAAAGATCGAGAACCCCTCTGCCACGAGATTTTCCAAGGAGCTCAAGGTTGCTTGGTGATATTTTCTAGTCTTTATAGTAGCATGTTCATATTTTACCTACTGTCCACATAAAGCCACAAAGATAATAAAAACATAGTAGACCATCCATGTCCAAACCAGTCCAAGCCTTCACAATTTTCTTTTCAGTGCATTGCATCATCGTGTCAAGTTGTTGATTTCTAGTGTCTAGTTCATCGTGTCTATTTTACATCTTGCTGTCTCCCGTTGATCAGATCATCACCGTAGCCACCACCTTCCATCAACTCACCACAAACCCTAGCTGCATAGCCCATCACCATGCTTACCGCTGCCATCAATACCATCCATCAACCTCACAGTGCTACCCTAGCCACCGCACCCATCCAATCTGCTAAGCGTTGCGAGTAATAGGGATTAGATAAGGAAAGAGTCCAGCTTTGAGGTCAAGTCGGTTTCGATTTCCTTAGCTGATTCGGATACGAGAGAAAGTCCACCCCTTGTAGGTTTCGGACAAGAGTAGGTTTTGGATTCAAACTCAAACACTAGTAGGTCTCGGGCTCCACTAATAGTAGCTTTCTGGTTGAGTTGTTTTGGCAAAGAGAAAAGGAGATAAAAGCTCATGTTTGAATTGCAGGGCAAAGAGGTTGGTTCCAGACCTTAAAAAAAAGTCTAGAACTTGTTCAAATTTTTTTGAGTCCCAATACTGTTTTTTAGGTTGTTCCTACTGTTTGAGACAATCGCCATCCTTCATGGTTTTTTTTCTCAACCTGTTTTTGCACCCACGCACCGATTCAAAAAAAATTTCTCGGCCCAATACTAATGTGGATAGTTGTTTGAGAAAGTCACCCACATTCTGACATTTTTGCTCTCCCACAGGTATTTCATCTGTGTCAGGGCCCTAGAATCACAACCCACTCATCTGTGATCATCGGTCCGAATACCCAAAAAACTATCGAACATACCACAATGGATAGTCTGACATCTGGCCAACATATCATACGACCCCACACAACCACCACGTCGTATGTGATCAACGTTGACCAAGCTGGGCAAAGACGCAACATCGTAAAAATGAGCTAAATGCAATTCCAGAGCCCTGTGAAGACTTTGCGATTCTCATGTCCGACCAACACAATAATATCAGAGGAGCCTAGCAATGATATCCTCACCCTAACCTGACCCTAAAGTTAGTGGGTCACCCAACCGAATATCATCCTGCTAATCGGCCAAGAGAACAACTCTAATTCTTCACGACTAACCCATACACTTCAAATCTTACACGCATGGTGTATGGTCAGCCATAGAAACAACTTAAATACCACCACAAAAATCTACATAAAAGGAATACAAGATACATATATAACATCTCATACTCGGGGCAGTAAATAATTTACATCCAACACAACTCGAAGGTCGTTCACAACCAAAATACAAGTAAGGGCAGCAGTGGGAACACATTCATACATCTGAGGTGGCTATCATTTCCATCTCCAAAAGGGTACCCATAACCCATACATAACCTAAGGAATAAACTGAAGCAAACTAGGCATCCAGATTGGCATTTCAGTATCAAAGTAGTCTCTTACACTATGTTTACCTGCAACATTTAGGAATCAAATTTCTTAAGTACTTTTGTACTTGCAGGATGCTTTATAGGCTCATCCCAATTAACTTAAAAGCATGGCAATGAACAAGAATTAACCATATTGCACAAGTTTGCATCATCAACACATTAAGCATGGCACGAACCTGAAGAAGTAAAGAAATACCATTTCATAAACATGATAACCAAATTGTCTCAGATCAGCAAGCATATGTAATTCATCAAGGTTTCATCCACAATTATCCTAACAAGTCAATCAGGAATCACTCTCATGATCTGGCTAGTTAACCGAAACTAAGCCAATCCGGTAATTTCACAATTGGATTCAACTGGAGGACTATTGGGGTACTCTCTACCTCGCCCTTCAAATCATGACATAACCAAGACTCACAAGGTAGTGTAACATGTCCGGAATCGACTAGAGGACGACTATGGTGCATATGCCACCTTGCCCTTCAATTTGCAGGAATTGATTGGAGGATGACTAGGGTGCATATGTTCACCTCGACCTTCAACTCATCCTTGAACACACCACACCAACTTTCACATATTCCCAAATTGAACTCAATGTCATGACTCAAGCTATCAAGTGATAATCATGCTAGTGAGATCATCATCGCAATCATCGATAGGAAATCATAAGCAATCAACACAACACTCATTCATAACCAAAACATAAGAAATTAGGAATCTTAGCAAGCTTTTGCAGAGCTTGCCTTGCTGGTAATACCCCTATTCAAGCTAAGGATCAACCCTGTTTAACTCCTCGTTGCCCAGCTCTAATGACAAGAACGTCGAAACACCGGAAAAGTGACAAAAATACATTCAATCAATACCAGCAAGAGAATAGATGATATTATGCATGAAATGGATCATAAAATTGTAATAAATTAAAGTATTAAACTAACACAACTTCTCTCTTTCAATTTGGATTCATAAAACTCAAGTTATGAATTTTTTTTAAAGTTCTATATGTCATTTTTAGGGTTATTTAGCGTAGCAATTAATTTAAATTTTTGTATAACAGTAGCATGTACTAAAATGATAAAATTAGGAAATTCATATTAAACCATGAATTTTCATATATGATATGCTCCATTTGAAGTTAGCATAATTATTTTGAATTTCATATTTGAATACTAGGGTTTAAAGGCAGTTTTTAATTTTGAAAATTTTCATAATGATAACATGAATGAAAGTTATTTTATTAAATTCTTCACATTAAAATATGAATTTAATATAATAATCAAATCATTTGCAGTTTATATGAATTTTATATAAATTTTACAAGTTTTAATCAATTTTTAGCATTTTTTATCTTTTTCTTAGTAAAGAAAAACATATTAATATTTTAATACTCAGCTGAGATATAGCCACTGAGGATGACATGTGGATCCCTAGTCAATGTTGACTGGTCACATTGACTGGTCAACTGATAGAGGGGCCCACCTGTCATACTTTGGTAATATCTCTATTTTCTTTTATTTATTATTTTAGTTTTTTACATGTGAGGTCAAGCTATCACAATATTTTTATTATTATTTTTATTTGTCTAGTATTCTTATGGGTCGACCATATCATTCTCACAGGATTCAATTTGCATTTTAAATAAACTTTTAATGGAGAGGGGTCCACCTATCATTAGGAGGTTGTTACGAAATGCATTAATGAATCAATCGTTAGCACATTAAATAAAGATCTAACCCTAACTTTCGATCGTTAACCCTAATTTCATTTAATGCTTTGGATTGTACGGACAACAGCCGATCGTGCCAACCAGTATGGTTAACAGTTTGACCGTTTTTAACCGTAACGGTTGCAGTCTAACTGCTCCGTTTGGTCGGGCATGCCACACAGACCGGTAGTGCCACCATGCTCCGGTGGCACAGTGTGCCGATTCCGGCCATCGCTAAAAGCACAACAAGTGGGGAGAACCAAGGGTGGCAAGGAGGATGATAGTTTCCAATGCTCACCATGAGGTGGATGAGCACAAGCACCGCGGCCGGAATTTCGTGGCTTAGGTTGTCGGTGAAGGTGCTGAGGACGGTGACGGTGAGCTCTGGTGAAGGTACAGTGTTGATGACAAACATGGAAGGAGATAGACGCCGGGGTGGATCTCACCAGCGTCGAAGAAGAAGGTGCTCTGAGGCTGCTCTTCCGTTCCTTGCAAGAAGATGCACAAGATGAAGGCGGGGTTGAGTTTTAGGGCTAGAATGGAGTAGAGGGGGGAAATGGGGGAGGTAGAGAAGCTTGCCACCGGAGTTGGCGGTGAAGAAGGTGTCGTTAGAAGCTTGGTCACCGGAGAAAAGAAGCGGATGAGCTAGGGTTTCTGAGCGTGTGGAAGAAAAGGAGAAAGGAGGGGAAACACAGCTACCGTGCAGAGGATTTAAGGGCGCTCGGAAGAGGGGAGAAGAAGACGCCGGCGAGCTCACCGAGCTCTGCTCAAAACAAGGTTTGAACTACAAGTAGCCCAAATAGTTTCCAAATAATTTTGTAAATTATATTTGTGTTTAGAAATATGAATAACTCTTAAATATGAAATTTCAAAAAAATTTGGAGAGGAGGGGATTCATTGAATTAATGTTTTGTAGTTCATTCTGAAGGAGAACAATTTGGAAAAACATTTGTTTAAATATTCATATCAACTTCAATTGACTTGAGAATTTTGTAGAGTTACTCTGAGGTATTTAGAGCTTAGGAAAATCATTAGGAGGAGGTTTTGGTGAAGTTGGTTTCACAATTTTTATTCAAGTGGATTCTAGGTCAAGTTTTAGGGTTTTTTAGTTTTGAGTCATGTCTAAATGGTCTAGATGCTTGCATGAGATGAGAAAATTTTATTTTATTCATGAAGATCTTCATTGACCTCATGTTTTTTAAGAATTTGGTCATTACAATCTGCTATCATATTCATCTGCTATAACAGGAGATTTCTACTAATCATCTGAGTTTGCTTTGTAGCATCGTTGAGCTTCATTTATATCCATTGCATTCGCCGCTACATTGCTCCACCTCTTTTTTTGCCCAGTCTGAGGTTCACTTACATCCTATAGGCAACGATTGGCTAGCTCTTTCTAGCCTAGGGTTGACAAGTAGTGACTAGTACTTTGAGCAATTATTCAACTTGCATTCTCTTATTTGATTATGGCTAATCCTCGCTACTATATTTGAGCCTGCTCAAGCTACACAGATTCTACCATTGCACTGATATTGTTCACTTGCAATCGCTCCATCCAAGCTTTGCAGACAGTTTGACACCGCTAGTTGCTGTCTCCACTTGCTTGCTTGGTAACAACTGGTAAGAATTTGGTATAAGCTTGAGCTAAGCGACTTTTGAGCCTCCAGATCCTAATAGTTGATAGGTACATATTACTTGTGATTTATCTCTTGTTTTCTACTAACAATGATAGGTTCTGTTGTTTGTTCCAATGATCATTCCGAGGATGACACTGCTTACACCTCGTATGAAGGGCGTCGTACAACACTTCGAGCGCTTGTTGTATCAATATTTAGAGCGTCCTAAGACAACGATCAATGGAACCACCACTAATATGGCTACCATTGAAGCTCGTGTGGTTCGAATTGAGCAAGCTCCACCACCCGCTGATGCCCATGCAGCCCCAGTCGCACATGGAGGCACCCCCGCGGCCCTCGGTGCTTCCCACCACTAATATGGCTACCATTGAAGCTCGTGTGGTTCAAATTGAGCAAGCTCCACCACCCGCTGATGCCCATGCAGCCCCAGTCGCACGTGGAGGCACCCCCTCGGCCCTCGGTGCTTCACCTCGCTGTTAAGCCATCTATTGCTCGCTTTTGGGCTGCTAAAGTAGAAGATGAAGTCGATGATGAAGCAAATCCATACATGGCTGATACAGAGTCCGATGGAGGTTTCAATCCCAACAATGAGCGTATCAACGATGACACTTGAATTAGCAAGGTGTGCAATGAGAACCACCATGAGAGCTACGTGACCATGATGATCCACTTGGTAAAACTAAATTCACTATGTCTCCTTTTTCTAGAAAGTATATACCTGATGCATATCTCACATGGGAGTTAGCTCTAGAACAAAAATTTGCTTGCTATGACTTTCCTAAGGATAAGATAGTTATGGCTGCTACTAGTAAGTTTACTGAGTTTGCATCTGTTTGGTGCAATGAATATTGTTGTAATAATCAGAATGTACCTCGCTCGTGATTTTCTTAATAAATTGCAACAACTGAGACATGGTAGTAGTTCTGTAGAGGACTATATCAAGAATTGCAAACCAAACGATCGTGATCTAAGACAATGGTGAGTACACTTCAGCTAATGATATTGAGGAAAAATATGTTATGCTTTACACTGACGCCCCTAGTGGCGAACTAGAATCTGAATATGAAGAGGAACAATATGGTGCTAAACTCACAGATAAATACTTGAGCATGATAGTGAGGCTTGTGCTTAGTGCACAAATGGAGCGTGCTGAATAGAACAAATGCCAAGTTCTTCATCAAGGAGCACTCATGTCGTGCGATCATTGATGGAGGGAGTTGCAGCAACTTGGCAAGCATGGACATGGTTGAGAAACTTGGCTTGACCCACACAACAACACCCACATCCTTATTACATTCAATAGTTTCAACAATTGTGGTAAGTCGAAGGTAACACGTATTGTGAGAGTACACTTTTCTATTAGTTCTTATCATGATTATGCTGATGTGATGTTATACCTACGCAAGCATGTTCTTCATTTTTAGGTAGACCTTGGCAATATGATACATACACTATGCATCATGGTAGAACAAATCAACATACTCTCATGTTTAGAAAATCACTTTGCTGCACATGTCTCTTAAAGCAATTTTAAAAGATGAAGTAGAGAGAGCTAATTGAGAAAAGGAGAGTAGGACAAGTGAAAATTAGGCTGTAGCTAAAGAACTTGTGCAACATAAGAAGAAGAACCAAGTACTAAAAAGAATAAAATTAAGTTGAAATGTTCTGTTTTGCTACTAAATCTGATATGGGTGAGATGGGAGCTAAGAATTCTATTTGCTATGTTTTAGTGTGCCAAGAATTTTTGTTTCATTTGAGTACATGCCTCCTTTTTTGATTCCTGCTGGTGCTAAGATTTTGTAGGAGTTTGTTGATGTATTTCCAAAGGAAGTATCACCAGGGCAGCCTCTAATTCATGGAATTAAGCATCAAATTGATCTGACCCTAGGAGTCTTGATGCCCAACTGTGTGCCATACAGGACCAACCTGGAAGAGACTAAAGAAATTCAATGAGAATTGCAAGAATTTCTTGATAAAGGGTACGTACACGAATCTCTTAGTCCTTGGGCTATACCGGTGATTTTAGTGCCTAAGAAAGATGGATAATGGCGCATATGTGTTGATTGTAGAGCTATAAATAATATCACTATTCATTATTATCACCCTATTCCTAGGTTAGATGATATGCTTGATGAATTAACTGACTCCATTGTGTACTCTAAATTTGATTTGCGTAGTGCCTATTATCAAATTCGCACGAAATTAGGAGATGAATGGAAAAAAAAGGTTCAAAACTAAGTTCAGTCTATATGAGTTGTTAGTGATGTCTTTAGGTTTAACTCATGCCCCTGGTACTTTCATGAGATTAATAAACAAGGTTTTGTGTGCTTTCATTGCCAGATTTTTGGTAGTATATTTTGATGCTGTTTTGATCTATAGCAAATCATTAGAGGACCATCTTAATCATTTGCGTGTTGTTTTGAATATTTTACGTGATGCACGTTTATTTAGTAACCTTGAGCAGTGCACTTTTTGCATTGATCGAGTTTCGTTTCGTGGCTATATTGTTATTCCACGGGAAATTGAGATTGGTCGAGTGAAGATTTTAGCTATACAGAGTTGGCTGACTCCTTGCTGGATTCTATTGACACTTTGTCAATGATTTCAGTACCATTTCCGCATTGATGCACTACTACAAAAAACGTCATCCTGGACCCTACCATCACTGATGGGTAAGAAATATCCGTCAGTGATGAAAACCATCAGTGACGGGTTTTGATGAAAACATCATCACACACGGGCAAAATAAATACCCGTCAGTGATGTCGAGCATATCACTGACGAGTAATAAAAGACCCGTCCGTGATGTGAACCTCGCCAACTCCAAAATTTCAAACCCAAAATTTTGTCATCATGGACGGGTAGTTTTCTGACCCGTCAGTGATGTGTGGAACTCATCACTGACGGGTTAAAAAGAGACCCATCCATGATGTGAATCCCATCAACTCCGAAATTTTAAAACCTAAAATTTTGTCATCACGGACGGGTAGTTTTCTGACCCGTCAGTGATGAGTTAGTGCTCATCACTGACGGGTTAAAAAGAGACCCGTCCGTGATGTGAATCCCACCAACTCCGAAATTTCAAAACCTAAAATTTTAGAATCCGCGAGGTATATAATTCACCTCAGTGCCCCTCAGTGCAGATCCAGATCCAGATTTTTTTCCTTCTCCCTTTCACCCTCCTCTCCTTCCTTCCACCCTTCTCCTCCTCTCCTCCTTTCCTCTCATCCTAGCTTCCTATCCAAATCGGTCACAAGGGAGCATATCCTCTTCACATCACCATCCCCGTAGGAACATGGTGGAGCTTACACGGGAGTTCCAGTTGGATTCGAGGTAAGAAAGATCCTCCCAAGTCTTAATTTCTACAAGTGCCTAAATTTTTTATTTTTAAAATTTTTTATTTTTTTGTAGCAGCTCTACTCCCTCACGGTTCAGAATCCACAAAAATTACTGCATTTGGAGTTCGGGAAGAAGTTCAACGGAGGGTTCGGTAGCGGCGATTATTCATTCGGGGCAAAAGTCAATCTTAGAGGCCGAATTTGGAGTGAAATTTCTCGTATTTTTTCTAGCAGCTCTACTCCCTCACGGTTCAGAATCCGCAAAGATTACTGCATTTGGAGCTCGGGAAGAAGTTCAACGGAGGGTCGGAAGAGGTGATGTTTTGTTCGGAGGGGAAAAAGTCAGGCTTAGAGGCCGAATTTGGAGGTGGAAAATTGTACAGGTCTAAAGATGAGTAAATTTTTTAGATGTGCCTCGTCGATACGGTCATTTTGAGTGGTCGTGGACCCAAAACGGACACCGTATACAAAAGTTACAGCTGTTTTAGTGAAACCCTACCCGGTAGTGCCCGGGTAGGGCTTTTTTTTGCGCCTCTGAAAACGTTATCACTGAGAGTTAAATATTTACCCGTCCGTGATGGTAGCGTCATCATTGACGGGTACTTTTTCTACCCATCCGTGATGACTTTTCGTCACCTGTGAAAACATCATCACTGACGGGTAAAAAAAGTACCCGTCAGTGATGACTCTACCATCACGGACGGGTAAATATTTAACCCGTCAGTGATGACCTTTATCACTGACGGATCATTACTGACCTTTAGTTGCTGACGGGCCAAAAATCCGTCACTGATGTGGGTTTTTGGCCCGTCAGTATTGACATATTCTGTAGTAGTGACGATTGAGCTTACGATGAAATGTCTACCATTTATTCAGGTCCTTCACAACATCAATTTTTTGATATTTTAAAAGATAAGCTCACACATGCACTGCTTCTCCAACTTCCTAATTTTGGTAAGACTTTTGAGCTTGATCGTGATGCTAGTGGAATTGGACTTGGTGGTGTCTTGTTACAAGAAGGTAAACTTGTTGGTATTTCAGCGAGAAATAAAATGGGCCTAGTCTGAATTATTCTACTTATGATAAGGAGTTGTATGCTTTAGTTCAGACTTAAAGACATAGCAACATTATTTATGGCCCAAAGAATTTGTCATACATTCTGATCATAAGTCTCTTAAGCATATTAGAAGTCAAGCTAAACTGAATTATAGATATGCAAAGTTGGTTGAATTCACTGAGTCTTTTTCTTATGTCGTAAAACACAAAAAAGGATGGAAAATGTAATTGCTAATGCTTTGTCTAAGAGATATACCATGCTTCCACAGCTTGACTTCAAATTTTTTGGATTAGAGACTATTAAAGAACAATACGTGCATGGTCCAAATTTTAAAGCCGCCTTGCTAAATTGTATAAAAGGAAAAACATGGAATAAGTATGTGATCAGTGATGATTTTGTGTCTAGGCTAAGCTATGTATTCCAACTAGCTCCGTTCATCTTTTGTTGTTACAAGAGGCGCATGGAGGCGGGCTGATGGGACACTTTGGTGTAAATAAGATGGAGGATTTACTTGTTGATCATTTCTTTTGGTCAAAGATGAGGCGTGATGTCGAATGTTTCGTTGCTCGTTGCAGTACATGTCAAAAATCTAAGTCACGGCTTAATCCACATAGTTTATATATGATTCTTCTTGTTCCTAGTGTACCTCGGGAGGATATTTCTATGGACTTTGTCTTAGGAGTGCCTAGAAACAAAGAAGTGGAGGGATGTTATTTTTGTTGTGATGGGTAGATTTTCTAAGATGGCACACTTTATACCATGTCATAAAATTAATGATGCTACAAAAAATGTTATTGGTTTGTTCTTTCATGAGATTATTCGCTTACACGGTGTGCCTAATATCCGTGATACAAAATTGCTTAGCCACTTTTGGAGAACTTTATGGGCTAAACTAGGGACTAAATTGTTGTTTAGTACTACTTGTCATCTCCAAACTGATGAACAAATTGAAGTGGTTAATAGAACTTTGTCTACTATGCTTAGAGATGTTTTGAGAAAGATTTTAAAAATGTGCGAAATTTGTTTATCTCATGTTAAATTTTCTTATAATCGTTCACTGCATTCTACTACAATGATATTGTTTATGGCTTTATACATCGTGCACCAATTGATTTGTTATCTCTTCCATCTTCGGAAAAGGTCAATTTTGGTGCTAAATAACATGTGAATTGATAATACAAATGCATAAGACAACTAAAGAGAATATATAGCATATGGATGTTAGGTATAAACTTGTTGATGATCAAGGTAGAAAGAAAGTAAAATTTGAACCTGAAGATTTAGTATGGTTCCACTTTCTGAATTAAGAAAAAGTGTAAGTTGATGCCTAAAGCTAATGGTCCATTCAAGGTATTAGAAATAATTAATGATAGCGCATATATGCTTGATTTGCCTACAGATTTTGTGCACTCCTGCATTTAACATTGCAGAGTTGAAACCATACTTGGGAGAAGAAGATGAGCTTGAGTTGAGGACGACTCAAATTCAAGAAAGGGACGATGGTGAGGATACCTCTACCACTGATACAACCACACACTTGCTGCCTCTCCTTAAGTAACACCTGTTGCCACTCCTCAAGTTGATATACAAGGATCAAGACAAGAGCATGTGCATGCCAACTTAATTATCAGGTAACTTCATTTCTCGGCATGTATTCAAATATTATGAACAATTTGGTGTTGTCTAATGTATATGTTGTTTTATTACTTAGGAATCGTAGATATGATGATGATGGTAGCAAGATAATAGGAGATAGAGCTAGGAGCAGCAAGACAGAAGAGATGATGGCAGATTCAAGCAAGGAGGAGATCACATGAATTTGGTGTACTTCAAAATATCGAAGTCACCATGATGAATTGTCACACCCCAACTTTCCAAAACCCAAAAGTTAGGGCTTTCAAAAAAAAACTTTTCTCTAACAATGTCAGGTAAAATACACCCAACTAAAACTTTAGTACAAATCGTGATGTAGCTAAATACCAAAGCACAAAAACCCTTGCTCCTACCTTTCTTGATCTCCGTTTTGTCGAAACCTTAATTCACCGAGCCCCGTTCGACAGTGCGGGCAACCCCATCCAACCATGGCCTCTCGCCTGGTATTCCCGCCATGAACGCTTCTTCGGCATCTCTTCTCTTTTCCTAATCGGCGTAATCCAGACCGAAATCTGTCGCTGAGTAACCACACGGTACTTTGCAAAAATTGAAACGTATATATGTTGCATACCACTTCCAAACATCGTGATCTTCTACCATCTACCTCGTCATGTTCTGTCAAGAATATGTGCACGTATATACTGCCTTTGCATACACGTCTATGCGCAAAACCTTAATCCCCTTCTCCCCAAACGACAAATCCAAACCCCTATTGTCACACCCCGATTTTTGAAAATTGACATGCCATTATAAACCCACATGTGTCTAGTACAATTTAAGCTTTACATGCATTCATTAAACCCAACCCTGCCACACACGCACAGCCCCGGACTAAAACCTAACGCGAGAAGACACTAACCCAACAACCGCACCATATACGCTGATACACTTACGGCACCCTACCACCAAATACCCCCGAACCAAGATATGAGAGTACCCGAGAGATCCCATAACCCCTTCCCCTTGCCACGCCCCGGGACTCTAATTATAGCTCTCGATCCTGCCCTTCCTATTTAATTACAAATCTTTCCAAAAATCCTAATCGCGAAACCTAATGCTCTTCGGCTCAACCAAAATTCCGAGAAAATTTGTGGAACAACTTAATAATATCCTTAACCTGAATATAACATAAAAATAATAATGGCCAGTTTAAAAATATTCACAAATAGAAATAGTAAACGCTAGGGCATAAATGAGCGTTGAACTGCAACCTCGGCGAATAAGTCTCCGAAAATTATGATAAAATACCATAATGACCCCTACCCACCCAGGAGCAGGAATCCATAAAAATATGGACACCTCATGTTCAAAAATCCACAAAGGACAGCATCGAACACATTGGTTTGAACTGCTCCATCACAAGAAATCAAAGGGGAAACTCTAATGAAAAGCTGCCAACAAGCTTGTGAAGCCTCTCCTTGATCTTCTCAACCTACCAGAGTCCCTAACTCCCCTGGTCAGCCCACGAGTCATCCCTTCCAATTGGAACTTAGTGTTTGGCACAACATGGCATTCAATGCCCTGACCCAAACACTAGTGCGTTCGGTGCCTAACTTCCCCCTGTTCCTTCACGTCATAGGATAGCTAATTCCCTTGCCCTGCAGCTCCTCTATCTTCTACGCTTGATCAGCTCACAGCTCATCTGAATCAATGCCCGACATCTCAAATTGTCTACAACATCCTCCTATTCATCCCATACCGTGTTTTACAAGAAGTCAAACACAAGAGATACACCAAAGCTGAGTTGTGCCCTCTGTCCTACCCCTGTGAGTAACTCTGTCCCTTGCTAAGTACACATATGATGTACCAACCGACCACCCAAGCCATCTATGCCACGTGAGCCCGGGTCCCGACTAACCAGGCTTCTTCTCCCTCAGCTCCTTCTCCCGGCCCCGTCCTCCCTTTTCTCCCCATACAACCGAGCGTTGCTCATGTCTACAGCTCCTGGCCACATAGTGCTGCCCTCCCTGCAGCTATCACCGCAAGACCCGCCATGCCCGCCGTCGCCACGCACCCTCGGCCATGTGCCATTTTCCCAAGTGCCAGTGCCGAGCTATCTAAGCTCTCTTCCCGAGCCTTCCTGTGCCCCAGCTCCACTCCTTCTATTTGCGTCTTGCCTCCATAGCAGCCAAGCTCCCCTACGCCTTCTCCATCTCTAGTCCGAGCAACGCCGGGATCCCCGCATTCCTCCCTGCCACTTCTTCTTCTCCATGCTGAGCTACCTCAACCATTTCTCCCCAAATGAAGCTCCCAAGTCTTCAACCGAGCTGTGCCTCCTCCAGTTTCCCAAGACCCGAACTCCCTCTCTCCACCTCTCTGGTTTCTCGAGCTTCCCACCGCTCCGACATAATCCACCGCATCGCCGCCCCCGGGGACCTCCAGAACCACCGCCCCTGTCGGCGGGATTCACTGCCGTCCGCCCCGGTTGCCCCGCTCCAGATGCCACCCATCCCCATCGACGGCCGCCGCTAGCGCCGTTGCTGCCGATGGTAAACACCACCGGGTCGCCGGGAGTCTAGCTGCTCCCGTGCTCCAACCCCAGCTCCGCCCGTGGCCGGAAAGCCTCACCCGAGCCGCAGGTCCGCGCTGGTCGCCCGTTGTGAGACACCCCGCCGACGACCAACACCTCGCCGCCAGGGACCAAATCATCCCCAGCTGAAGTCGAGCTGCTCCACAGCTAACACCTCCACCGAGCGCCCCAAGCCATCCGAGCGCCACTACCGCTGAGAGCAGTCGCCGCAACCGCCTCCATCAGTCGCCTTGCCGTGCCGCCTCCCGCACCAGTAAGCTCTCGCCTCCCCAGCGCCGCATCACCACCACCGATTGAATCGGAACACCGCCGCCGCCGCTATTCCGGATCGCTCCACCTGAACCATCCGCCGCTTCAAAGCAAGGCTGCCGCGTCAGAGCCTCTAGGATCTCCTATGAACCTCCTCATCGTTGGCCACCTCGCCATCCCTGCCTGGACCCCCCCTCTTGCTATCCACGCTCAGTCCGGCGGCCATCTCAAGCTCCCTTCGGTGTTCCACCTATTTAAGCTGACCCTCGAGCTCATCTTCAGCTCCAAGCCGTTACTCTTACTAATTTACAGGTGCCGAGCTACCAACCGCATTGGGAGTCCTCCATTTCTCCTCCTTGGCCGAGTCTTCCGCCACGGATTTTCGCACAAATCGGAGCGGTGTAGGCCCTTTCCCAAACACCGCCACCTCCTTCTGCGAGTCCTCGCCACTGCTGCCGAGGAGCCACTGCCGCCACCGGTAAGCTGAGTCGGTGCTAGCCTCCTCACCGCAACCAAGAAAGCCAAAATCGAACCCCAGTTAATGTGCGTTTAGTCCCGGTTCAAGCATGACGTTTTGCCCGAGCACGCTGGTATGGATAAGTGAAGGCGCATGCCTCCCGTTTGCGCTTTCAGTTAGCAGTATGCATTCTCCTTTTCGCTTCCTATTGAAAATACGTGTTTGATTCAACAAGGCGTAGTCCCTCAATACGCCTTTGGCATTAGCCTTTTATCCTAAAACCAGCAAAGCAGAGGGTGACCCCGGTATAACTAAACTTCAACCACACAAGATTGGTTCATTCCTTAATCTAAATCATAAAATCACAATAGTTAATCCAACGTATTATGGGTGCATGAATTGATGGTTCTAGTTTTACGTTCGATGTTCTCGGTTCTTCCTTGCATCATTGATTTATTCGTCATTCTTTCGACATGTAGATACGATGTTAGGAGGTATTGCGCGAAGGATTTCAGACAAGTGTCGAATCGGGTTCAAGACCGAGCCCCGGACAATACCTGCCAGGCAAGCATTCCCACCTTGATCATGTTGAATCCCATATGTTTGAAATGTAAATATGTTGTTTGCAAACCTTGCATGCTATTTTAATACCAACGTTATTTTATGCTAGAATAGTTAAGCCTAGTAGTTGCATGTGGCGTAGGCTTGAATACCCATCCTTGGAAACCCTAGGCTTAATGAGTCGGTCAATTTTCAATCGACGAGTTAGTAGGGATATTGGCTTTAGCTGTGCTTAGCCCTGCTATAGATAAAAGTAAGTTTCAACGGTTACTTGGGTATGGGATCAAAACCCTCGGTTTGTAAATGCATACCGAGGTGCCATTTAAAAGAAATGTTTGTTAAAATCCTGAATGAAAAGAAGGAGGATTTTGATTCGGGCAAGAACGCTAAGGGATGTTGGGAGGTGGTAGAGTAGCCGGTTGCTACTTGAGGTAATGAATGGTAGGATAGCCGGTCG
Organism: Stipa capillata; assembly: GCA_019208055.1. Taxonomy (NCBI): domain Eukaryota; kingdom Viridiplantae; phylum Streptophyta; class Magnoliopsida; order Poales; family Poaceae; genus Stipa; species Stipa capillata. The sequence goes on from JAGXJF010001686.1 coordinate 381,143, forward strand.
CTACCTGAGGTGATGAGTTGAAATTGGAGTCTTGCTCGAATCGGTTAAGGATCGAACCTAAGTGCCGCTGAATCAGTTCCCCCACCGTACGTCCACATGTCCTTTATGAGAAGGACTTGACTCGGTACATCGTCTAATACTAGAGCTCGGAGCCGTGGGAAGTTAGGGTGATGTGCTAGGGTGGATTTGGGATCCCTAGAGGATCTTCACAGGGACTACGCGGAGGTAAAGCCCTCAGTGAGTTCCACGTTTGTGTGGAGGTAAAGCTCTCAGTGGGTTCCACGTAGTACGTGAAAATATAGTTCGACACAAAGGTGGGGAGTCCCATTTTTGACATCCGGGATGCAAAATTTGGGTTACTCACCTAGCGGGTCCGGCTCTAGTGTGAACACGGGCGAAAGGTCTCGTTATACTAGCCCTGTCAGTATACGGTGCACAGTGTACCCAGGGCGAACTACATCTTGTGGGTAAAGCCGTACAACCTCTGCAGAGTGTTAAAAACTATTCGAATAGCCGCGTCCTCGGTCATGGACACGAACTGGCAAGGCCACACATTGGTTAGACTAAGTTTTGGTTGTGAAAGCTAGGAAATGGGATTAAGGACGTGGGCATGATGTGTCCACAGAGTGCAATTTACGCTACATGGATGGTAGCCAAGAATTACAGAAGAGGAGGCTAGCTACACTGCCCGGGGTAGTGCGAGCGGGAGCCAAAAAGGGTAGGCGTGATAGGCTGAGCTATCACGCTGAGGAAAGGAAAAAGAGAGGTAGCGGATTCTACCTCGAACGATGATTGTTACTACGAACTACTTCTGTTTTCAAAATAGCTTTGAAACCTACTATCGTATTTACGATGAAAACTTACATTTCCGCACAACCAGCAACATAGGGTAGAGCTATTTCTTGATCTATTCCCTGCATGAAATATTGCCATATATTTCCTCCTGTGGGAATAGCTTGCGAGTACATTTCATGTACTCACCTGGCTTGTTGATTTGGCCAGACGAAGGAGACATCAATTCCGTGGATACGACTACGATCGCGAAAGCTAGGGCGTAACCCCAGTCAGTTGCCTGTCGGGTATGGCATATTGATGGCTCCCTCACCGCTTGATTTCCGCTGTAGGTCTATAGCCGTTGGGCTACAGGTATCAGACTACTGACCTTGATGGTCTATTTACATATTGTAACATGATATGCGTGTATGACAGTGATACACAGGTTAACTTGTGTGTACTGGCTACTGATCCAGGGACCGGTACAGTAATCACAAGGGAGTATCCGGCTTAAAAACCGAGTACGCCACAGCTTGGTATCAGAGCCATACTGACTGTAGGTTAACCCTAGTTAGCATGGCCGTTAGCTAGGACTTAGGATATATAAACTATTTTCTAAAAAGTTGCAATATTGATATAAGCTTGGGTTCAATGCTTCTTATCAATCCTAGAAATCTTCTCCTTACCCCAGTAATACCACTGAACATAGTATTAACAGAATTCCTCCTAAGCTCATCCTTTATTCAAAATTGTAGATGAGTGAAGTCACGCTTCGTCGAGAACGCGGGCACCCCTGGGCCAAACACTTGAGAAAGCTGCTTCGTTTCCTTGGAGTACGACGCCGACTGCTGTTCATTGTCTGGAAGGATTATATTACTGGAGTTGACGCTGGATATCGCGCCACCGTGTACTGCTACTCCCTTCGAGCAATTCCGCACGTCTACATGGATACGGCATCAGTCCACAAGGGGCCATCATCAGCGTGTCACAAACAGTCATCAGACGTCTCTGCCGCATATACCACGTCCGAATGCGAGATCAGGAGCCTCACTTTGTCTGTAGGACAGGTTGATCAAACTATCCGACCTTGGACAATAAGTTAGATCACTAGGGTTCATTGTCACGTAACGACATGGACCGCATGACCCGGCATAAAGCCTAGTAGAATGCTTTGGTATGTTGTGTGCTAGACTACAGTCCTTAATGTGTTATATTGTACTTGTATGTCATATGTGGAACGCCATCGCCATAGGCATGGTATAATAACCGCGCACGTCTGTATGATAAAAATCTCCATGGCCTATGTAATAAAAGTAAATTCTGTTCCTTACCCCTGCCTTGTCAATTCCTTATGCCCCACATGGTGTCAATAGCTAGTCAAAGCTAGACTGTCCTTCCCGGAATGTCGTCAATTAATAAAGACGACCGGTAGCTGTCAAATCCTAGGGTAACTTAACATTTCACCTCCCTTGAACCTGAGTTACCACTGGCTACCTCTCTGCCGCGCGGCTATAAAAACCCCATCTGAGCCTTTGCACCTCACCACCGTGCAACCCTTCCCTCACCCAATAACACCTTCTTGCCAGAAGCCTTTCGCTCCTGCGCATTCCTTCCTTGTTCGTCACCCCTTTCCACAAACACAATGCTTTACGGTACCCTATACCAGTAAACCACCGCTGATGAATTCGCCGGATTCGTCCACATCCTATGGACCGTAGTTCGACAAACCCTCGGAGCAACTTGGCTAGCCAAAATCCCCTCCTTATCTCCTTTAAATAGGACCCAGAACCCCCCTTTAGAACTCGAGTTTTGTTAGATTGGTTTTTCCACTGTAAAAAGTATTGGTGTCTCCCTTGTTCGGCTAGTGTAACAACGACACCATCTTTGGAACCCCAACACATCAATTGAATTTCATCCAAAATTCCTATTTGCAATTTCAGATTTCTTATTACTATTTTCTTGTTTGTTTTTCGATTGACCAAAGGAAAAGACCTTCGTGGTCAGGTCGATAGAGGCTCAGAGTTAGTTCAGCAATTGCAGGTTGCAATAGTCGTCACTCGGTCTTAGCCGAACCATGAGAGTCGTCTCCACCAAATCAAAATTTACCCTTTCATTAAAAGATTGTAAATCCTCGTTGACATCAGGGTGTGTGTTGTTTTTAGGGGGCGGATCTAATATATAACCATTGGTGTCAGGTGACACCAATAGATTTTTGTCAAACTAAGAGATATCTGTACTCAATATAGAGGATGCCACAATTTGTGAGGAGAAAATAGTTCATAATGACACCGACAGTCCTTTTTGCTAATTCGCCCCAAGCTGCTTTGTTAGTTGTTTAGTTATATAATCAAATCTCTAATAGCGTTTTACCTAAATTTTTGTGTTGATGTATAAAATAATTTGAACACTAGCTAGACACACTTTATCAGGATAATTTTTTGGTATGTACAGTATCATGATTAGTATCCTCTCTCTTCAAATAATTTTTAGTGTATATAGTGACATAAATCTTTGTAAAACATCCGATTATCCGATGGTGATACAGAGTAGAGTTGTGATATATTTTTTCATTTTATCAATAATATTTGTTGATAATACTTCCTTAAGCGTGACCCATTAACAATGTGATGCTCGTTAACACATTTATTTATGCTACTGTACACCCAGGTGTGATACAGCCTTAGCACGCACATATGTGGAGAATTTTTTATAAATATTAATTTTTAAATCAAAAATTCAAGATCTATATCTCTGATTGCATGTATTTCAAAACTAGCACCCCGTCGTTCGACCGTTGGACGACATGAGTGTTATCGTTCAACAGCCGGATGATAAGCCCTTATCGTTCCACCATCGAACGATTTACCACCGAAAGCGGACGGAAAGGAGTGACGGGACGCGTGACAACATGCCTGTCGTCCGGCCGTTGGACGACAGTGGCTTGTCGTCCAACCGTTGAACGATAAGGGCCCCTGTCGTCCAACGGCCGGACGACAGGCCTTTATTCGGCCCCATGACTCCCTCCAGCGCCCTTATCTCTTCCCCGTTCGATCGGCTCAGCATTCCAGCGCCATTCCATCCCCGAGCAGGCTGCAGCCATTAGAGGAAAAGAGAGGAAGAAATAGAGAAAGGAAAGAGGAGAGAAAGAAGAGAAAAAAGAGAGAGGAGAGGGAGAAGGGGAACTCGGGGGAGAGAAGGTGGAGTGAATCAAGAGGCGAAGCTCCGCATCGACGGTAAATATTTTGTTGATTTTATTACTTACGTATTACTTCGTATTTCATTAGTTTAGTACGTATTAGTTCGTGTTTATGTATATTATTTAGGTTGTTTAGTACGAACTAATTTGTACTTTTGTAGTATAAGAAAGTTAGTATTGATCATTATAGGTTATGTATGCAAATATAGATTATTATGTTTGTACGTATTTAATTAGGATACTTTGACCAAGTTAGATCTTGTACTTTAGTTAGGTCTATAATTGATTAGACGACGGGGAAAAATTGTGGTCAAATTAGGTCGAACTAATTAGTTCTATTATTAGAGACGTAGAATATTATTATGTAGTTAGGTTAATTATTACCTGTTCGTTGCTGACCGTTACATTCGATCGTGCTAAAAGTTATATCCCGATTTGTCGATCGATAACCGTGGTGTGTTCCGGATCACCATTGTACACGCCGTACGCGTGTACTCGATCTACATTTAGCACGAAAGAATTTAGCGGTCGCGCGACGTAATATAACTACATGTTTTACTTAGTACGTGACGAAGATATCAATTTATCTTACGGCAGGTATGTCGGAGGTAGTAAATATGATGGTGTACTATGGTCCTGGGGTTGTTCGATCAAATCATAGTGGGGTTGATCTTAGTGAATTCAACCATGTTGATTTGCCTATTTCCGATCCGGAGAGGCTGAACTTTAAGGAAGCCAATCATTGGCTTACACGTACCTTCTCAATGGATCCTGCACTATATGCTGTGACCATCCAGGCAGTGTTTACCAGTCTTGCACTGATATTAAATGGGACTTGTTGCCGATCGAGAGTACTAGAGACTGGAGATCGTGGATGCGGGTTTGCAATGCTAGAAAAAGTCATCCGGTCGTACTTGTGCAAGCCATCCTGAAGGGTGCCGGGTCAGAAGGCGGTGGGTATGAAGCGGAGCAGAACAATCCAGAACCACAGGTGGACAAGGTAGTTCATTCCGCTTGGCAAGGTGGACAAACTGGGTAGAGCAGTAAACGGGCAGAAATAGGTCCCACGGGGCAGGCGGATGAAGAAGAGGATTTCGAGTCCATGCAGGAGGTAATGGAACAGGAAGATGAAGATGGATTGGCTGAAGATATTGACGAAGATAGCGGTTTCACGAGTCCCCGATTCCGAGTGCATGGAATCAGGAACTTCTAGGTGGCATGAGTGTGAATGATGGCCATGATTCTTGTTGGGAATATAACAAGAACTAGATCCAAATTGGTTCGATGTATGCCACCAAGAAAGAATTGAAGCATGCAGTCACGCAATGGGCCATGTCCACACAGAGGATTTTCAGGACCGACATATCTTCTCTAAATAATTTAACTTTAATATGTACTGCTAATGGCTGTGAAAGCAAGGTGCACGCCCATGTGCCCAAGTATGAAGTCAATTGGGTCGTGACCAACGTCATACCGCACACTTGCGTCAGAAGCAATGTCTTAGCGCGCCACCCGAATCTGACATCCACTCTCATCGCAGAACTGATGTACAGCGAGATAATGGAGAAGAAAGACATGGAAGCAAAGCACATATAAGTTGCAGTAAAGAGTAGGTACAAGTATGAAATCCTATATGGGCAGGCATGGAGGGCTAAGCTGAAGGCCATGGAGATGTGCTTCGGCACTTTCTATGACTCGTACAACAACCTGCCCCGTCTGCTTTATACACTCCTCCTCCAGAACCCAGGAACACATGTTGACATACAGCACTTGGTGAACCCGCATTTTCCAGGCTATAAAGTGCTGAACCAAGCTTTCTTCTCTTTCAGTGCATGCATTGAAGCTTTCAGGCATTATCGTCCAGTGCTGTGCGTGGATGGGACATTTCTGACAGGCAAGCACAAGGGGCAGATTTTGACAGCGATTGGTGTGGATGGCAATAATCAAATCCTGCCATTGGCGATGGCATTCGTTGAGGGTGAGAACTTCTCGAGCTGGTTATGGTTCTTCAGGTAGCTTAAACATGGAGTAGTGAAGAACCGGGAGAACATATGTGTTATTCACGACAGGCACCCTGCTGGGAAACGTGCTACGCAAAACAAAAATTTACCGTACACGAACCAAACCAAGATCCACTATCGAGGTAAAGGCAACGATATCATACCTTTGCCAATCATGTCAATGCAACGGAGAAGTTGACGATGTCGATGAAGTCCGCAGACTCCCGTAGCTAGGTTATACCTCCCAGCCGCGAGAGTGATCTCCTCGCGAATAGTTTGCCCGATCGAACGCCGAAGTGTACGACGTCTCCGAGGTATCCACGCATACCGGATCAGCGACAGCGGGGATCTACGAGAAGGAGAAGCAGCAGCGCAACGGCAGCTGTACTAGATCCAATCTAGAAGAAGAGAGGAAGAGGAGGCTGCGGCCAATCTAGAGGTGGCGGTTGCCTAGAGTTTTGGCCAAGGGGCTAGGGCTGCTTCGTGCAGCTCCCTTGTGCGCCTCCCCCCTCCTTATATAGGTGGCCAAGGGGTAGAGTCCAGCCCTCAGGAGGAGATCGAATCCACCTCCAAGGAGTCCAAACTAGAGTCCAATTCGGACAGCCCCCCCTTTGGCTGCCTTGCCCCCCAAGAAAGGGGGTTGCAGCCTAGTAGGAGTCTTCCAGAACCTTCCGAAATATTCCGGGACCTTCCGGACCTTCCAGAAGCTTCCGCCATATTCTAGAACCTTCTAGAACCTTCCGATACTTTCCGGAACACTTCCGGACATCACCGGAACCATCCGAGACCTCCCGGAACACTTTTCAGATCATCCGAAACACTTTCGGAACCCTTCTCTCTCGTTCTCCATAAATCGTAGCATTCCTAAATGTCGCTAAAACGTTAAGCGTGTGACCCTATAGGTTCGAGTATATGTGGACATGTCTGGAACACCTTCCGGTCAATAATCGTCAGCGGGATCTGGACACCCATAACGACTCCCACATATCATCGAAGATCTTTATCGAGCGAACCTCATATTACCGCATATCATCCTTTTGCCTCACGATACATTACACAACCCGAGACGAGACTTTTATGGTATCCCTGTGATCAACTCCTTGATCACTATACCTAGTTATCCTCGTTACCGGTTTGTACTCTTTTCTCGTTTCCGTATTCCGGTATCCCCGTGACTAACCTTTTAGTCACAATACCTGGCCAGGTGATACTGGACACCGTAATACCAAGTGCGCCCAGAGTGTATCTCTCCATCGCCGGATGGGCAAATCCCAGTCTTGACATATCTAGAACCACGATATACTTTCTGGTGTACCTGAAAGTCACCTTTATAATTATCCAGTTACGGAGTAACATTTGATGACCCCAAAGCAACCATCCGGTATCCGGGTCTACGATATTCTCATGGTCTAAGGACGCAAGTAAATGTTAACACATTATGAGAAGATACCGATAACATATTGACAATGTGATCTCGCAGTATCTCATAAGGGGGTCTATCCAACACCATTGTTACCCTAACAATGTGTTCCTATTATTGCCGGCATCCTTGTTACATTAACAATGCCCATGATCAAGAAAACAAGACCATCAACAATACATGAGCTAGTCCAGAGGCCTGATTAGAGATCTCAATGGTGTTTATTATTCCACACATGCAATTAGATTTTCCTCTGAATCTCATATTCAAGAACCAATGCAATTCTAGCATAGAACATAAACTTAATCATGAACATGAAAATAGAATAATAATAACTTTATTGTTGCCTCTAGGGCATATTTCCAACACACCCTGGCATACTGAAAGCAGTGCAGACTCTCCAGGAACCAACGGATGATGAAGATCAACCATGGCCGGACCTGCAAAGCCGTTGGTGCATGCGCCATCTAGGGGCTAATTTTTTTAGCCAGTTTAGGAACAAGCGCCTGATGAATCTGTTTAAGAGGCTGTGCAAGCAGAACCAAGAGAAGAAGTAAAAAATTTTGTGGCGCAAGCTCGATGACTTTACTAAGAGCGAGATCATTGATCGCAAGAAAAAAATGTGGTACTTAGTCCGGAAGAAGAGCCACGGGAGCTTTGTCCTATTCCGGCAATTGACCCTCCTGGTACGAGGAGGAGGAAGGCGAAACAAATAAAGAGTTTCTCTCAGTAGATAGAGAAAGAGCCGCCTGAGAAGTGGTCTTTGCTTCATGACACTCACGGCGTTAGGTATGGCATCATGATGACCAATCTTGCGGAGGTGTACAGCTTTGTGCTTAGAGGACAGCAGGGTTTACCTCTAACTGCTATCGTGGAGGGTGCGATGCATGGCACCGTGAGGTACTTTCAAGAGAGGTATAGAAATGCTGCACTGCATATGAACAATTTTCCTGCGACCCCGTACTGTGCAAAGGTCATGAAGTACATGGAGGATAAGATTCAAAAGGGATTGGGGCACACAGTCTACAGCATTGGGAATCTAGAAAGGAGGTACGAGATACGGCTGAGGGAAAGATCTGGTTTCGGGGCAGCGAACGAGACGAAGACGCACGAGGTTATAATTGGAATGGAAGGCATGCCCACTTGCAAGTGCACATGCAACAAACCGAATCTGCTACACCTGCCTTGCTCTCATGTGCTGGCTGCATGTGGCCAAATTGGGATGGACTCAATTTCGTTCGTGTCACAGTACTACCTGAAGCAGTCCGTGCTCCATACTTTGAGTGGGGAGATAAGTGGATTCCGTGCAATTGGCAACTTCAACAAGGTAGACGAGGCTCAAAGGGAATACATCCCAGATTTAAGACTACTCTGGGTAAGACGAGGTCGACGACAGGTTCATCGTATTCGCAACAACATGGACCAATCGGAGGCTGGTGGTCCAACTAGACAGTGCATGCATTGCTCAAGGTATGGGCATAGAATGAAATACTGTCCTGACTTACAAAAACAAGGCCAAGGGGATACTGCAGGTGGCGCTACTACATCGGCTCCTAGAAGTGTAGTAGGAGAACGTTGAAATGCTATTTAAGAATATGTACTTTCAATCTAGTTTGTTCCGTACTTGTTATATTTGTATTTGCTATGTGTTGAATTAAAATTGTGTTTGTATTTCCGTACGTTTGTAATTTCCTGTAAGTTCATAATTCCTGCAAGAATCCTTAAGTTTGTAAGTTTGCAATTCGTATAAGTTTCCATAACATGGT